>CAIGQZ010001206.1:4098301-4134605 GCA_903798205.1 Danio tinwini | reverse complement strand
TCTGCTCTCTGTTAAACAAAAATTGGGGAAAAAATAAACAGGGGGTCTAATAATTCAGGGAGGCTAATAATTAACTGTATATACATTTACTCCTTTTTGCATCTAAACTCTTCACGTAATCTTATTTTGGATGGAACTAATAATTTTATATACAGTTGAAGTAAACATTATTAGCCCGCCGGTGAGTTTCTTTTTTTTAATATTACCCTAATGATGTTTAGCAGAGCAAAGAGTTTTTCACAGTTTTATCATAATTGTTTTACTTTTTAAAAACCATTTTAAACCATGTAGGCCATGCCTACTTAAGCAGTATTTTTTTATTATTGTCTACAGAACAAACCACTGTTATACAATGACTTACTTTCCTAATTAATCTAGTTAAGTCTTTAAATGTCACTTTAAGCTAAATGCTACTATCTTGACAAATATCTAGCAAAATATTATATACTGTCATCATAGCAAAGATAAAATAAATCAGTTATTAGAAATTAGTTATTAAAACTATTATGTTTAGAAAAGTGCTGAAAAAAATATTCTCATTAACAGAAATGAAACAGAAATTAGGGGAAAAATATACAGGGGGGGCTAATAATTCTGACTTCAACTGTACGTTAACATTATTAAACACAATTTAGAGGCATATACAGTGTGGTTACAAATGTAATCTCAACGTGCACTTTCAAATTTCTGTTTACTTTCATAACTGTCATAATTATGGCAAAACTATTATTATTGTTATTATTATTATTATTATTATTATGGCATCACGGTGGCACAGTGGGTAGCGCTCTTTGCCTCACAACAAGAAGGTCGCTGGTTCAAGCCTCGGTTGGGTAAGTTGGCATTTCTGAGTTTGCATGTTCTCCCAGTGTTGACGTGAGTTTCCTCCGGGTGCTCCGGTTTCCCCCACAATCAAAAAACATGCGCTATAGGTGGATTGGGTAAGCTAAATTGTCCATACACTCTCAGAAATGAAGGTACGAGAGCTGTCACTGGGGTGGTACCTTTTCAAAAGGTACACAATTGTACTTGAAGGGTCCATATTGGTACCTCAAAAGTATATACTAGTACCTAAAAATTTTAGGAGGAACACTTTTGTACTTTTTAGGTACTAATATGTACCCTTGAAGTATTAATATGGACCTTTTAGGTACAAATTTGTACCTTTCGAAAAGGTACCACCCCAGTGACAGCTCGTGTACCTTTATTGTGAGAGAGAGTGTAGTGTATGAGTGTGTGTGTGATTGTGAGTTTCCCAGCGATGGGTTGCAGCTGGAAGGGCATCCACTGCGTAAAAACATATGCTGGATAAGTTGGCGGTTCATTTCGCTGTAGCGTCCCCTGGTTAATAAAGGGACTAAGCTGAAAATGATTATTATTATTTATTGAATAATAATAAAAATAAAATAAAAATCTTCCTACTGGCCAGTGGATCTCTTTCTAATTGTGATTTCTGACTCAAAACTTTTAAATGCAACATAACATGTTATGTACTAATTTAAAAATACTAGTAGGTTATAACCAGTAGGCAAATGGGAAGCAATAATATCAGTAAACAGATCTTAACTGAGTCTTCGCGTTAAGTGAACAAGGTTTACTTGTGGCTTTTATTTGCAGCTCCGTAGCCCGTTCCGGCTGGGAAAAAAAAGAAAAAGTTTTGGCACAAAGCAAATGCGTTGACTCGGTTCCATCATTGAGCAGGTTTCCAAGCTGTGAGTGTCAGCTGCAGATCACTGTGTCGCCCCTATTGCAATGTGAAATCGCCCTGGGAGCACCTGGCTCATGCTGCCATAATACCGCAGCTATTTTTGACACCGCAACAGGCAGCACCTCACTCGGGCTAAATACCCACGCCAATGAGACATTCACACACTTTTGTCTCTGGCTCTCTACATGTGCAGTTGAAGTCAGAATTATTAACCCTCCTGTAAAACTTGTATTCTTTTTAAATTGCACTTTAAGCTGAATACTAGCATCTTACTAAAAGATTATGTGCTGTCATCATGGCAAAGAAAAAAAATATTTAGTTATTAGTTAAAAGTAGTTATTAAGACTATTGTGCTAATAAATTATTGAATCAAAGCTGTATATGGCATAGTTAACCCTTGTCCATTGTTTAAATTAACTGACCTTTGGTTATGTTGGTGGCTGCTTTTGCCCCATTGACTTATGACATTTTTTGATTGCACAGCCTTGACACCATATATTCATGCATTCTTCATTGTTGGTGGTTTTCCCTTTTAGGAGGAGGTAAAATGAGTAATTTTTACTGTTGATCATCGGTTGGCAGGTTTAACCCTTTAGAGAGGCCTGTACAAATAAGTTTCTGGTCTTTAAATGAAGTTCTGTGGAGTGAAACAACAGTTAATAGTGTGTGTGCAGAAATACACTTACTATGTTTACTATGTTCTGAGAGCTGAGGTGCTTACTGTATTTTGATTTTCTCAACATATCAAGGTAAGTGTGCACTCACTCTAACACACACGCACACAAAACTCCATATACAGTGCACCCGGAAAATATTCATAGCGCTTCACTTTTTCCACATTTTTTTTAATGTAACAGCCTTATTCCAAAATGGATTAAATTAATTTATTTCCTCAAAATTTTAAACACAATACCCTATAATGACAATGTGAAAAAAAAGAGTTTTTGAAATTGTTGCAAATTTATTAAAAATAAAAAAGCAGAAAAATCACATGTACAGTTGAAGTCAGTATTAATAGCCCCCCTGAATTATTAGCCCCCTGTTTATTTTTTCCCCAATTTCTGTTTATCAGAGATTTTTTTCAACACATTTCTAAACATAATAGTTTTAATAACTAATTTCTAATAATTTATTTATTTTATCTTTGCCATGTCATTTTACTAGATACATAACATTTTACTAGATATTTTTCAAGACTTTTCCATACAGCCTAAAGTGACATTTAAAGGCTTAACTAGGTTAATTAGGTGAACTAGACAGGATAGGGTAATTAGACAAGTTCTTGCATAACGATGGTTTGTTCTGTAGACTATCTAAAAATTTTTTTTGCTTAAATGGGCTAATAATATTGACCTTAAAATGGTTTTTAAAAAAATAAAAGCTGCTTTTATTCTGAAATAAAACAAATAATGTTTTATTTCACATACTGTGAAAATGTCCTTGCTCTATTAAACATTATTTGGGAAATAAACTTAGAAGGACAACAGTAAAAATGACAAATTTTACCTCTTCCCAACATGGAAAACCACCAACAATCAAGAATGCATAATTATAAGGTGTCATGGCTTTGCAATCAAAACATTTTTTATTATTGTATAATGAAAGTCAATGGGACAAAAACAGTTACAAACATAATGCAAGGGTAGTCAAGTAGTGTATTGTTGATTTTTTGACAATTCAAAAATCATGTCATTTGTGTAAAAGTTACGGCCAAATTAAGACTCAAAATCACCCCAGAGTGGATGAAAACATCCTCAACAGCGCACAAGGGTTAATTATATGATGCAATGAGCAGTTTAGCACTGCTGCAGTTCATATTACAGTTACCTCTGCATAATGTTAAGTGAAAAACTGATTACTTGTCCCATTCGTAGGATGTTTTGGCAATTCTTGACAGAAAAGTGAGTTCGCTTCATTGATCGATCGATCAACCGTTCATCTGGTTATTGATTTAATCCTCTGAGCACAGCTTTTATTTAATTAACTAACAGAAAAATGCTGCTTTTAAAGGAATTTAAAGCAACACTCCACCATTCTTTGGGAAATAGGCTCATTTTACAAGAGTTTAATATTTGAGTTTTACCATTTTTGAATCCATTTAGCTGAGCACTTTTAGCTTAGCATAAATCATTGTTTCGGATTAGATTATTAGCATCTCACTCAAAAAATTCAAACTTTAGTTAAGATCGATGGAAAATAAAAAAATAACTATTTTATAGACCAATATGGCTAGGGATTATACTCTCATTCTGGAGAATTTATCAAGAAATGTTGCTGCCGCTCCATGGCTGCAGCAGGTGCAATGGTATTATGCAGCGATGTTGCCTATAACCTAGCTTGTGACTATTTTCAGAGTATAGTTCCTAGCCATATGAACCTAGGAATAAAGTGACTTTTCATTTTTTGTTGGACTTAGTACTAGAGCTGTGCGATATGGGCAAAAGACCGATCACAATTTTCTTAAAAAATATTGCAACTTCGATTTTGAACTAAGGTTTAATTGTTAACGAAAACGAACGAAAAAAAGAAAACTAAAATTTTAAATAATTGTCATTAACTGAAATAAAAACTTTTTAAAAACCAGAACTGAAACTGTATTGTGTACATACAAAACTAACTGAAACTAACTACAATTATAGCAAAAACCTCCTTCGTTTTCGTATATGTGAATGTATTTAACACATTATCTTACTGTAAACCGTTTAGAAGTAAATCTAATTCGTGCTTGACCCAGAGTCTGTAAACCTGCTGCCATTGGCCAGATCGAGCGTGGTTCTCCTCCAGTGTTGCTCCCGCGACAAAAACAACGAGTGGACATGACAGCAGCACGGTGACAGCCTTACAGGCACTTAAAACTATTACTTTAACAGATTTGTGGCCAATAACGGGTTTTATTTCTGTATCGCGATCGCGAATGATTCTTTTTAACCGGATCTTCTAAGTGAACCGGTTGAACTAGTTCACCAAAACGAACTGAATCATTTGAAACGACTCGCGTCTCCAGTAAGCACTTATCCACAAACTACTTACTTTTTAACAATATTACCCACCTCTGACTCGAAATAATCCAATATATACTCTCATTCAGTTATTAGAACAGTAACGTTACACTGAGATTAAATTTGAGAAGCGGTAAACCGATAATACTGCGCATGTGTGATTCTGTGAACCAAACACAAACAGCACATGACAGCCTGCTGAGACTGAACTAAACTTGAACAGAACAGCTGCAGCGCGAGTAAACCGAGGGCTTAAATGAGAGGATCAGGTGAAAATACGTAAGTTTGTTTCACAACAGAAAATCGAAATGGAATTTAAATAAGTGAATCATGATTCAGTTGGGTTGCAAAACTTTACTGTAAGCCATTTTTCAGATCATGGTGATGTTTTAACTAACTGAAATTACTATTGCTGACCATAATTTTGGTATGTTGAGTCTTATATCTGAACTTCCCATCATACTGTGTATCTAACCTCAGATGCAGCCTTGCACACATATTGTACTTAAGGCTGCTGTCTTGTGGGCTGTTGTATTTGAATTTGAGGATGGGTATGGTATTGGTAGATGATAGTGTTCATGTGTCCTCTAAATACAGGTTTCAAAAAATGTATGGCTGAGTTTTTATTATACAGTATTTATTCTATTGATTTTGACTCTTGCACCTAATAAATATCCTTATTTAGAAAAAAAAGCGAACTAATACTGAAACTAATAAAAACAAAACTAAAACTATGTAATTTAAAATTAAAACTGAATTTGAAAACACAAAGTCAAAACAAAATAAAAACTAAAACTAATAAAAAATCCAAAACTATTGTTTGACACACACAGATGTTTAACAGTGTGAATCTGAAACACATTTCCAATAGAAATAATTAGATCTTTATCAAAGACCTGTAACATGTCTCTAAAACGGATATGGGGCAAAAAAAAAAAATCACTTAGTAAGGGTGTAACAATTTGTCTCTAGAAGAGACCTATGGCAAAATGCAAATTGGCAAATAAATAGACTACTGTGTGTGCACCGTCAGCTCACGTAAGGCTCTGATGTTCTGCTTGACCATATATAACGAGTAGCTGTGTGTACTTTTCAACGTGTCCACAGATTTTTTTTTGTCATGCATAAAGGATAGACCTCTTTGTGACGCTGTCTTGAAATAGACCGTTCACATATCGCGTCTTTTGTATGCACAAGTTTGTTATATCCAATGGATGGGCGCGGCTTGCACATGCATATCGGGAGTGATGCGCTCGCGTATTCCAGACGCACCCAGTTGAAAACATCTCTTTTCAGACAAACTTTAAATTTAACATTTCAGAATGCCGCACCACAAGTTACGTAACAAAAACTGACTGATCAGATTCATACTTTGTATAGAATATACACATTTCGGTAGACTAGTTACCTCAGACAAACACAGAACACCCAAACACCCAGTGTTTTTATTTTTTATTTTCCCCATAAATAAAACTTGTATCAGAACTGCAGCAATCTTTTATTAGTTTGTCATTCTCTGAGAAAACGGTTGATAGTCACAGAGCAATGACAAGCGACAGAGGAAGCGAAGCGCTCACGCTTTCCACATGCTTTTAGATGCAATATTTGACTGACCTACAAATGATCTGGTATTGTGATACATCAGCTTTCCTGTATCCAAAGTAATCCCACACCACAGAAGTGGACTGCACCAAGTTCTCCTGTGCTGAACTCATCCCTGTTTATGCAGCCCATTCAGTCTCCTGTTCTCCCGCTCTGTTTAGGAGTGCTGCGTTATGATTGGTTCAAATAGCATACTGTTGGAAAATCGTGCTGTAAGGCGATTCAGAAATCTTACATGTCTAAATCGCGATTTAGATACGGTTTCAATTAATCGCACAGCCCTACTTAGAAACTACCGAAGAGTCAAGCTTTAAATTGGAAAATGCTAATTGTTAGTGTGATGTTAGTTCATTCATTCATTTATTTTCTTTTCGGCTTAGTTCCTTTATTATTCCGGGGTCGCCACAGCAGAATGAACCGCCCACTTATCCAGCACATGTTTTACGCAGCGAATGCCCTTCCAGCTGCAACCCATCTCTGGGAAACATCAATATACACTCCAACACTATGGACAATTTAGTCTACCCAATTCACCTGTACCACATGTCTTTGGACTGTGGGGGAAACCGGAGCACCCATAGGAAAATCCACGCAGGGAGAACATGCAAACTCCACACAGAACCGCCAACTGACCCCGCTGAGGCTCGAACCAGCAACCTTCTTTACTGTCACCATGATGCTAGTTGTCTGATCCAATTCAATGATTTATGCTAAGCTAAGCTAAAAGGGCTGGAATATATTCAAAAATAGTAAAACTCAAATACAGTGGGTACGGAAAGTATTCAGACCCCCTAAAACTTTTCACTCTTTGTTACATTTTTTTCCTCCTTGCAGATCCTCTTCAGTACTGTCAGATTAGATGTTGGTGAACAGCCATTTTTAGGTCTCTCCAGAGATGCTCAATTGGGTTTAAGTCAGGGCTCGGGCTGGGCCATTCAAACAGTCACAGAGTAGTTGTGAAGCCACTCCTTCGTTATATTTAGCTGTGTGCTTAGGGTCATTGTCTTGTTGGAAGGTAAACCTTCAGCCCAGTCTGAGGTCCTGAGGACTCTGGAAAAGGTTTTCATCCACATTCATCTTTCCCTCGATTGTCGTACTGCCCCTATAGGTGAAAAACACCCCCACAGCATGATGCTGCCACCACCATGCTTCACTATTGGACAGGTGATGAGCAGTGCCTGGTTTTCTCCACACTTACCGCTTAGAATTAAGGCCAACAAGTTCTATCTTGGTCTCACCAGAGGAGAGAATCTTATTTCTCACCATCTTGGAGTCCTTTAGGTGTTTATAGCAAACTCCATGCAGGTTTTCATGTGTCGGGCCCCTCTGCCATAAAGCCTCGTCTGGTGGAGGGCTGCAGTGATGGTTGACTTTCTACAACTTTCTCCCATCTCTCGACTGCATCTCTGGAGCTCAGCCACAGTGATCTTAAAATTTAAGGGGGTTTGAATACTTTCTATACCTACTGTATTTAATTAAAGGCAAAGTCCATTTAAGGCTAATTCAACTCCTGCTGCAATTCTTACCACCTGTAAATCACATTTGATTTCTGATCCCATTTTCTAAAGATCTGTCCATGCAGGCTTACCAATGAATAACATCGCTATGAACGCCCATGAGCAACTTCACAGCACAGAGACATACGCAAACAATGTCACAGGAAGTGCGAACAGGCTTTAGTAATCAAGGTCACACAAACGTAAACACTTCCACACTCCTACAGTTCTAAATACATACCAAACAAAAGCTGAGCTGCAGTCACTGCCATTATGCCCGTGACTTTACATGAAACGGAAGTCTGACTGTGACTTCACACATTAATGCACTGCATCTACCCCCTACAGCAATCACGCAAGACACAGAGGATAGATCGCTTCGCTTTGTGCATGGCATGGCTGTTTTGCTACATTGAACCGATTATGTAATCTGTGGCTAGGGAAGCCACTGGCTGTCTCTCTGCGTCTAGTTGTTGTCACAGGGTTTCTGCAGGTTTCATAAAGTCAAATTTAAGACCTTTCTAAGACCATTACTAATGCAATTTTGGGCAGCACAGTGGCGCAGTGGGTAGCGCTCTCACCTCACAGCAAGAAGGTCGCTGGTTCAAGCCTTGGCTCGGTCAGATGGCATTTCTGAGTGGAGTTTTCATGTTCTCCCTGTGTTTGTGTGGGTTTCCTCCAGGTGCTCCGGTTTCCCCCACAATTACAAAAACATGTGGTATAGGTGAATTGAATAAGCTAAATTGTCCGTAGTGTATATGTCTGAATGGAAGTGTATGGGTGTTTCCCAGTGATGGGTTGCAGCTGGAAGGGCATCCGCTGCGTAAAACATAAGTTGGTGGTTCATTCCGCTGTGGTGACCCCAGATTAATAAAGGGACTAAGCCGAAAATAAAATAAATTAACAAATTAATGCAATTTCAGACTTTTATATGGGGCTAAACACTTAAAGGATTTTTTCTAATGGAAAAGGAAAAGATTTTTACTATCCTCATCAAAGAAAATGCCCAATTTAGTCATTTCATTCATTCATTTTCTTTTTGCTTAGTCTCTTATTTATCAGGGGTTGCCAAGGAGGAATGAACCACCAACTATTCCGACATATTTAGTTTAACCAATTCACCTGTGCTGCGTGCACTGTGGGGGAAATCGGAGCTCCCGGAGGAAACCCACGCCAACACAGGGAGATCATGCAAACTCCACACTGAAATGCTTACTGGCCCAGCCGGGACTTGAACCAGCGACCTTCTTGCTGTGAGGTGACAGTGCTAACCACTGAGCCACCATGCTGCCTAATTTAGTTATTTCTTAGTCACATATTTTAAATAATGTGACAATCTCTAGATTTATAGATGCACCTTTTTAACTTAAAGAAAGAGCAAAATATATGCAACTAAAGAAATCCAGTCGGTCCAGGTCAGCGTTTGCGCCATGAATAAATGGAAAACTTTTTAACAAATGTTATTGTAAGGAAGATAATTGAACTATATTGATAAATAGAATTAAAATTTACCTATTTGTTAAAAGTGGATTGATTGGTGATTGGATGTTCTAGGCCAAATGAGTATTGTTCATGGAAATAGAAACATTAAGACCTGTTTAAAATTATTTAAGACCTACGACCAGGGCTTGACATTAACTTTTTTGATCACCAGCTAATTTGGCTAGTAGTTTTCTAACATTACTAGCCACAATTTTGTTGTTGGGAAAATATATTTGACGCATATAATTAGATTTTGGCATAGTAAAATTATTTGATTTGATTTTGTGTTGTTTCCACATGCCTCCTCATTCATTTCACTTTTGTGTGTTGTGCAGGTTTCAACGCTAAGGATATTTTCTACTGGCCTGGAAATTTTCACTGGCCCCACAAAAAAAAAAAGTTAATATCTATTTATAGCCACATATTTTAAATGATGTGTCAAACATAACGTCTGCGAATCTAGATTTAAAATGTAGAATTTAAAAATGTTAATAAATGTATAATGAGAAAAATTCAAAGTGTTATGCAAACAAAAAGAGCAGTATGGAAAATGTGCAGGTATTTTATTGCAGTTCTAAATTATTTAAAGGTGCAGTATATAAGTTTGACACCCAGTGGTTGAACTAGGTATTGCATTCCTAGATCAAAATAGACGCAAGCGTGGGTTGCCAGATTGAGAATAGGAGCGAGTGATTTACACTGTGTTCTAAATAAAAGCAACGACACGCAACAGAGGGAATATTTTCCATATTAAAAGGAGTTTTGGTTCTAACCAACACCTCAAATTGATATATTAGAAACGGCTTCTATTTCTCACAGCTGAACATGTGAAATCTATGACAGTGATCACCTCAGGTAAACCTCGTGTGCTTTATTCAGTGCTAAATGCTAACAATGTGAGTTTGAATAGATTCTGAACCTTACCGTTTTGTGAGCAAGTGCATATTCTGTGCTTTTGAATGGCTGTATTTGCATTTCTGTCATGTTTTATCTGGTGCAAACAGCCAAACTGCTAATTACTGCGTATCTTGTCACAAAGCGTGTTGTTAGGACACGCAGTTACACTGTAACCTGCTAACCTAATGTTTATGTTCATAATATTTCTATCACTTGCTAATTAATAACATCATGTGGAACTGAATCTGTCTCATTTTGACGTCTGATACTGTCTATTTCGGTCACGGACGCATTCTTTCAGAGCCTTTCTAAATGAATGAATGAAATATGCTGTTTTCCAACAAGGCAACCCGGGGTGCTGAATTATAATTGGCTAAACTGGCATTGTGCAGGTTAAATTTACCTAAACAAAGACAGCTTTCCGGCACAGAAAAACCATTTTCAAAGCAGAATATCTGACTTCAGCATTGTTTTTCAGTTAAACAAGTATGTTCACTTGGGATGTTTCTTAAATATCTGCACACATATTATGGTATTTTTATGCTTTAGAAGAGTCAAAAACTTACATACAGCACCTTTAACAAAATGTGGCTGACTTGCCAAACTGACGGAAAACAGTGCGAAACCACTTCAATTTTTCCATCGTGTTGCACCCACATACGTCATTTAAGTTTGTTAGAAACAGACATTTTCTTTTAGCATCATCATTTGATGTTGCCACCTCTTCGCTGTACCGTTTGTTACCAAGTTACGGAAAAAACAACATCCATTAACATAAGAGGAACCAAATGCAATATGGTGTTTACCTTCACAAAGAAGGTGGCATTTAAAGGCTTAAAAGCCCAAACTTGATTTCTTGATTCTAAGACTGTTTTTGCACACAATTGACAAATAGTCGTAGGCAAATTAAACTTTAGTGACAAGGCAGCACTGGTCCGATCTGGCCAGTAACAATCTTGTCTACTGTCCTGAGCATCTCACACACTGGCCCCGGGCCACCGGGAAGTCCTTATTGTTGAGCCCTGTTGTGTATGACCTTGCTCAATGAGCATGAGCAAATGGGTTGTGATTTCAGTGTCGCGTTGCAATTAGATTTTATCTCACATGACTTTTGACTTTCTCTAGACACACCAGAAGTGAAAAAAAAAAAAAAGATTATTAGCCCAAAATAACTGTAAGCAAAAGAAAGCAGGTGAAAACAATTTATATGGACTGAATTTAAACATTCGTTCATTCATTCATTTTCTTTTCAGCTTAGTCCCTTCATCAATCAGGGGTCGCCACAGCGGAATGAACCGCCAACTTATCCAGCATATATTTTACACAGCGGATGCCCTTCCAGCTGCAACCCAACAAAGGTGAACACCTATACACTTCCGCATTCACACACATACACTGCGGACAATTTAGTTCATTCAATACACCAATACCACATGTCTTTGGACTTGTGGGGGAAACCGGAGGAAACCCACGCCAACACGGGAAAAACATGCAAACTCCACACAGAAATGCCAACTGACCCAGCCAGGGCTTGAACCAGCGACCTTCTTGCTGTGAGCCGATCGTGTTACCCACTGCGCCACCGTGACACCCCTGAATTTAAACATTCATTCATTCATTCATTTTCTCTTCGGCTAAGTCCCTTTATTAATATGGGGGCGCTACAGCGGAATGAACCGCCAACTTATCCAGCATATGTTTTACACAGGGGCAACCCATCACTGGGAAACACTCATACACACTCATTCACACGCATACACTACAGCCAATTTATCTTACCCAATTAACCTATAGAGCATGTCTTTGGACTGTGGGGGAAACCGGAGCACCCGGAGGAAACCCACGCCAACACAGGGAGAACATGCAAACTCCATATAGAAATGCCATAGGAAAATTTAGACCTGTTAAAAACAATTTAAGGCCTATAACACAATATGTTAATAAATTGAAGACTTTTTAAGGCCATTATTAATGCATATTCAGACTTGTATATGGGGCTAAACACTAATAAAAAAATCTAATCGAAAAGGAAAAGATTTTTACTATCCTCATCAAAAAATGTCAAATTTAATTATTTCTGAGCCACATATTTCAAATTTGTCAAAACAAGCAAACTCTGGTTTTATAAATGCACTTTTTTCAACATAACATTTATTTCAAGAGTTCACACTTAGCTGATGATTGATTATAAGCAAGTTTGGCATGCTGTCCTGGGAGAGAGCCCTGAGCCCAAAAGGTCCTTGAGCCCTGGGCTCCCTCCCGTTTGCAGGGCGAGAGGGGAGCTTTGAGCTCAGGTAGATCTCGAGAACTCCCCCTTTGTAAGAGTTGGTGACAGAAAATAGTTGCTACGGAGAGATATGCTGATGGTAAAGTTTGACTAGTGCTAAATTTAGATTGTTCAATTAACTTGTAGTGCATGTTTTTGGAACGTGGGAGGAAACCGGAGAACCCAGGGAAAACCCACGCAAGCACGGGAAGAACATGCTAACTTCACACAGAAACGACAGCCAGTCTGTTAAAGGACTTGAACCGGTGACATTCTTGCTGTGAGGCCGCAGTGCTAGTCACTGGGCCACCGTGCCGCCCTATGAAAGGAAAAGAGGAGGAGTAGGGGTGGAAGGGGGGATTCTTCAAACGAAGATGACTGTAGTAAGAAACCCTGGCTCTTTATAGTGGGTTAGAAATCGTCTGATTGGTTGGTCATACAGTTTATAAATAAACTTCACTTATTAATTATTTAATAAAACCTAAATATATGCAACTAAATTAATTAAATAATATATTTAAAAACCATAAATAAAAGGAGAACTTTTAAACAAATGTTATTGTAAGGAAGATAATTAAACTTTATTGGTAAATAGAATTAAATTAAAATATTTGTTAAAAAGTTCTATTGAGATGGATTGCTGGTGATTGGACGGTTTCAGGCTAAATGAGCAGCTTTTTATTGATATAGGAATATTAAGACATATTTAAAATGATTCAAGGCCTACAACACAATATTTTGAAAAATGTAAGACTTTTGAAGACCATTATTAATGCAATTTCAGACTTTTATATAGGGCTAAACACTATAAGATTTTTTTTCTAATTGAAAAGGAAAAGATTTTTACTATCCTCATCAAAAATTCTCAAATTTAATTATTTCTGAGCCACATATTTCAAATAATTTATCAACACAAGCAAACTCTGGTTTTATAGACGCACTTTTTTCAACATAACATTTTTTAAATAAAACCTAAATATATGCAACTAAATTAATTAAATATATATAACAAACAATAAATAAAAGGAGAACTTTTAAACAAATGTTATTGTAAGTAGGATAATTAAATTATATTGGTAAATAGAATTAAATTAAAACTATTTGTTAAAAGTTCTATTGAGATGGATTGCTGGTGATTGGACGATTTTGGCCAGAATGAGCAGCTTTTCTTGGACATAGGAAAATTAACAACTGTTTAAAACGTTTTAAGGACTACAACCAGGGCTTGACATTAACTTTTTTTAATCACCAGCCACTGTGGCTAGTAGATTTCCAACATTACTAGCCACTTGCCTTTTTTACTAGACACAATTTTGTTGGGAAAATATAATTTATATGCATAAATTTGACTTTCACACGCTAAAATTACTTGATTTAGATTTTGTTTTAAGTACACATGCCTCATCATTCATTTCACTTTTTGTGTGTCGTGTATGAGCAAGCGGGCCATGCTTTCATAGTGTTGTATTACAATTAGTTTTTATTTCACATCAATTTTCAGAGCTCAAATTAAAGATTTATCAAATTTATCTCTGACCACACCAAACATAAATTATTATTTTGTATGCACAAATTTTAAATGTGTCAAAACAAGCAAAATGTAGTTGTATACAATTTTTTTAACTAAACATGTCTAAAAAAAAAAAAAACTATTGACATTTAAAAAATAACTCTTGTACTGGATCTAAAACTATGCACAGTAATCTGTCTTGGCCAAAGGTCCCAGATCACCAGTAACTACTCATAAATGGGGAGTTAATCTCATATTAAAGCAATGCTATTGTAAAAAAAAAAAAAAAAGACAAACCATATTACCAAAAATAACTGTAAGCAAAAGAAAGCAGCAGGTGAAAAACATTCCGTGTGTGATAATGAAAGGATGATCACACAAGATTAACGATAGGCTTGGTTAAAACGAAAGTAATCGGTGCTGCTTACCAAAAGCCAAATCTGGAGCTCTTGAAAGCAGCAAAACTATGAGTGCAAGAGCATCACTTTTTGTCTAGTGACTCTAGTCTATTTGAAAGGGAACCGATCACACCAGTTGCGTTTCTAGGCACGGTTGTTTCACGCAAGGAAACGGGAGTGCGCACGCGTTTTAAACAGTCGCGAGCATCACATCACCTGTGCGCGCGAGTGATCATCCTCTTATTCAGTATTTAGCTGCTTTTTTTTGCTCCCGCAAACATAATTCGCTATTTCGTTTTATTAGTCTTGCTGCTTCTCGATTCTAAGATCACATTTGCATGCATATTGGGCCATCTTTATTGTCGAACCCTGCCTTTTAAGAAAACTACAATTTAAAAATAATTTTCAACCAGCCAAAGTGGCTAGTGGCGGTGGCCCGCCACAGGGGAAATCTACCCGCATTTGGCTGGTTGGCGGGTGTTAATGTTAAGCCCGGCCTACAACAAAATGTTTTGATAAATTATTGTATTAATGAAATTTCAGACTTCTGTATGGGGCTAAACACTATAAAGATTTTTTTCTAATGGAAAAGATTTTTACTATCCTCATCAAAAATGTCAAATTTAGTTATTTCTTAGCCACATATTTTAAATAATTTATCAAAACAAGCAAACTATGCATTTATAGATGCCCTTTTCACTTAAAAACAGCTAAATATATGCCACTAAATACATTTTATTAAATATATAAAACTGTCTGTCCAGGTCAGTGTACGCACTATAAATAAATAGTGAGTAGCCTGAGTGAGTAGCTTTTCATGGACATAAGAAAACTTGAAGACCTGTTTAAAATGATTTAAGTCCTACAACAATATTTCTGTAAATTTAAGGCTTTTAAAGGCCTGAAATTTAGCTTTAGCAATTTAATACTTTTTAATACATTTTAAGTAAGACCCCGCAGACCCCCCTAAAAAAAAAAATTGCTAAATTGTTGCAAACAATTTATACAGGCTACATTTAAACAAATAAAATGTAGTAATGTTTACCTTAATTTTAATTTTATTTAGCATAGATAAACTGTTTGCAAGCTCTTAATTTAAAGAAAAGTTTTCAGTGTGTCATTTAAAACAGGAATAAGATATAAACAAAATTAGAATTACCAAAACGACTTCTCCGTCACTTCTGGCAGCTGCTGCGGCAGCGGCGGCTCGTGCAATGTTGGCTCGCCGAATTTCCTTATTGGCCTGCAAGGTGGAGAAATAGTTGACGGCAGCAAACTCGATGAGGGCAGAGAAGACAAACGCGAAGCAGACGGCGATGAACCAGTCCATGGCGGTGGCGTAGGAGACTTTTGGTAGTGAGTGACGGGCGCTAATGCTCAGCGTGGTCATGGTTAGCACTGTGGTGATGCCTGTTGTGAATACAATAAAAAGAGAGCGGGGGAAAATAGTAAGTTTGACTGATCCTATAAGTTCTTGTGTTTTGGAAACCTCAACTTAATTCATACTAGTAAGTCATTGGCTGTGTCCCAAATGGCACACTATACACTTACAGTATACACTTAACAATGTACTATAGAGTTTAGTTTCGTCCCAAATGTAACACTAATGTTTTTTTAAACAGAAACTCAAACCATTTCCCAGGCAACATTTAACAGTTGCCAAATTAGTAAAATAAATTACCAAACTACAGAGAAAGGGTATAAACGGAGGTCAGAGCCAGCTCCAAGTAGGTGGGACTCCGAGTAGGCTGTACAAACCTCCTGGAGTTTTCATTTATTGTCTTGTATGTGACACAAAGTCCAACCTTTTGTGTTTTATGAATGTCTACACCTACCACAACCCTAACCCTCTCACTTGGAGGTCATCAAGCCAACTTGTGGTGTAATCCATCCTACTTGGAGGTCTCCGGGCTGCAGCGATGTATGCTTGAAACTACAAACTATACCTATCAATAAAACAAATGAAATAATCCAACCTCAGCGCCTCCCCTTTCGATTATGTGAGAGAAACTGTGACCATTGAGGGTATGAAGTGTTCAACATCCCACACTTATTTTCAGGTGCTGCGCATAATTATATGCATGATAAATTATATATAAAAAAGTGTTTTTAATGCTAATGGTCTAATCTGATTCAGTGATCTTTGCTAAGCAAGGCTAAAAGTGCTTGATATTATGTAGCGCTGTTACCTAGTTAGCTAGCTGGGGACTATTGTTAGGTACTGCATGGGATTATGTGTATTACAAATTATCGAAATTGTTGTTGATGCTAATGGTCTAATCCGATTCAATAATCTATGCTAAGCTAAGCTAAGCTGAAAGTGCTTAATATTATGCAGTGCTGTTACCTAGTTGCCTAACTGGGGACCCTTTTTAGGGGCTGCGCATGATTATACAGTATGTACTATGAATGATCTAAATTGTTTTGTTATGCTAATGGTCTAATCCAAATAAATGATCTATGCTAAGCTAGTAGTGCTTTATAGTATGCAGCATTGTTACCTAGTCATCTAGCTGAGACTATTTTAGCTGCTGCATATGATTATATGTATTTTAATCATCAAATTTGTTTTTGATGCTAATGGTCTAATCTGATTCATTGACCTATGCTAAGCTAAGTTAAAAGTGCTTAATATTATGCAGCGCTGTTACCTAGTTGCCTAATGGGGGACTCTTTTCAGGGGCTGCGCATGATTATACAGTATGTGCTATAAATTATCAAAATAGTTTTTGATGCTAATGGTCTAATCCAATTAAATGATCTATGCTAAGCTAAGCTAAAAGTGCTTTATATTAGGCAGCATTAGTCACCTAGCTGAGACTATTTTCAGCTGCTGCATATGATTATATGTATTTTAATTGTCAAAATAGCTTTTGATGCTAATGGTCTAATCTGATTCAATGATCTATGCTAAGCAAAGCTAAAAGTGCCTAATATTATGCAGCGGTGTTACCTAGTTAGCTAGTTGGGGACTATTTTCAGGTACTACATATGATTATGTCTAATATAAATGATTGAACTTGTTTTTAATGCTAATGGTCTAATCCATTTCAATGATCTATGCTAAGCTAAGCTAAAAGTGTTTAATATTATGCAGCGCTGTTACCTAGTTGCGTAACTGTGGACTCTTTTCAGGTGCTGCGCATGGTTATACAGTATGTACTATAAATGATATGAATTGTTTTTGATGCTAATGGTCTTTATCTTTTTTAATCTGCGCTAAGCTAAAAGTGCTTAATATTATGCAGCGCTGATACCTAGTTGCCTAACTGGGGCTGTTTTTAGGTGCTGCGCATGATTATACATGATGTACTATAAATTATTAAAATTGTCTTTGATGCTAATGGTCTAATCCAATTAAATGATCTATGCTAAGCTAAGCTTTCTATTATGTGGCATTGTTACCTAGTTACCTAGCTGGGACTATTTTCAGCTGCTGCATATGATTCTATGTATTTTAATTATCAAAATTGTTTTTGATGCTAATGGTCTAATTTGATTCAATGATCTATGCTAAGCTAATCTAAAACTGCTTGATATTATGCAGCGCTGTTACCTAGTTGCCTAACTGGGGGCTATTTTTAGGTGCAGCGCAGGAGTATTTAAAATTATTGAAATTTTGTTTTGATGCTAATGGTCTAATCTGATTCAATGACCTATGCTAAGCTAAGCTAAAAGTGCTTGATATTATGCAGTGTTGTTACCTAGTTGTCTAGCTAGGGACTATTTCCAGGTCCTATTTATGATTATATGTACTATAAATGATCAAAATAATTTTTGATGCTAATGGTCTAATCCGATTCAATGATCTAAGCTAAGCTAAGCTAAAAGTGCTTAATATTATGCAGCGCTGTTACCTAGTTGCCTAACTGGAGACTCTTTTCGTGATTATACAGTATGTAGGCTACTATAAATTATCAAAATTGTTTTTGATGCTAATGGTCTAATCCAATTAAATGATCTATGCTAAGCTAAAGATGCTTTATATTACGCAGCATTAGTCACCTAGCTGGAACTGTTTTCAGATGCTGCATATGATTATATGTATTTTAATTATATTATTTTTGATGCTAATGGTTTATTCCAATTCAATGATCTATGCTAAGCTAAGCTAAGCTAAAATTGCTCTCGTCAAACCTGGAGATCAGCCAAATGAATGCAAAAATAGTAAAACTCAACGGTTTAACTGTAGGGCAACTGCAAAATAAACTTTTTATTTTAAGAAGAAGTGGAGTGTTCCTTTAAGCTATTTGAAACATAAACACTGTTTTGAAGTATATCCAGACATAGGTATAGTCCATGAATGGCCCCTGTGTCACTTATTTTGCCGGTCAAGTCTTGCCTATACAGTACATGGATGTAATTTTGTTCTCACTTTGGTTTCTTATGTTTCCTGTACTTGTGTTGTTATTATTCATTTATTCATTGTGTTACCCACTGCGCCACCAAGATACCCTTGAATTTAAACATTCATTCATTCATTTTCTTTTCAGCTTAGTCCCTTTACAGGGAGTGCAGAATTATTAGGCAAATGAGTATTTCGACCACATCATCCTCTTTATGCATGTTGTCTTACTCCAAGCTGTATAGGCTCGAAAGCCTACTACCAATTAAGCATATTAGGTGATGTGCATCTCTGTAATGAGAAGGGGTGTGGTCTAATGACATCAACACCCTATATCAGGTGTGCATAATTATTAGGCAACTTCCTTTCCTTTGGCAAAATGGGTCAAAAGAAGGACTTGACAGGCTCCGAAAAGTCAAAAATAGTGAGATATCTTGCAGAGGGATGCAGCACTCTTAAAATTGGCAAGCTTCTGAAGCGTGGTCAAACAATCAAGCGTTTCATTCAAAATAGTCAACAGGGTGGCAAGAAGCATGTGGAAACCAAAGCGCAAAAAAAAAACTGCCCATGGACTGAGAAAAGTCAATCGTGCAGCTGCCAAGATGCCACTTGCCACCAGTTTTGCCATATTTCAGAGCTGCAACATCACTGGAGTGCCCAAAAGCACAAGGTGTGCAATACTCAGAGACATGGCCAAGGTAAGAAAGGCTGAAAAACGACCACCACTGAACAAGACACACAAGCTGAAATGTCAAGACTGGGCCAAGAAATATCTCAAGACTGATTTTTCTAAGGTTTTATGGAGTGATGAAATGAGAGCGAGGGTGCTTTCACACTAATGAATCGATTTATTTGTTCCGAAACAAATAAATAGCAAAATAGCTAAAACAAGTCACGTGTGAGTAAACTGTCGTCACATTAGTCAGAGTTTCACGGTTTATTTTGAAGAGTCCCGCTCAGCTGTTGGGGGTGGTTTGGTGGTGTTTGACAGGGTGCGCGTGTCATGTCTGAAGAGCGAGGAGGGATGCGGTGGGGAGGGGTGATGAGAAGGGTGCGCGATGTATTTTAAGGACCGGGAGGGAGACGCGCGATTTCCAGGAGATTATTACTCGTTTGCGGGCATCCGGGAGTCTGTGCATTTGCGGGAGACTCCCGGAACTTCCGGAAGACTTGGGATGTCTGGAATGACCTCCCGCCCTACTCATAAATCTCTCTTCATATAGCCGTATGCCTATTACATATTCATAAAACACTGTGATATAGCCGGGCTCGGATCATATCGCTTTCTCACTACAATCGATCCGCTCCAGAGTTCGTTTCAATCGAGCCGAGACCACCTCATTCAGGCGATCTCGGAGCGATTGCTTTGTCGCGGATCCGAGCGCGATTGGCCTGTTCACATATGCCAAACGAACCGCGCTAACTGGGCAAGCGCGCCAGGTTCCGTAACAAAAGTCTAGGTGTGAAAGCACCCTGAGTCTTGATGGGCCAGATGGATGGGCCCGTGGCTGGATCAGTAAAGGGCATAGAGCTCCAGTCCGACTCAGACACCAGCAAGGTGGAGGTGGAGTACTGGTTTGGGCTGGTATCATCAAAGATGAGCTTGTGGGACCTTTTCAGGTTGAGGATGGAGTCAAGCTCAACTGCCAGTTGTACTGCCAGTTTCTGGAAGACACCTTCTTCAAGCAGTGGTACAGGAAGAAGTCTGCATCCTTCAAGAAAAACATGATTTTCATGCAGGACAATGCTCCATCACATGCGTCCAAGTACTCCACAGCATGGCTGGCAAGAAAGAGTCTAAAAGAAGAAAAACTAAAGACATGGCCTCCTTGTTCACCTGATCTGAACCCCATAGAGAACCTGTGGTCCATCATCAAATGTGAGATTTACAAGGAGGGAAAACAGTACACCTCTCTGAACAGTGTCTGGGAGGCTGTGGTTGCTGCTGCACACAATGTTGATGGTGAACAGATCAAGACACTGACAGAATCCATGGATGGCAGGCTTTTGAGTGTCCTTGCAAAGAAAGGTGGATATATTGGTCACTGATTTGTTTTTGTTTTGTTTTTGAATGTCAGAAATGTATATTTGTGAATGTTGAGATGTTATATTGGTTTCACTGGTGAAAATAAATCATTGAAATGGGTATATATTTGTTTTTTGTTAAGTTGCATAATAATTATGCACAGTAATAGTCACCTGCACACACACAGATATCCTCCTAAAATAATAATAAAATTAATCCTCAAAAATACAACTTGCCTAATAATTCTGCACTCCCTGTATTAATCTGGGGTCACCCCAGCGGACTGTGGGGGAAACCGGAGCACCCGGAAGAAACCCACGCGAACACAGGGAGAACATGCAAACTCCACACAGAAAGACAAACTGACCCAGCCGAGGCTCGAACCAGCGACCTTCTTGCTGTGAGATGACAGCATTACCTACTGCGCCACTGCGTCGCCCGTTGTTATTATTAGTCAAAGAAAACGCATTCGGATATATGTTTCTGAGCTGAGCACTGTGACAAGAACCACCATAAAATGGCTGATGGTAAAGCGAGGGGGTGGGGGGGCAGTGTTCAGTTATTTCATAATGGATCATAGAGCCCCATGGTTCGCTGGTGCGTGCTGGTTCTATTGAATAGGTCATTTACTCAGAGCTCTGCATGAACTCCCATGGAATAGCTCCAGGATAAATAATAGCCATTAGTTGAGTAAGGACTGAAAAGCCTCTGAGATTCAAAATGATTTGTCCAAAAGATGACAGATAACATTATTTAACACGCTTTGCAGTGTTTTATATTACATCTAAATCCTCGCATCTCTTTCATAAGTGTTGTGTTAAATAATAAAGTATATTTATAGAATGTATTCCCAAAGGAAAGGAGTTTTTTTATGGGGAAGAATGGCCTTGCTATATTTCATTTGGTTTATTTTTCCTTAATGTTGGGAACAATGCAAGAACAAGAGCTCTTTTGTTAGTATCTTATTTTCTTCTTCACGCATCAACACATTAGTAGTACTGCCAATTCAATTTGTGCGTGCGTGTGTGTGTGTGTGTGTGTGTGTGTGTGTGTATACAGTATAAAGTGAAATATAATAAAAAAAAAAGTTGCTTAAATCTTGGGCTTGACTATATATATAATTATAGATATATGAGATAATCTTCAAGCTTGGATGACTGTTGGAATACAGCTGCTGAAAAGTACCAGCTATTAAAGTTGTATTAGAATTAGGGCTGCACAATACTGGAAAAATATGCGACGTTGTTGAGTATTGCGATAATGATATTACTTATGATGTAACTTTCCATAGAAAAATAAAAATTTTTATTGGCTATGTTTTAAAATTTTGTATTTATGTGATGATATTCAAATACACAGGTAAAATAAAAATACTAATATATATATATATATAACCGACAACCGCAGCTCGTTAATCAAATATTAACCGTTAACAGATAAATATTAAAATATTATTTAATAAAAAAAAATAATAATTGGTTTCTATTTTGTGACACAATAAATATTTTAAAATACTGATTTATTTTACCATGCGAACAGCAGCATACAGAACATAACAGAACATCTTCATCTTTAGCCTACAGCATAGAAAAAAAGAATAAACTAAATAAAAATAATAAAATAAACAGGCCTGCCCTAGATATTTTTCACCTAAATGACCAATTTAGATTACAAAACGAAAACACTGACTGAATCTTTTTTAATCAATTTTTTTATTTGATGATTTTTCCAATCATGTTTTTTTCATCCGTCATATAAAAATATCAGGCTATTAAATCGATCGATTCACTGAAAATATGCATTTGATTAATGCTTCGTTGTTATTATGTCAGAAATTATAATCATTATAGTCAAGTTATTAGTTTAAAGATTGTCATAATGACTTATTTCCTCCGTCTCACTCGCAATCAGCATCAGCGCTGCTTTGTGTCAACTCGTCTGTCAAACTGTGACTAGAAAAATTCTTCTTTCATTTTGCTTCTTTGACAAAATACGTCTGTAGGCACATGTTGGTTGCACGTGTTACCATCCTGCAAGTTAACAAATATTTGTTTCACATCAGGGGCCGATCACAGTGGACGCGCTTTTCCGTTTCAAAAATGTGAGGTGCAACGCACCACCCTACCTTTTATGTTGACAAGAAAAAAGAAGCGCGGTGCTCTTTTTTATGTCACTATAGGAAACGACTGAATCAGCTGGTCTATTGTGCGCGAGTGTTGCTGTCCATGTTGTTATAATTGTAATATACAGAATAACATTGTGATATCCATGATTTGTAAAGTAATATGCCTACAGCTCTGGCTAAGTTGAAACTGCGACCACAAGTTCTCCTCCATCATTAGTCCTAAACACAAATACTGCAGGCACCTCAACAGAATCCCTGCTCTGCTTTTATTTGATTAAAGAATGAAAAACACGCGACTGACGTAACGCACTATTCAGCTCAGGGTTAAGTTTTATTTCAACCGCGAGCACACAGCGCGCAACAGCATAACGTAAGGCGCACAGGGCGCATAAGCAGCGCGCAAAACAGTTAATAAACCATTAAAAAAATGGCCTTCTCAACGCAAAAAGCTCGTTCTGTGATCGGCCCTTTATGCAGCCAACTGTAAAAATATAAAAAATAATATTTTTTAATCGTTTAACTGATACCATCGGATACAAATGCACCCTTTCGGATAACGGTTATTTTGAGCATCCCTAATATCAGATCTAATTAGTTCAAAATCAGACTTAAATACTGTCAAGGTGCAATTTAAAAATATTTAGTCTTTAAAGCTGTTGTATGTAAGTTTTTAACTCTTCTAAAGTACAAAGGTACCATAATATGGTTGCAAATATTTAAGAAACTAAGTGAACGTTCTTGTTTATCTAAAAAAAATGCTGCTTTGAAAATGTGCTTTCCATGCCGGAGTCTTTGTCTTGGTCATATACCCCAATGCCAGTTTAACCAATTATATTTTAGCACCTCGGGTTGCCTTGGTGGAAAACTGCGTCATCAGGTTGTGACGTCAGGTGACCAAAATTCAATGTCTAGCCAGCGTTCCAAGGAGAACATTATTTTGACGTCCAATAGCGACGTCAAATTATGTTGATATTTGATTGATTTTAAGTTGTGTTGGAAAGTGACCAAAATCCAACGTCTCATAGATGTCATAGTGGTAACGTCCACAAAACGTCAAGGTGTAACATAATTAGACAATGACATTTGGTTGATTTTAGGTTGGACATTGACATCGGCCTGACATTGGGTTCTGACGTCAAATCGATTTTCGTTTCCAAACAAAATCCAACTTCCTCTTGACGTCGGGGTACGTTGGGGTACAACGTCAATATGATATCATGTTGACATGCCTGCAGAAAAGGGATAGATTAAAGAGCCGTCTTAAAGTTGTATTGTTCGTTTTTGATTTGGAATTCATTTTAAATTTGCAATTTAGCTGCACAGTCAAAGTTTTAGTTTGCTTATATTAAATAACTTTTTATTTGGATTTTGTTTGAAAATTTTTATTTAGTTATTGCAGAAAATATTTTATGTTGTAAAAAAAACAAATATAAAAAAATTGTGCAGCATTTAAGAAAAACGAGAGAGCACTTGTTCACTTTAATTTTGTCTCAAATAATTTTGTAAAAAAATCAGGACAAAATCGTAAATCATGAGATTAGTATCGTAAATCGTTTTGGGTTTCCCAAACAACAACGTAACTCACGGCTAAACTATCATAGTACGATGCATCGTTTGGAAAAAGAACAATGTAGTGATGAGTGGTTCCCAAAACCTGTAGTTTCTCTGTCGCAGGTTCATCGCCCATAAGGATGCTCTAAATGGGGTGGTAACAGTTTATTTAGAGAAGATTCCCATTATTACTTTGTGTATAACTATGTTGTTTTTACACACACACGCATTTAAAAAAAATACAATATTAGTTTTGGTAAAAACATGCATTCGCTTTCCATATTACTGAAATATATGTAAATGGCTCATATAGGGCCTGTGTTTCCTTTACAAATATTACTGAGAACATTACATCTTCTATTCTAAATTAACATAAAATTACTTACAAAAGCTAACACATATTCTAATATCATATATAAATAATATAAATAAATAATAAGGCTATTTATTAAGAAATAAAATGTAATATTTATTATTCATTAGGATTTTTTTAATCATACTCTAATAATAATATTAATAATATTAACGATAATGACGATTATTATTATTATTATTAGATAGGATATTGTTTTTTTTTTTGAAAAGTCTATATTTACAATTTGACACATGTAAACACTGCAGAAATGTTCTAACCAACAGGCCTGTGTCATATACAGTAGAGATACTTAATAAATAACCCACTATCAATTAAAACGATTAACGTATGCTATGCTTTTTGTTCAAGCTTTGGAGACGTAACATCAATTCCGCTTTTAAATAATAGGTCACCTATAGCTTTCGCCATGAGCCTCCACATATGACATGTTCAAAATGACATAAATGTTTTTAAAGTGCACTGCAAAGGGAGCGCAATTGTAAACATGAAGATCGCTTAAACTGAACTTTTTAAAATGCTTTGAGAGCAAATTACACCTAAGAGAGATGACTTTAATACTTAAAAAAAAATCATTCCAAGTTTAAATGTTAGTATGTTCTGAATGAATAGGGCATAGGGGGGATAACTGGGAATAGAACACAGCCAGGAACTATGTTTCTAAC
Organism: Danio tinwini; assembly: GCA_903798205.1. NCBI lineage: Eukaryota > Metazoa > Chordata > Actinopteri > Cypriniformes > Danionidae > Danio > Danio tinwini. The sequence continues at coordinate 4,109,162 of CAIGQZ010001206.1, read as the reverse complement.
TACAGCTCCAGAGGTGTAGTTGCAAACATAGACGTTTGCGACGCAGTTTGCGAATGTTTGTTGAAACGATGGATTAAGAAAACACCAAATCAATGAACTATGTTTGTAACAACGCAACTCGCGACCTTAGTTGGCTAACGATGGTTTTCGGAAACACACCCCTGCATTGTGAGTCAGGTGAATCGTTACATCCCTATTATTTCCACATTCTTTAAGCTCTTTCTTGTACTTCAAGAGACTTAAACAAACTCTCCACATTCTAAATGCATTGCTATACCCTATAAAATAACATATGCTGTCATTTGCTTTCTATTTGCTATGATTTTTTATTTTTTATGTCATACTTGCTATCATCAATCTAGCAAAATCATACAGATATCTCACTTCGATAAAGCTAAGGTTTTTCTTTTTTTTTTTTTTGACCACCTGTTATTTTAAGGGCAAAGGTGTTGCTGATAAAATCTGCCACATTCTATCCATGGCAGGAGACGCTTGTTGTATTTTTGTTGGGTGATCTATAGGGCAAGCTCATGGTCAACGGGTCGGGCAGATAGACAAAATGATATGTTTTTTATCCAAGGAAGGAAGGAGACTACATTGGAAAGAGAGAGAGAGAGAAAAATATATAATATTCTCTGTGAGGACAGTAATGATGAAACATGCTCGGTTCTTAATAGAGACAACAACATTTTTATGGCGAGCACAAAGCTTGATTCTGGATGACTAAGCCAAATAGAGACGTAACATTATAAATGGAGCTGATGGGAAGCTGAGCTGTCGGGGATCGGGTTCGCTTGTAGAACCCAGTAACAAAACTCAGTACAGACGGAGCTGAATAAACATGCTATGTCTATATCAATACTGGCCTTAAAGGAATTGCTGGCCCAAATCGTAATTTATTCATCCTATATGAATATTGAACTGTGCATGTCAACCTCAGAATGTCAGAAGCACCATATATTGAACCGACACTGTTTCAATTTACTATAATCTTTAATGTGAAGCTGCTTTGACACAATCAACATTGTAAAAGTGCTATAGAAATAAAGGTGAATTGAATTGAATATAATAATCATTAGGCACTTGATACAGACCAATTTTATTTCAAGTTGTCTGAAACCATAGAATAAAAACACTACAATGATTTTCTAAATGTTTGTCTTTGGTCTTGTTTCTAGTCCATATATCTACATTGTAAAAAATATTTATTTTTATATTTGTACAGAATGATTATTTATTAAAGATATTAATTAGTTGACTTTACTTAAAATAAGTGAGTAAGCCTGTTTTTAAAAAGTGATTACTTGACGTTACTTAAAATAGTGAGCATCCCATGTTAACGATCTAGATGCAAAGTCTAAAGTGCTTGGCACAAAAGCATTAAGGGCATGTCCAAATCCACTTTTGCTATTTTAAGGATGGAAAAATACGCTCTGCACCCTGGCGCATGGTCTAACAAGGTTGTGCTTATTCTCTCAATTAGTTATAGGTGTGTTTTGAGCATAACCTGCATTAAACCAATCAGAGTCTCATCTCCCATTCCCTTTAAGAGTCAGTTGCGTCACACCTTGGAACATTAAGTATTTACATGGTGAATTTTGTGGAAAAAATATACACTTCACTAGCGAGAAAACAGTTAAACAGACCTGCACACGTGCAGAGGTGGGGGCTTTGGGTGTTTGAGCCCCTGCCCCTTTTTCTCCTGGAGAGAAAGTGCCCTTTTTCCCGGGGATAATAATTATGGTTTAAATACTAATAATAATATAATATAAGTGAATGCGTGTTCTATTTAAGGACAGCTTTTCCTGTCAAACAATAGAAAAGCAAAATTTTTAAGTATATCTTGGTTTTAGTCTAACTACTCCAAGCGAGCCTTGAACCAGCAATTTGGAAAGAGAAACCACATGTGAGGCGAACGCTCTAACGAACACCCCTGTTATTCAGTTTTCAAAAGTGAAGTGTCAATAGTGGAGTAACGTCTATCAGCGCTTACTGTATGCCAACTCCTGCATTCGCACTGCATTCGGGCCATAGCTTTACAATCTGGCTCATACACTCTGCAGACGGAGTGTTTGTAAACATACCTTACTAGCTGACCTCCGTTACGGCAGCACGATATGATATACAGAACCGCCGATGTAAATTCATCCGTCATTCATCTATATTGTGTGGAGGTGAGTAACGGTTAACAGAAGACTACCTAAGCTCAAATTTAACGTTAGCTATTTATCCAAAAGTTCAAAAGCAAATAGGCTGCTTTGTCTTGCTAACATCCTCCTGATTAACAACCATGTAATAAGTTAGCTAAAGTTTAGCCAGGGCAATATCATAGGCATACAGGCTAATGTAATAGAGAAACGACAGCTGGATAGTGAAATTATTGCCCTCTTGTTTTTGCTGTCGTTTATTCAGAAAATATAATGTTAATTGAAGCTGTAAAACATGTACATATGGGCTAGCTATGGAAGTCAGTGACTATCAGTGTGTCCTATATTCTTCAAAATATTATATTATTTTGTTTGGCAGAAAAAAATACTCAAAAATAATAGATTGAAAAGGGATAGTTCACCCAAAAATGTAAATTTACTCATCCTCAAGTGATTCCAAATCTTTGTCTGTTTATTTTGTTGAACACTAACGAATTAAAGATTAAAATATGTATTTTAAAGACAGCTATAAACTTAAAATCATTGCCTTTCAGAGTAGAGAAAACAAATACCATGAAAGTCAATGGTTACCGGTTTCCTGCTTTCGTCAAAATATTATTGTGTGTTCATCAGAAGAAAAAAAGTCAAATAGGTTTGCAACAAGTAAAAGGTAAGTAAATGGTGACAGAATTATTCGTTTTGAATGAACTATCCTTTTAAGGGTGAGTTTATGGTGAATTTAAGAAGAAATGTCCTTTAATATATTTTATTTATTAAAGTACAATTATTATTATTTAATAAAAAAGTGCCCTTTTTTCCACTTGAGCCCCTGCCCCTTAAAAGTCTCTGCACGTCCCTGAAACAGACCATCTGCAGCGTAAAGATTCAATTCAATTCAATTCAATTCATCTTTATTTGTATAGCGCTTATACAATGTAGATTGTCAAAGCAGCTTCACATGGAAGTTTATAGTAAATTGAAACAGTGTCAGTTCAGTTTTCAGTGTTTAAGTTCAGTTCAGTTTAGCTCAGTTCAGTGTGGTTTAATAATCACTACTGAGAGACCAAACACTGAGGAGCAATTCCATCGATGCGCAGCTCTACAGATCCCGAACCATGCAAGCCAGTGGCGACAGCGGCGAGGAAAAAAATTCACCAATTGGCGAAAGTGGTGAAGATAAAGATAAAGAACAAGCCTCCTCCATTCGGCCTCTTTACTTTCTCTTTACTTTATTCCTTTACTTTCGTGGATATGGAAACGGTGATTTACGCACTCTATTGAAGACATCCCTTAGCCTACATATTTAATTTAGTTTGTTAAGCACAAAGATTCATTTAAAAACCATTTCCAAATTCAGTTCTAATTTCCAGCAAACACATAAATGAACAATAACAACAAAGTGTGGTCAAAAATTATAGTTATAGCCAAACACACGTCCTGTTCTTATGCACCATATGGTGATGCATCTCTAAAACCTGACAGGCGGACAAACCTAAACTTGTTTTAATTAAAACAAATATAAATATGCGTATAATAAATAATACTGCTGATAATATTAACATTATACAAATGCAAATTGTCATGAATAAACTGAAAAAAGACATGGAGGCATGAAGAAGGCATGGAGGTAGAAAATAATAATTTTGGTAACATTTTAATCCTTTAATTTGTTTTTTATGTAAAGATTTTTGTGTATTGCTGTACATCCTGTGTGTATTAAGAATGCGTAAGCATTTTGGACCTGCATATGTGCGTAACTAACACGCTCTGTGCTGGACTTTAGGCCAGGTTCTAGTAGATGTCAATTGTGCGGTTTATTTAATTTCCTCAACATAGCAACATGCCAACAAGTGCCATAACACACCTCCTTTTTAAACCGGAACACCCATGAGTCCACAAAGTGGTGCCAAATGTATTTGCTATTTAAACAAGTGGTGCAAAATGGGAAAATTACTGTTGCACTGGTCTGAAAATAGCAACAAATCGCGCCAAACACAGCTTGCGCCTTATTGCACCGGGTGTATGATAGGCCTTAAATTTTTAACAAACTATATATAATTATAAAGGTTAAGTTAAATCAACTTAACAGTTTTAAGTTACAATGGATTTAATCACTTTAAGTAGCCAACTTGTAATGCTCTGTTTGCTGGTTGCCCAGCATCCTCTATTAACAAACTTCAGCTATTACAAAATGCAGCTGCCAGAGTTCTTACCAAGTCTAGAAAATATGATCATATCACCCCCAATTTTATCCTCCTTACACTGGCTGCCTGTTAAGTTTCGTATGGAATTTAAAATATTGCTTCTTACCTATAAAGCCTTAAATAATCTAGCTCCTGTTTATCCCAACCCGCTCTTTAAGATCTCAAAACTCAGGGCTTCTTGTAGTACCTAGAATAGCAAAATCGAGTAAAGGAGGTCGAGCCTCCTTTAAAAATCAGTTTTTAAAACATGTAAAAAAATGTGTGTATGTGTTATTAATGCATTAAAAAACAGTCAGGAAAAAAACTGCTGTGTTCAAGGCAGAAATAAAGAGTTTTTCATTCTATTACACAAAGGTGACTATTGTGTTTTATGGAAATTCAGACCACGAGTCTGCATAATTTTTCTCTAAAAGGACATCATATTAAAAGATGATACTTAGGTTTTATTCTAATTAGGTTCCAATAAGCCCAATTAGCAAAGAGAAAAAAAAATGCATGAAAAAAAAAACAGCTTGGGCCTTTAGAGGTTAAACATTTAATTTGGTTGGGGTGCCATGAGGGAAAACACTACAAAGGGGAGCCATACTTTAAAAAAAAAAATTGGAAACCACTGGTCTAGACTGTAGTGAGGAAACAAAAAGAAAGCAAAGGCACACACAGGAATCCTTGGGGCAAAATAATGCTTTTAAGGGCAAAACCCTGATCCAAATTAACCTCAGTCAATTACACCTCAAAACCAAATGCTTTGGGTTATTTCAGCTCTTAGTGGTAGAAGATTGTGATGTAGAGCAACTACAATGGATATGGACAGTGCGTCTCTCTACCTATTCATCTCCACTAGCTAAAGCAAGTCATTTATCAGAACCTCTCGCTCCTTTTTCTTTTTTACACTGTATTAAGTTGTCTTTCACGTCTCTTTTCACAGGATTCACACTCTCACCTCAGAACCCGTGATAGAACTGAGAAACATACTGTAGGTTAGTCACCTTTCCACATGAGCGGTGTTTGCATGCAGAAACAACTCTCTGGTGTAACTAACACCTCGCTCAGAGAAAGCCATTTTTATACTATAGCTGTCACTTCTTCAGCAAAAGATTAACATATCCAAATTAACCCATTTGAGTCTGCTGGCAACTCAATTTTGGGGAAAAAAGCATCCATAAGAGTTTTGAATAGTTCCCCATGTTGATAGTGAACGTTCAAACATTACTCCAGAAATGTTTCACCCACTTTACTCTCTGCAAAATGAATACGGCAGCTGGCAGGAGCTTTAATTGTCTCATGCTGATGTGTTGTCTCGGGCTGATGTGTTTCTCTCATAGAGAGAGAAAAAAAACTTTAGCTGTAGGTTATAGATTCACTTTTAATTGCTTAATGCACTCATTATGATGGCCTCATTGAATCACAAGTGGGAGACCACAAAGACAGATGTTTCATTCAATCATACAGAGTTAAATAGCTGAAAAAAACAATGACAAAGTAAACATTAAAGAAACAATCCACTTTTTTGTGGAAATGGGCTCATTTAACAACTCCCCTAGTGTTAAATATTCAAGTTAAACATTTCTGAATGCATTCAGTCGATCTCCGGGTCTGGCGGGAGCACGTTTAGCTTAGCTTAGCATAAATCATTGAATTGAATTAGACCATTAACATCAAAAACTATTGCATTAATTTATTGTATGATGTAATGCGGCAACAAAATTCCTTGATTTTTTTGCCAGAGTGACAATATAGTTGACAATATACTTCCTAGCCATATCAACCAAAAAATACCAACTTTTCATTTCCATATATATTTATATATATAACATATATATATAAAGCCCCTGAAATTAGTCCCCAGCAGGTAACCAAGTAAGAGTGCTACTAAATATCATTGTGCCTACTGCAGCTGTGATACGGCAGCAAAATTCCTTGATTTAATGCCAGAGTAACAATATAGTTCCTAGCCATGTCAACCAAGATAATATATACTTTTCATTTTCTGTCGCTTTTAGCTTAGCTTAGCATAAATCATTGAATTGCATTAGACCATTAGCATCAAATCAATTTCAGCAATTTATTGTATATAATCATGGTCAGGGGAAGCACGGTGGAGCAGTGGGTAGCACAATCGCCTCACAGCAAGAAGGTCTCTGGTTTGAGCCCTGGCTAAGCCAGTTGGCATTTCTGTGTGGAGTTGCATGTTCTCCCCGTGTTGGTGTGGGTTTCTCCAGGTGCTCCGGTTTCCCCCACAGTCCAAAGACATTTGGTATAGGTGAACTGAATAAACTAAGTTAGTCGTAGTGTATGTGTGTGAATGAGTGTGTATGGATGTTTTCCAGTTATGGGTTGCAGCTGGAAGGGCATCCGCTGCGTAAAACATATATTGGATAAGTTGGCGGTTCATTCCACTGTGGCGAACTCAGATTAATAAAGGGACTAAGCCGAAAAGAAAATGAATGAATGAATGAATGAATAATCATAGGCAGCACCTGAAAATAGTCCCCAGCTAGGTATCTAGGTAACAGTGATATGTAACATCATTGTGCCGACTGCGGCCATGGCACGACAGCACAATTCCTTGATTGTTACGCCAGAGGGACAATATAGTTCTTAGCCATATCAGCCAAAAAATGCCAACTTCTCATTTTCCGTCACGCTTAGCTTAGCATAAACCATTAAATCAGATTATATTTATTTATATATATATTTATATAATAATTCACAACATTTAAAAAAAGTCCCCAGTTAGTTAACTAGGTAACAGTGATGCACAATATCATTGTTCCTGCTTAAGCCATGGTACGGCAGAAAAAAAGTTAATTGATTAGTACGCTTGAGTGATAATATAGTTCCGAGTCATGTCAACCAAGAAAATATCCACTTTTCATTTTCCATCGCTTTTAGCTTAGCATAAATCATTGAATCGGATTAGACCATTAGCATAAAAAACAATATTGATAATTTAAAATATATATAATCATACGCAGCTCCTGAAAATAGTCCCCAGCTAAGTAATTAGCTAACAGCTCTGCATAATTTCATAGTGCCTATTGCAGCTAGGGTATGGCAGCAAAATTAATTGAATGAATTGATATTGCCAGAGTGACAATATAGTTCCTAGTAATATCAATCAAGAGAATATAAACTTTTCATTTTTCATCAGTTTTAGCTTAGCATAAATCATTGAATCATATTAGACCATTAGCATCAAAAACTATTTCTATATAATCAAGTGTGCACCTGCAAATAGTCCCCAACTAGGTAACAGCACTGCATAATATCCTTGTACCTACTGTAGTTGTGGTACCGCAGCAAATTTTCTTGATTATAGCGCCAGAGTGACAATGTAGTTCCTAACCATATTAATCAAGAAAATATCAATCTTTAATTTTCCATCCCTTTTAGCTTAGCTTAGCATAAATCATTGAATCGGATTAGACCATTAGCATCAAAAACAGTTTTGATCATTTAAAATATATATAATCATACGCAGCAACTAAAAATACTCCCCAGCTAGGTAACTATGTAGCAGTGTGGCGTTACTTTAGCTTATTTAACTTTTTTATTCATTATTTTTTTATATTTATTTTTTATTTTATTTTATTTTAGTGACCATATCAATCAAGAAAATATCAGCTTTTAATTTTCCATCGCTTTTAGCTTAGCTTAGCATAAATCATTGAATCGGATTAGACCATTAGCATAACATTTTTTTTTTGATCATTTATAATATATATAATCATACGCAGCACCTGAAAATAGTCCCCAGCTAGGTAACTAGGTAAGAGCGATACGTAATATGTTCTTTCCGCAGCCATGGTATGGCAACAAAAAAGTTCCTTGATTATTACGCCACAATGACAATATAGCTCCTAGCCAAGTCAACCAAGAAATGATCAACTTTTCATTTTCTGTCACTTTTAGCTTAGCTTAGCATAAATCATTGAATCGGATTAGACCATTAGCATCAAAAACAATTTTGATCATTTAAAATATATAGAATCATACGCAGCACCTGAAAATAGTCCCCAGCAGTGCTATGCAATATCATTGTTACTGGTGCAGCCATGATACAGCAGCCGAAAAGTTCCTTGATTATTACGCCACAATGACAATATAGTTCCTAGCCATGTCAACCAAAAAAAATATCAACATTTTATTTTCTGTCGCTTGTAGCTTAGCATAAATCAATGAATCAGCTTAGACCATAAGGACCAAATTTTTGGAGCGAAATGCTAATGGTCTAATCCGATTCAATGATTTATGCTAAGCTAAGCTAAAAGTGCTCCTGTCAGACCCTGAGATTGTCTGAATGGATTCAAAAATGGTAAAAATCAATTGTTAAAACTGTAAAATGAGCTTGTTTGATTATAAGTTACACTATTTAGTATGTATTAAGGTTTAACCCAAGATATCTCTATCATTTTGTTCCATCAAATCTGAGTGATCTCATGTTTCTATAACTGTGCTCTGATTTTACATGGAAAACTGAGCCAACAGAGGAAGGAAAGGAAGAGGATCTCAATATGTTTGCTTTTATCCTGCGCCGCCACAGAACAAGGGCCAATGCACTTTAAGTGATTTAGGACCATTGCCAACAGCTGCCAAGAAGAGTGCATTAAGATAATGAAGCAGAATAGAGATCTACATAAAAACCAACAGGAAAAAAAAAAAAAACGAGTATCATCTCATCGAGCTATAAATGACTGCTTAGCAAATTCATCTGGATTCCTTTTGTTTATGAAGAAACACAGTGATGTATATTCATGCTGGCACCATTTTTTATGAGAACTTTCAGCCTCAGTCTAACAACCCACATAGCAAATGTTTTCTGGCCCAGCTTTGGGCCACTAAATAACTTTTCCCTCGGCCCAAGTACCGCAAAGAATGACGGTCCTGAAGTGGCCCATAACTGGATTAAAGATAAGGGCCACACGTGGGCCATAACCGGCTCGAATCTCAGCCAATGTATTACCCTTAACTCGCCCTGAACTGGGCCAAAACAGGTTTATTATTGGTACCAATTCTCAGCTATAACCATATTAACACCACCCTTTAACCAGAAAACCCAAAAACTGAGCCATTACCCAGCCTAATGTTATTTAAACAATGTGAACAATCGCTACACTGATCTGGGCCACACACGTCCCATCCACAACTGGCCATTGGACATTATGCATGCCAGTGCCGGCAACACACCAGCAGTGCCATAATGAGGCCACATTTGGGCCAAGTCCGTTTGCTATGTGGGAATTTACAACTCTACACTTTAAACTGTGTTGGAACTTTTCAACGTCAGTTATTTCATATCTGCTGTGTTTATAATACAAACGCCTCTTTCTGCTTTCTATGGGTGAGATCCAGCATGTATGGTTGCTGCCTTGTAAAGAAATGGAGCTTCATAAGTGACTGATTTAGAACACTTTACAAGGACGACATCACTCGAGAGACTCAAGTTAATTTCCATTGAGTTAATAAACAAACAATGCAAATAAAAAGGTAAAGCAGCGCATATAGGCTTAGTACAACAATAGTACAACAGGCTTCATGCCAAATAACTAATAAATAAGTACTTAATTTTTTGTTTACATGGAAACAATGCATTCAAATCAGAGAATTTAGTTTTCCAATTTGCTTCGTTTTTTGAAATGTTTCTCACAACTACTACAGTATTATGTGTTTTAGAAATGCACATTTGCACCAGGATTAAAGATTGCATACATCTATAAAGTGAACATGCAATATGTATGTGCATAACTTCACAGTATAATAATTGTAACACATTTATTTAGTTATTATATTATTATTATATAGTAATTTGATTTTATTTGAGTAAATTTGTTTTGTAGTTTTCAAAAACTTTGAGACCCACAACATTACTGTTATTTAAATGCACAAAAAGTTTTGCAATTGAATAGCAACAATTTATTTATTATTAAAAATATTTATTTTATTTTAATTAATGTTATTTTATTTTATTTACAGTTTCCAAAACTTTGCATTTTCAGGGACCCAAAACATAACTGTTATGTAAATGCACAAAAACGTAATGAATTAACTGAGTTAATGATCTAAATAATTGGACTAATTGTGGTTACTTCATTAATATTATTTAAAAAATATTTTATTTTATTGTATTTTATTTTTATAGGACCCAAAACATAAAGGTTATGTAAATGCACAAATAGTTCAGTTAGAATTGCTATTGAATAGCAACAATTTATTTATTATTAAAATATTTATTCATTCATTCATTCATTCATTTATTTAATTACATTTTTATTTTATTTTATGTTTTTAATTTAATATAATTTTACTTAATTTAATTTTATTTACAATTTTAAAAACTTTGCACTTGCAGGGACCCAAAACATAACATATTTTGTTATGTAAAAGCACAAAAAGTTCAGTTTTGTATTAGAATGCAATTGAATAGCAACAATTTATTAATTATTAAAACCTTTATTTTATTTTGTTTTATTTTATTTTATTTTATTTTATTTTATTTTATTTTATTTTATT
>CAIGQZ010001206.1:4087610-4097881 GCA_903798205.1 Danio tinwini | reverse complement strand
TTATTTTATTTTATTTTATTTTATTTTATTTTATTTTATTTTATTTTGCAGTTTCAGGTACCCAAAACATAACTGTTACGTAAATGCACAATTGTTTTTTTATTAACTGGGCTAAGGATCTAAATAACTGGACTAATTCTGGTTACTTCTTTATTATTAATTAATAATAATTTTATTTTATTATTATTATTATTATTTTATTTTTTTGCAGTTTCAAAAACTTTCAGTTACCCAAAACATAACTTGTGTAAATGCACAAAAACTTAATTAATTGACTGAGCTACTGGTCTAAATAATTGGATTATTACTAATTCTGGTCACTTCTTTATTGTTAATTAATACTTATTTTATTTTATTTTGTAGTTTTCAACAACTTTGCATTTTCAAGGCCCCAAAAACATAACTGTTATGCAAATGCACAAAAAGTGGAAACCCATAATTAATGTGATCTGTTTTCAGAAATTTATAGTCTGCTCAATCTGCACTTTTCAATGTGGAATGAATTAATTCTGATCACTTTAACCACTGCATCTATTTTTCCCTTTTTTTTTACTGAGCTTGTTGCTATGCGATTGCATTCTATGTGAGAAACGCATTGGAGTTTGGCCAAAAGAAGGTCATAATGATCTTAGAAGGCACACTGTTGCTGCCTACCTTTAAAAACAGCATTCATATCAGTAAACTATTATCTATTTTGCCTTAAAGGTGCTGTAAGTTTTTGACTCTTCTAAAGCATAAAAATACTATAATATGTTTGCAGATATTTTAGAAACATGCTAAGTGAACGTTCTTGTTTATCTGAACAATGCATAAGTCAGATATTCTGCTTTTAAAATGTGCGTTACATGCCAGAATGTCTGTCTTTGTTTTGGTTCTTTTAACCCGCCCAATGCCAGTTTAGACAATTATATTGCAGCACCCTGGGTTGAAAAAAAAACACATATTTGATTCATTCAGTCAGGAAGGCTCTCAAAGTGTGCGCTTGCAACCGAAAAGCAGATTCAGTTCCACATGAGGTGATTATTAATTAGCAAATAATATAAACATAAACCTTAGGTGAGCAGGTTACATTGTAACCCAGTGTCCTAACAACACACCACGTGATGAGATTTGTAGTGATAAGCAACTGGACTGTTTGCACCAAACAAAACATGATAGAATTTTAAATACAGTCATTCAGAAGCACAGAATAGTGCACTCACTGCACTCCAACGAAATAGTATGGGTTATAATCTAATTAATACATATTAAACTTCTTTAACATTGTTAAATGTAGAGGCTGAATCTCTGATATGTGTTGGCTTGCCCTGAGTCACAGTTCTAAAGTTCAATTTCAAACGGTTTATTTTATTTTTAAGATCTGAAGTGAACTATCTGCTGCTGCTTTTAGTTGTATGGCAATAAATGTCATGTAAAATAGCATACAAACTCACATTATTAGCATTTGACACTGAATAAAGCACATGAGGTGTACCTGAGGTGATTATTGTCAGTTTATCTTGTTGTTTAGCTGCAAAAAATAAAAGCCGTTTCTAAAATATAAATTTCAGGTGATAGTTAGGACAAAAACTCCTTTTACTATGCAAAATATTCCTTCTATCATGTGCCTTTGCTTTTATTTAGAACATGATTTAAATCAACCTTTGTTGGTGTCGTCAATCTGGCAACCTGCTCTTGGATGTGCAATACCTAGTTCAACCACTGGGTATCAAAATTACATACTGCACTTTAAAAACTCCACTTCTCACAATGTCTCACAAGGTCTCATTTCAAATCTCATTTTGTATGCATAAAATGCCACACATTAGTTTTTAGCATATTGGAGCATGTGCACTGAGCCCAAAGAAAAGCTAAATATATAAAAAGTTGCTTACCAAACACAGTTCTTGCAGGTACTGACTCTTTGTCAATCCAAAAGGAGACCTGTGCTAAGATCACAGTCATAATGCATGGGATGTAAGTTTGGATCAAAAAGAATCCCATTTTCCTCTGCAGGTGGAAGTACACCGTCATGACTATATATTCACCTAAAAAGAGAAATACACAGGGCATCATGCTTAAAGGGATAGTTCACCCAAAACTAAACATTTTGTGGTCATTTACCTATCACTTCACTTGTTACAAACTTTGTCAAACACAAAAGAAGATATTTTGAACAATCTTGTCAACAAACCATTGACTGTTGTGTTTTTCCTACAATGGACGTCAGAGGTTACTGATTTTTCAAGCTTTCTTCAAACTATCTTCTTTTATGCTCAGCAGAAGAAAGAAATGCTTAAAGGTTTGTAAACCCTGAGTAAATAACGAGTGCAATTTCATTTTTGGGTGGACTATTACTGTACCTCTTCCGAGCATAAGTTCCCAGGTAGCAAAGAATTCTGGCCCAGATATGGCATAAAGCTTGCACAGCAGTTATACATCCGGCACTGGCATACAGCATGTGGGCCAAACATGGCCAGAGTTTGGCAGAGGTGGCACCGTCTTTAAGGCGGCACACAATACTTTGGCCAAATGTAAAATGTAGTATTTGGCCCAGATGTTAATAATTGATATGTGGGCCATGTAAGTTTGGCCTATCTTGACCCCCATTTAAAATACATTTTTATTATTTTTGAACTACCAATCAGATCGCTTTGAGAAAAAAGTGCAATGCTTCATGAGTTTATCAATTTCAGGCCCAGTTATGGGTTATTAACTTGGCTGAGACTCAGCAAAAGCTGATTGTGTGGGCCAGAGCTGGGCCAGAGAAATTTTGCTATGTGGGTTCTAAACACTCCTCCTTACCATTCTGCATAAGTTTTTTATTGTGACCAATATATATAATGCATCTATTTAGGTGTTTTGCTAGAAGGGATGAGCAAATTGTACTAAATTACACAATTAGATCATACAGTTCATACGAATTAGCCACTAAATCCACTAAAGCCACTACGCACGTGAGATCGTGTTGAATGTAAGTATCCCATCTAAACATCATTTTAGAGTTCCAATGGCGACACGTTAAGTTTCACACAAAACTTCGCAGACCCAATAAGTTATTTATATATCGTTATCTGCAAATAGAGAAACGTCCTAATTATATTGTGAAATATCTGATATTCCGCCTCTCAAATATGTCTACGAACATGTATTACGTCTTTTACTCGGCTTAATGATCATATTATGGGTTCTGTGACTGCTGATGTTAAATCTACACTGCAGGAGAGATCAGAGCTGCTGGATTTACAACATGTTCATTTATTTCTTACGAAATACGCGAAAAGTGACTGTTTAACTTAGGAGTGGAATGGAGAAAATAAACAGTGTGTATGTTATGTAAATAAAGCACATTACTGTCAACTCTGTAGGCATCAGCGTGCATTTTACAAACCTTAAATTGTACTGAATGTCTAAAACTTAAAATGTTATTTGTTTGAAAACACTGATAAATTGTGATTTATTACAAGCACTACAGATCTCTCTATATGCCTCAGCGTGAGCTGTCAGGTCTAAATTTTAGAAGTTGCTGACGTGCGCAGAGTTCCCACGCTTCTTAAAACTACTTGAATTTCAGAAATATTAATTCAAGGCCAGGAAGGTCCTTAAAAGGGCTTAAATTAAAACTTAATAGTGTTACTTAAACAATTGCACTGTGCTGCTTTTAAAAACTGAATAAAGAAAACTGCAAAATTCTTAATTTAAAAATCTTAAATTGTATACAAGAACTATGACAAATATTTTGAGAAACCACATTTAAATATTGACAGTATAGAATTCACCTCGTTGAGAAATGGGAAATGTTAAGTGCAGGAAAGACTTTCATAGTGCTGTATATGCTGGTGGGATGAATTACAAAGGTGCTCGGTTTAAAATTAATAGTGATTTAGAAAGTCCTTGAATTTGGTGTCCATAACATTAACATTCTAATCACACTGGTGTGATCGCATGTGTGAAAGGGTTAAGGCCACTGCTAAATGGCTTCCTTCATTTGCTTTTCCTCCATTTCTGTAATCTGATCACCATATGCACTATATACATCTAATGGGTCACTATACAGTAGCCTTCTGGCTTGCTTAGTTGGATAAATCGATAAGAACACACTGACCGACAGCATGACTTTTTGCTGGAGGATGGCACAATCATCTTCTGTAGAGCTAAATTATAGCTAAACCTCATCCTGCGTTAAATTGCATAACTGCTATTGAACTGAACTGAATCAACAAAAGCATTAGTGCATCGCTGGTTTCTGTACATTTTTTTTTATTGATGAACTTCACACTGTTGTTGATAATTAATTATGTTGTTTTCCTGATACGGAGCTCATCCCGTGACAGTCTGTATTGTATAGAAATAAATGTGACTAGACATCATTTGGATGAGCATATAAAATCTGTAAAAATACATTCACTTTACTTGAAGGGGGTGTTCAGAGGACTGTTATGAAATAGTTTATAATCATGACATGACATCATGAAATGGAATGATATTTTATGCATTCTTATAACAACTGTCTTTATGTGTCATTTGCTCAGTTATGTCATTTTAAATGCAAAGGTGACATTCACTCAACATGTATTTGCTTCTTGTTCAAATAATGTTTTTAAAGTTATCTGAATTAACATAACATAATATTTGATGACACCTTGATTGTTTTAAGTTTAATCCACTTAAATTTGTACAAACAATTAAGTTACTTAATCGATTTGTGTTGGGACAACATTAAGGAATTGTGTGGAACCCTGCATTTTTTACAGTGTTGTTTGAGATATCCTTGTTATGACAACTTGACATAAACAAACACACCATAACCTTTATTTGTCTTTATCATGACAACATGACATTCTCAAGACAATTGTCATAAATCTGTCATAAACATGATTATCGTGAGGCTATTATAATTGTGTTATTTTTTTTTACCTCAGCTACAGTGGTACAAATCAAATTTGTCATTAAAATGTCTTTAAATATAATGACACTGAAATATTATTGTAATGTTATTATGTACATATTGATATAAATGTTCATATTAAATATTAATGATGCTTATGAAATGCTTATCAGCATAAAATCTTCTTCATATCCATAATATGTGTCATGTCATGATTATAACTATCTTATGAACACCGCTTCAACTAAAATGTTACCATACATTCAAGATGAACAGGACATGTGTCACAGTAAATACGCTTTATTTGTACAACTCATAAACTTATGTCTTATAGCTCATACCTGTGTTTGACTTCAACCTTTCACTAGACACCGTCTGTCCAATGAGATCATACTGTAGCAGACTGGAGCTCTCCTGTGGAACTTCCACTGAAAATAGCGGTCCTTTCTTCCACGTGTAAACAATCTCACTCATAGGGTAGGCGTCTAAATCAGGCACAAATCCAAACTAAAGTCAGTCGTATCAGTAAATGCATTTAAAGAGGTTTAAATGGGCCGTTTTATCCAACCCAGGCTCATTCTGAAAATGTACCGCTATATACATTTCTGGAGAGCGTCAAATACGTCCCAGGAGGTATGTTTTTTTGCTGTTTTTGTTTTCGCTAATCCACCAGAGGCCGATGTGTACGCTTTTTGAGATCTCAAATTTCCTGCTGCCTGCTGTTTTTGCGTAAATTCACCAGAGGCCGCTGTCGACTGACTGACTGATCGACCGACCCATCCTCCTCCTTCCCTAAACCCAACCGAAAGTGTTTTCAAAAGCACCGATTGACCCTCCTACCCACGTCGCTTAACCCAACCGACAGTTTTAAAAAGCAATCTAGAAAAGGAAATGCCCTCACTGCAGCCTGTTTTTTAACACATTTTCAGATTTTACCACATTCTCACCCTGTTATTTACTTGTTTATTGTATTTTTTGGCTTTTGTTGATGTCTTGCCTGCTCTCTGGAACTGTTCTTCGCCAGACTCGAACCCCATCGTCATGGTTAAATCCTCTCTGCCTCTCAAGTTCACCGACGTACATGGTGAGCCACTGGACAAATTGGTAACAGCAGGAAAGCCGTCCATACGGAGGTAAGCGGTCAGCTGGTAAGCGCAAAAAGGAACGGCGTCATACTGCTCCGTAGCGTTCATTTTAAAGACAAAATGCAGCCATACGTATTTAAGGCTACATAATTTGTATATAATGCATATAGGGCTACGTTTTCAGAATGAGCCTATGTTGGTTTGATCCCACTTACAGCTGCCAAATTTCAAAGGACATGAATGTCCGTCCATTGGAAAGTTTATCAGTCGCATGGGGCACTCTGCGTTGATGGTTAACCTGAAAATATCACAAGCACCACCTTTAATTCATGTGAAATAACAGAGGATTTTAAACTCTATACAGTACATGGTGGAGTTAGAAAGACATGACACTAATTTAGTTTTGCACTTATTTAATATGTATACACTGCTTTTCTTAGAATTTTTGTCTTGTTTCTTGTCCAAATATATAAAAATATAAATATAAAAATGTTTTAAGAAGCATTTTCTAGACATAATAATAAGTCAAAGTAAGTTTTTCTTTAACAAGCACAATAATCTGCCAATGGGGTGAACAGAATAGTCATATTCCAAAGCAAAAAACAAGATTGTTTTGCTTGTTTTAAGGAAACACTCACTTAATTTCGACTAATTATTTCTGAAGATGAGACAATTTTTTTTTGCTTGTCTAGAAAATGCTTCCTGATTAAATTTTTTTAGATATTTGGACTAGAAACTAGACAAAAACTCTACATGAGAAAAGCTTTTTTGTGTGCAGGGTATGTAAATTCTTATTACAATATACACTAATTAACATATCCACTATACATACAGTTGAATTCTTTTTCAAATATTTCCCAAAGGATGTTTAACAAAGCAAGGAAATTTTCACAGTATTTCCTATAATATTTTTTCTTCTGGAGAAAGTCTTATTTGCTTTATTTCGGCTAGAATAAAAGCAGTTTTTAATTTTTAAAAAAACATTTTAAGGTTAATATTATTAACCCCATTAAGCATTTTTTTTAGATAGTCTACAGAACAAACCATCATTATACAATGACGCCTAATTACTTTTACTTGTCTAATTAACCCAGTTAAGCCTCTAAATGTCACTTTAAGCTGAATACTAGTATATTAAAAAATATAAAGTAAAATATTATGTACTGTCATCATGGCAAAGATAAAAGAAGCAGAAGAAATAAGTTATTAAAATTATTATGTTTAGAAATGTAAAAAATTATGTAAAAAAATCTGTAAAAAAAATTGGGGCAAAAAATATGCAGGGGGGCTATTAATTCTGACTTCAACTATATATAGTGGACTGTTAAGCAAGATGTGTTTCTACTGCAGTTTTAAAGAGCAAGTGCACAGTCCATTTTTGACTTGGAGAGCAAATGTTTTGGCACGCGGGTTACCTCATGGTGTACAGAATAGTTCCGTTCTGCATGATGCGGAACAGCTTGTTGGGAGTGGTCATGTTGTGTGAAATCGAACGTTTGCCATTTCGGAAGAAAGTGTCCGGAGTCCAGATCTTGCTGACCATTAGGTTGTTCAGACGCAGGATCTCAATGGGGCCCTCAAATTTCAGCCGGTCATCTATCCACGTTTGCCGGAAAAACACATCCATCGTGTATTCCTAGGAAATGTTTGATTGTCAAGGGGTTTTATGATATACACACATGCACTGTAATTTTGTTTTACGAACAAAACTAAGATTACTGGAGTACATTTTACAATAAATGTCATTTGAAATTAAATATTTGCACTTCACAATTTCATATGTATGCAATGTTACATGCAGTTTCTTTGTAATTGTGAATTTACAAGGACATTTTGAGTGGAAATTGTTTCTGTGCACTGCAAAAAATTATTATCTTACTTAGATTTTTGTCTTATTTTTTGTCCAAATGTCCTAAAATTCTTAAATCAAGAAGCATTTTTAAGACAAGCAAAGCATATTGTCTTATTTTAAGAAATAAAATTCAAAAATTAAGTGAGTTTTTCCATAAAACAAGCTAAATAATGTCAATGCGATATGTAAATTAATCTTATATCAAAAGAAAAAAAACAAGATTATATTAATTAGCCCATTAGCAGATTATTTAGCCATTTTTATAAGGAAAACACTTAATTTTGACATATTATTTCTGAAAACTCAACAATATAATCTGCTTGTCTAGAAAATGCTTCCTGATTTAAGTATTTTTAGATATTTGGTCTAGAAACAAGACAAAACTGCAAGTTAGAATTTTTTTTTTTTTTTTTGCAAAATGTCTTGCTTATGCACTGCTACTTCCATTTTTTTTTGTAAATGTGAATTTATGAGACATTTCTTAAGGTGTAAATTGTTTCTGTATATCTTCCAAGACTGTAGTTTTAGAAAATGACACAAATCTCAATTATCACATGGCGAAATATGTAAACGGCAACCCACAATTATTCTGTATGAGCGAACACATCAGCAAAGTGTCATCGGGTATGTTTTCTGATCCAGGTTGGTATGCATTCACTCAGGAGTGGTATATTTTTATCCCCCCCCCCTCCCCACTAATCTTGGCAGAGACTTATCTATACTGTCTTTCGGATTGTCACAGTGTATCACATGGCAAGTGTGGTGGCTTTGGACATCCTAGAAAAACAGTGTAGAGTGCAACAGAGGAAAGAAAGCTGAGCCGGGACCCTCACTGTCAGGGATTGTCAACCAGATTAAAATCCCTAAGCTGCTATAATGACATCCTGCCCAAATGTCAGAATAATGAAGCCAGGCCAACGTTACTAGAGGCTAGTGGGCATAGAAAACATGCAGTTACAATGGATTTGAGTTTTTGTTTGCATGTATCATAGATATAATGGTTTTAAATCACATACCATTTCCACGTCAGAAACTGGACCGAAGCTGGTGACAAAGATGTCTGTTTTAACCTCTGTGACAGGACCTGAAGTATGTAATTAATGAATATAAGTATGTATAAATGAATATAAATAAATAAATACAAAAAAAATTAAGAAATTTGTCTTCTCAGTTTACTAATTAACACTATTCTTCATTTAAAAAGACCAAAAAAGGCAGTTTCTTAAGTCCAGAATAAATTACATAAACTTTAAAGATCCTTTATTTCTTTTAAAGATGTCATTTTAAAGATTAAACTCTCTAAAGTTAACACATTAATACACTAAGTGGTTCCAGCAGTTGCCTACCTCCAAATCCTGGTCGAAGTCTGTTGTCATATCCATCCAACAATCTATCCAAAATGCGCGTGATGTTATCCAAATATATCCTTGTTTCGGTTGGCGGATTTGCCACCACCTGTCCAACACTGTAAACAAACCCAAAACTCAATTTCCATTTTTTTCTTTCTCAAGCAAAGCAGAAAAGCAAACACCCGCGCGAAGAAGTGACATAAAATAAGCACTTTCTACTTACCAAAATAAGAAAAGGCATGTGCGTACCCTAGCCATGCTTTGCGCGCACTCTCTATCCAAGTGTCCCCTTGTCAACTAGTGTTAGTTGTACATCCCATAATTCATGTGTGCGAAAGGAGCTGGTGTAATCGCAAGGCTTGTGTGCGTAAATCCTGAAGCTTTTTTTATTTATGCGTGTAGTCTTGCTGGAGTTCCTCAGTGGGGTTGCGCTTCTTCTGACTCACTCTGATGGAAAACTAAAGTGCTTTCAAAGAGGCGGAGTACTGTAGATGGAACCAACGGAGTTTGACAATGATCGAATAAAGCATTATGAGAGATTAGAGGACAAGGATAGTTTTGTCAGGGAATTATCCAAAGATTTTGGTCAAACCGCGAACTGTTCTTCCGGTCGACTTGACGTGATTATATTATTGTTCTGCCATTTTGTCTTAATAACTCTTACGAACTTTGATTATTAGTTAATATACATTTAAATACCCCTAAATCAAGCGAAGCTTTAATCAATAAATCATCGTATTCATAATTAAGTTCGCCACTACTGATATTTTAAGCGTTATATAATGTTTGCCGGTGATTTATTAATGAACGTCTTTTTTTAAGTGTTACCAAAGGCATTCTGTTTGCTGACTGGATTCTGTATGTTTATTTAAATGATAAATATTCAGTTTTTTAGAATGTTTTCCCACTCTTATATAATATCTGAACGTTTAAATCAGCTTTTAACTTAGATCTGTGAACATATATTCCCTTGTTTATGTTGGTGCCCTTGCTAACGGCTAAAAAACAACTTAGCCTAATAGCTAGTATGATAAGTAATAGTAGTATTTTTACATAGATAGATAGATAGATAGATAGATAGATAGATAGATAGATAGATAGATAGATAGATAGATAGA
>CAIGQZ010001206.1:4043316-4081942 GCA_903798205.1 Danio tinwini | reverse complement strand
ATATATATATATATATATATATATATATATTCTTTTTTGGCCTACTGGTTTTGTCTTTCCTCATCTCAACAATTCAGAACTGTTCTGTGAAGTGCCAAGTTTCTGAATAAACTGTGAGCGTCTTAAGGGGACACATACACTTGGCACAGTGGGGTGCTTTTATTATAGCATGCATTCTAATAGATTACTGTGTGAAGAGGCAATGTAAGGCCCAAAATCATACACTAAAGTATGGAGTTCTGCTGGGACCCCTGTGTAACCAAGACCCTTTGAATTGTGCTAAAAAAAACATATTTTGCCCAATTTTAATGCAGCTTTTTGAGTGCAGTTGTGCATTTTTTTTATAGTCAATTATTATATAAGAGTTTAACAATTTGTTATATTTTAGACACAATAGTGCCTACTCAGTTTTGGCCATGAAAATAGTTCCTGTAAAGTTCACAGCAGAACTGATTTGTATCTCTGAGCAGTTATGGTCTCAGTTTATTACTTAATTACTCCCAGGGCCGTTTATTAGGGCCAAAGTTGATATTTGATACACCGTGTTGGTGTTTCGTAACATCTAATTTTACGAGGTGGGTTGTTAGCTCAACGCTCAACCCCCAACCTGGAGGACCAGGACACACATACACACATATGACAATTTTAGCTAACCCAATTCACCTATAGTGCATGTCTTTGGACTTGTGGGGAAAAAACCGGAGCACCCGGAGAAAACTCAAGTGAACACGGGAATAACATGCAAACTCCACACAGAAATGCCAAATGACTCAACCAGGGCTTGAACCAGTGACCTACTTGCTCTGAGGCGACATCGCTACCCACTGTGCCGCCCCTAGTTTATTAATTAAACAAAATATATTAATACATATTGATATTTTCATGTTAGTGATTAACACACAAGCTGCCATCATTCCCAGCAGGCACGCAATATCATGACGTTAATATTAGTTTAGATTTCGGTCATAATGTCGGGTGATCAAAATCTTTTGTGTTATTTTTGACGTCCAATGACGTCAAATGACATTGGTAATTGGTTGTTTTTAGGTTGTAAAAAGTGATAAAAATGCAAGGTCAAGCCAACATTTTAAGCCAACATCATTTTGATGTCTTATTCAATAGATCTTATAGACATCATATGGTAACGTCCACACAACATTAAGCTGTATTATCATTAGATGTTGATATTTGGTTGTTTTAGGTTGCAAGGGAAAGTAACCAAAATCCAAAGTCTGACATTGGACACTGACGTTGATCTGATGTTGGGCTCTGACATCAACCGATTTTCATGTCCACCCAAAATGCAATGTCCAACGACGTTGGAGTACGACATCAATTTGATGTCATGTTGACGTCCTGTGCCTGGCAGTGGCGCCCCTAGAAAATTTTCTTAATTACTAAATTTTAGGCTGGCACACAAAAAAAATAATTCAGTGTAATGTTTTATTTTTTGTTTTTGGTAAATGAAAGAATGTGGTTTTAATTTATTTAATTAATTACTCTTGAAATATTGCATTTTATTCCTTGAAATAATATTTAGTTTAAAAACCCTTTTCATATATATATAAACAACTTTTCAGTTATTTTTCACAAACTTTTATTGTACAGCAAACGGTATATGCCATGTCTAAAATTAATGAAGATTGATTAATTAAAACAAACAAATAAACAAATGGCATTACTATACACACACACACACACACACACACACACACACACACACACACACACACATACACACACACACACACACACACACACACACTATACAAACCCTAATAATATAATTTATCCATATTCCTTTTTGAGCCACAATATTATTAATGCAGCTTTTTCTATTGATGTACCTTGAGGTAAATAATAAATTGCCATTGCTGTCTATTAAAGGTGTGTGCGTGCTGTCAACGACGATCGGGGAGGGGAAGGGGCAGTGTATCAGCTATGTCAGTGGCACAAATCAATCAAAAATAATTTAGTGGCTGCTTTGCATTTATTTATTGAAATATTGTGAATTTATGTAAGTACATTTAAATTAATAATATTCATTCATTTCGGCTTGGTCCCTTTATTATTCTGGGGTCGCCACAGCGGAATGAATCGCCATCTTATCCAGCATTTTGTTTTACGCAGCGGATGCCCTTTCAGCCGCAACCCATCTCCGGAAAACATCCATGCATACTCATCCACTATGGACAATTTAGCCTACCCAATTTACCAGTACCGCATGTCTTTGGACTGTGGGGAAAACCGGAGCACCCGCAGGAAAACCCACAGAGAACATGCAAACCCCACACAGAAACGGCAACTGACCCAGCCGAGGCTCGAACCAGTGACCTTTTTGCTGTGAGGCGACAGCACTACCTACTGCGCCACTGCGACAACCTAAATTAATAAAATCAACAGCAAAATCATATTGGGGGTGGCCGGAGTTTATACTCCCCTTGGGGACGCACCTGGTGCATGGTGTGTTTACTTATCTTAGTGTCAATTCATATAAGAAGATATGGTCACATTTTTTTTTAATTTAAAGGGCACCTATGGTGAAAAATCTACTTTTCAAGCTGTTTGGACAGACATATGTGTAGGTATAGTTTATAGACCGTCATATTGGGCTGATATAAACACACTCAGTCCTTTTTTTTTCAATTTAACAACATAAAAACGGTGGACAAATTGGAGCTGTTTTGAGATCAACCGCAACTTGACGTAGGAGTGCGGTCCCCCCGCCTACCAATATTGATTGACAGGTGGCCATTACCATCTCCTCAGTATGTTGTTTCACGTTCACCATTTTCAGCGTGTGAGTCAAAGCGACGTCACCAAAGAAACACCCTTGCTCTATTTTTAGATGTAAGGCTCATTGGGCTCAACATTCACCACGTTAGCGCTCTCCTCTACGCCAGTGTTTGTAAGTTTTGGTGGGTTTGCATACATGTGTACTTTTCATTGTGTCTTCCTTAAACTTCAGCGGTTTGCATTTCCCGCGGTCACAGAAGCTCCCTGTCATCTTAACTAGGTGCAGCTGGAAAGTGCGAGCGCGCTGCCTCACGTGCTCGTCTCTCCATTGGAAATAACGAACTAACGACGCGCAGCGCCATGCATTTCGCGTTGTCGCGAGTGAAAGTGACGACCGTGGGGTTTGCTCACTATTCTGCCGCCTAGGTCGCCTCTATAGATGGGCTGGCCCTGCTCAGGACACTGTTCATATTTCTGCCGCGCCACAAAGCGTTATCTGAATAGTTTCATTTTAAATAACATGCGAATGTGCACGTCTGGTGTGCCGCGTCATGGCTCTGAGCGGCGCATCCGGTGCATCAAGCAGGTCAACCAGAAGTGCCGCTCGGCGACACGCAGCGTTTCTAACAGGTGACACACCGACGCTGCAAGTGTGCGATACTTTCAACTGTCATGTGCGCGCCATGTCGCGGTGCATCAGGTGTGTGATGCCCTTCAGTCAAAGTTAATTCAGTGTGCTTTATTAGTCTCGGTGTAGGCTACAAGCTCGGAGCTTTAAACTAGCACACAGTTGGCTGTAAAACTATACAAAGACACAAATGCTTTGTACTCTCTGCTTGGTCTGTGTCTGAGACGTACAAGTACAGCTGGTTGTACCTGGTTGGTACACTCATGCTGCTTCTCTCTTGTCTGCCTGTCTATTACACAAAGCGGGGGATGTGAAGCAACACGCCCCTAAAACAGCAAACTGTGTACACACCCCCAAAATGGCACTTTTTAACACATCATAATAAAAAAATCTGAATTGTGTTTTGAACTGAACCTAAACTGGCACACTCAGAAGAACCATAATATTAATATTACATCTTAAAAAAGGGGTAAAATAGGTGCCCTTAAATGTACAATTCACACTATTAACAAACCATTAGGCAAGACTATTTGCTTGATAAACTACTAATTAGCTGCTTATTAATAGGTAGTTGGGTTTAGGTATTGGGTTTTTAAAGAAAGGTTTAAAAAAACATGCCTGTTGTAGCCTAAGAATTAGTATAAATACATTTTAATAACAAAAAAATTAATAAATCAAAATATTTCTTTCCAAGCACTTGCTTCTTTTGAAGTTTAACACAGCAATCCCAATTAAGTATATGGATATTGGATTTTTTCATCTTATTTGGCCCATGTATGTTGAACTAAGCCATATGGTCATATGCAACTGCTATCTTTTACATTTGACCCAAATGTTCTTGCTTTCTGAGTGCATTCAAAACTGTCTGCTTTCCTTACCCTGATTTATCATGAAATGTTGCGGTGATTTATACTGTATTATTTACAGTTATTTATTATTTAGGTTGGATTTTGCAGGAAATGTCATGTTACTTCTCTGGCAACTATCTGAGGAATAAATCCCATCCAACAGTCAGCATGCAATAGTCGCAAACAAACAAACAAACAAATAAATAAATACATAATGTTTTTCACACATATTAAAAAAAGGTTGGTCACGCTTTATTTTGATAGTCCATTTGTTGAATTAAGTTACATTGCATCTACATGCCAACTAATTCTCATTAGATTATAAGTAGACTTTTAGGTTGGGGTTAGGGTTAGAATTAGTTTAAGTTGACATGTACTTGCAAAGTTTCTTATAGTCAAATGTCTGTTAAAGGAGCATTATCAGCAGATATTAAGCAGCGAGTCTACTAATACTCAAATGGGCCATCAAAATAAATTGTTACCAAAAGGTTTCGTTTTGAATTGCACACTATGCATTCCATGTTTTATTCACAGTGCTTACTACTCAATTACATCAATATGAGTTTGGTAATTTTTACTAGACACCACTGCCGATTGGGGAGTTGAAGTGTGTGTTGTCCAGGTACTTTCCCTCATCCTCTTGTACTGGAAAAATATTGGAACGCTGTAGTGATGCCTACTTCTCTACTCATCTGCACACATACACCTCTTTGAATTCACTTTTGCTATTTTAAGGACAGGAAAAAGGGTCGGCATGCCCAGCGCATGGTCTAAAAGGTTGTTTTTATTTTACTCTTAATGAGTTAATGGTGTGTTTGGGCGTAACATGCATTAAACCAACCAGAGTCTCATCTCTTAATCCCTTTTTACAACATGTAAAGTGAAGTATCATCTCAAATTAACCAACAAATAAAAACAATGACTGTAAAAAATATGGACGATGTGACAGCGCCTTTTCCCATTGAACACTTTAATTGCAAAACACCTCACATTTTACATTTATAGTCCATGAATGGCAAATAATTTAACTTAGAAACACCCTTGAAAAAAAATGACACTATGCCAATGCAAAACGCCCCATGACGAGGCACAAACTGTCGCAAAAAAATGCTGAAATTTGAGCCTGGGCATGCGCAGAAAGACTGCATAATGAAGCCAGAGGCGGAGCCGCAGAATCAAGCTTCCATCCAAACGCTTGTACATCAAATTATTTACGCCCCCTGAACTTCTCATTCGACCACCCGTATCCGCACTATGACAAAGACTCGCTAAATAAATATAAGCACTTACGTTTAAAAACACGTAATAATATACGCTTTATTAAAAAACTGTGTGATGTAAGTGGTTTTTAATAATTTTATGAAATCAATATATGTTAGACTGCAGAAATAAACAATCTTTCATACACTCTAGCCAGACTTAGACTAAACTATGAGCGCAAATATATTTCTCTTATAACAGGTTGTTGGTATTTATTATCTTCATAAGGTATTTATTATCTTCATACATTTGTAAAATTTGAAAAATAACATAAACAACACATGCATTTTTAGAAAGGTTTTAATTTTTAATTAACAATTAACAGGACCCTAAATAGACACGTCATTTAATATGCGGGAAAAGTCTTTCGCTTATATAAAAAAAAATACATCGGTATTTCCAATGCAATCTCACGGTGTCACGATCACCAGCGATCTCACTCCATAGATTGCTGGTAAACATGCATTATCACTTACGGACTACAAATCCGCCATCTAATGGACTACAACCCCATACATGCACTCCGCTCACACACACATGTTCCTCATCCTGACTGATTGCGCACACACACCACCGGAGGATTGTCAAAGACTGATTACACACAGTATATAAGAAGCACACACACTCACTCCAGTTGCTGAGTCTTGTTATCTGTCATATATTTCAATGCGTTTCCTTTGCCGTGTTTTGACCCTCGCCTTGATTGTCTGTTTATCCCTGTCTGCTGCCAGCCTTGTGACTATCTGCCTGTTATATTTACTACGACTCTGGATGGCCTTATACATCTGTTTGCTCCTGTGTTGATCATTGCTTGCCTGACCATCCTTTGCCAATAAACCTGCATGTGGATCCGCACCTCTGTTGTCAGTGTCACATCCTCCGGTTACACACAGCAATTCATAACGTTTTGAATTAGTAGCTAATTCGTATGAATTCATATGATCTAATTCATACAAATTAGTAAGATTTGCTCATCACCCAATGATGGTTAGGGTTAGAGGTGGGGTTGGATGCCACGCCTCTTTTTTAAAATCTTACATTTAATTTTTACGAATTAGCCACTAAACTGACAAAACGTAAAATACTTACGTTTCCTCGTGAGATCAGGCTAGTATTTCTAAATATCAACAGGATATTTACATATCCCAGCACTATATAAAATAGTCCTTATCAATTTGTACAATAAACTTTGCAGTATTAATACATCAATCGACGTCTATCGGCTGCTATAACATCGCTTATATTGTTTATTAATTTTTTATTACCTCCGTTTTGAATTGGTTGATTCGATGCCTTAATTGTATCCGGCCGGCAAAGAGGAATTTACATTCATTTTAATGTTTATTAGAATTTTTCAAATAAAAAGCCAACAGTAAATGATCTCTCAAAATATCCCAGGGCATCACGGCGGCACAGTGGGTAGCACATTCACCTCACAGCAATAAGGTCAATGGTTCGAGCCTCGGCTGGGTCAGTTGGCATTTCTATGTGGAATTTGCATGTTCTCCCCATGTTCGCGTAGGTTTCCTCCTAGTCCAAAGTCCAAAGACATTCGCTATAGGTGAATTGGGTAAGCTAAAATTGTCTGTATTGTATGTGTGTGAATAACGTGTATGGGTGTTTCCCAGTACTAGGTTGCAGCTGGAAGGGAATCCGTTGCATAAAACATATGCTGGATAAGTTGGTGGTTCATTACGCTGTGGCGACCCCTGATTAATAAAGGCACTAAGCCAAAAAGAAAATCAATGAATGAATGAATATAGCACTAAAATGGGAAAGTGCAGGTTTGTTGTAGGTGTGGAGCTGTGGCTCTGAGAGGGAACAGTAGGAAGAAGACTTAGTCCATGTAGTAGTTTGTCCATCAGCTCCTATAATTTCTATCCTATGTGATGCCCAGCTGGAAACATGTCGATGGTTTGTTGTTTTGCTTAGTCGGGAAAACCAGCTGGCAAACTGTAGCGCTGGTAAGTGTTGGTTCCATTTTTATTATAATTGGTTCCTACATGTGCTTTTGCAATGTTCTACTTACCTATTGTGGTTTTGGTCCATCTAGAATGGTTTACTGTAGATATTTTCTTTGTGACTTGTGATCTAGCACAGATGTATTGAAATACAGATGACATAAGCTCTATACTTCGATCGGAACGAATCAAATAAGGTGCCTTGCACTGAGTGAAGATTTCTTTTCTATGGTTGGAAGCAACAGTTTGAGCAGTAATATTTTGCAAGAGGAATAGTTAAACTCAATAAGACTTCAGAATGAACCGCCAGCCGCAATCCAGTACTGGGAAACACCCATACACTCTTGCATTAACACACAAACACTCATGCACTATGGCCAATGTTGTTTATTCAATTTATTGCAAATTATTTTTTTATTTTGCAAGCTCAGGACCCAGCCAGGGCTCAAACCAGCGACCTTCTGCCTGTGAAAATTAATTCTGCAATTAATTAAAAGTGTGTGATATAGCTTGAGACTGGAAAAGATAACTGGATACTGTTGTTGTTCCTCTACAATTCAATTAAATTTAATTCAAGTTTACTTGTAAAGCACTTATTACAATAATTAGCATTCCAAAGCAGCTTCATAAAAGGTGCACATCATTACGTCATACATACCAACAACTTTGATTCAGCTTCATTAAATCATATATAGCCTCACTCTCTGGGGTTCGTTTCCCAAACAACGACGTAACTCACAGCTGAACTATCATAGTACGATGCATCGTTTGGGAAAAGAATGATGTAGTGACGAGTGTTTCCCAAAACCCTTAGTTTCTCTGCTGCAGATCCATCGCTTGAACCACATTAGTTATAGCGTAAAACACCCATAAAACGGGGTGGAGTAACTACTTCTTTAGAGAAGAACCCCATCATTTCTTTGAGCAAATTATATTGTTTTACACACACACACACACACACACACACACACACACACACACACACACGCATTTAAAATAAAATCCAATATTAGTTTTTGGTAAAAACATGCACTCGTTTTCCATATTAATTGAAATATATGCAAATGGCACATACAGAGCCTGTGTTTCTTTTAAAAATATTATTGAAAATATTACATATTCTATTCTAAAACAAAATCACTTACAAAAGCTAACACTATTCTAATATCATAAATAAATCATATAAATAAATAAACAAAGAAATAATGAGGCTATTTATAAAGAAATTTAATTTAATATTTATTATTTATTAGAAAATGAAAAAAAAAATTATTTTAACAATAATATTAATGATGATGATGATTATTATTAAGTAGGAATTTGTTTATTTATTTTTTTTAAGTCTGTTTTTACTATTTTATCTCGTGCAAACTACTGCAGATATGCTCTAACCAGCAGGCCCATGTCATAAACAGTACAGATACTTAATAAATAACTTACTACACATTAAAAGCATTAAGGTATGCTATGTTTTTGTTTTCACAAGATTTGGAGATGTAACATAAATACCGCTTTTAAAAAATAGTCACCTATAGCTTTTGTCATGAGGCTGTGTTCAAAGTTTTCAAAGTGCACTGCGAAGGGAGCACAATTGTAAACATGAAGATCGCTAAAACTGAACTGTAAAAAAACCTTGAAAGCAAATTACACCTAAGAGAGATTAACTTAATGCTTTTTTATTTTTAATCATTCCAAATTTGAATGTTATAATGTTCTAAATGAATAGGGCATAGGGGGGATAAGTGGGAATAGAACACAGGCAGGAACTATGTTTCTAACTACAGCTCCAGAGGTGTCGTTTCAAGTGCTCAAGTTTGCGAATGTTCGTTGGAACGATGGATTTGGGAAATGGCAAATCAACAAACTATCTTTGGAACTTGCAACCTTAGTTGGCTAATGATGGTTTTGGGAAACGCACCCCTGATCAATTGCCAATCCACAATGTAATGAAACCTAAAGTCCAGTTTACTCCTGACATTGGGAATTTCATGTTTCCTTTCATTGCTCTACCACAAAGTCAGTATTTTGTATAAGAAAAGCCCAATGGTTTACAAGAACTGCAGTACTGCAGTGCTGAATGTTCTGTGATAGTGGTGGATAGCTATGGTTCAAGCAGGTGTTGCCACATTTCTGAAACCCACACCACAGCAAGACATTCTTTTCCAGTAGTGGATTCTATCGCAACATTGTTCTAATCCCAAAAAGCATACCCCAGCACTGGGGGTTCACAAGTTTGTGCAGGGCTGGTTTGCAACAGGAAGGGCATCTGCTGGTAAAATAAATGCCAGAATAACTGCCAAATCATTCCTCTGTAGGGACCTCTGATAAAGCAGGGATTAAGCCAATTGAAGTGAGTAAGTGATTAAAGGCTTGTCCACTAAAACTTGTATCTTTTTTCTTTAGGGTGCTCAGGGGTTCTGCAATGTAGGTAAAATGGGGTAGAAAGCAATGATACCATCTGGGCGGCCTAAGAGAACACTGTACTTCTTTCAGATTCGTAGACACTGTTTGGGATCTGATTGCTCCCTCCTGATTGGGATCTGCTGAAATACATGTAAGGCTTACTACAAGTCTGAGAAAATTTACAGAATTTACTTTTTAAAATTGATGGTCAAACCAGATGGTCAAACTGTAGACTGAAAAGGTTGTTTGGAGATCATGAAAATGCTGGTCAGCAAGTCAATGAAGGTAAGAATACAATGATAAAATCAATACACTAAAAAGTTCTTTCTTAGTAACTCTCACAGGACAGTCTACATTAACCTTTGAAAAGGTACTGGTGCAATTTTTTAACCAAAATCATGCAGGCCTGAATAACTGAAGAATAGATAAAGGGAGTTTTAGACATAGTCACCTATAATTTAAATATATAGTGGAAAATATGGATGCACCTAAGAGGGACTCCAGCGTTTCTGTTTTGTTCGGTAATATCTAGGCATCTCTCTCCATGATAGCATTAACATTTTGGTACTTTTTTTTGGGACCCACACAATAGTTGAGGCCCAGACAGAAAGGAAGGCTAAGAGGAAGGTGGATTCAAATTTTCTCCAGGTTCTTATGGAAGATCGAGGAACTTCCCATAAACCACATGCCATGTCATACAGGAAAGTGCAAAATGTAGCTAAAACATCATCTTCCAAAATGTACAAGGCCAAAAAGTTCTGAGAACATGTTAAATATAACAGTGGATCAGAGTCATCACAGGCAAACTCAATGGCAAATTAATTAAAAATGATCACTTGACAGCTGATGTGCAGCACTCAAGTGCAGTTTCAGAAGATGGGGATGAAATTGGGATGGTGTGGTCAGCTGATAATGGGGACTAAGACCATGACTCAGTCTCCAGGTGGGAATTCCCATAGATAGGTTGGCTGGTGGTAGTGGCGTTGTTGTTCTTGTTGTTCTCTCACTAGATGTTTCCGGACTAATGGAATGATCCGGTCAATCTTTATCCTTATTTGCATCATGTGTTCCACTACTGAGTGAAAGTCTTCCAGCTGTTGCTCCCTGTCCTCCATTGTTTCAAGGTTTGGTTAAAGCATATGATCAACCTGTCTATCTGTGGATGGTACACTGTGGGCCTCAACTGCTTCATCCGCAATAGCAGGCAGAGGTTGTTCATTAGCTGGCACATGAAGGGGGTACCCTAGTCAGTCAGTATCTCTGCTGG
The DNA here is from genome assembly GCA_903798205.1 of Danio tinwini. Taxonomy (NCBI): domain Eukaryota; kingdom Metazoa; phylum Chordata; class Actinopteri; order Cypriniformes; family Danionidae; genus Danio; species Danio tinwini. The sequence continues at coordinate 4,070,839 of CAIGQZ010001206.1, read as the reverse complement.
GATTCCGACTTGGCTGTATTGAAGAAAGAGTTCCTGCGCAATGACTTATGCAGTGAAGGGGGAACCACCTCTGGATACCGGGTGGTGTAGTCGACAATCACCAGGATGTGTTCATTGTTCAAACTTCAGCAATGGTCCTACCAGGTATATCCCGATGTGCTCAAAGGGCATCTTGATGATGGGTAATGGAATCAGTGGACTGGGGAGCCTTCCTCTGTGAGGATTCTTGACAGGTAGGGCAGGCTTTACAGATGCATTTTAATTCAGCCTCCCGGCCTGACCATTGACCCGGTTCCATTGGACCATATTTTCGGCCCTCAGGGGACCTGCCATGGGGTGTGAATGGACGAGCTTCAATTCAATGTCCATCTTCAGATACTACCAGGCTGACTGCACTGCAGGAGTCAAGGAGGGAGTGGAAAGGCTTGCCATTGCCATATCCACTTTGCAGGACACATATGGTTGAATGAAACAACTCTCTGAAGCTGTAAGCAAAACATGCAAAATGTGCAGAACTGTGGTCTTTAGGACAACCAATGTTAGTGAGGGAGGAATGAAGTGTATATGTGTAGACAAAGCCAGCTACATAGATGAGCAAATATGAGCACTGAAGTCAGCTTGGTACACATCTTTCCAATACAATTTTTTGTATAAGAAGGAAGGTACCTGGACAACACACCCTGCAAACAAGCTTGTGCTGGTCCTTATTGAGTCTACTTAGGGCTAGGCCAAAGGCCCCTAGCAGGGTGCCCATGCAAGGCCTATGAGAGTTTGTTCACGAGAGAGCATGCTCACATTTCACTCACAAAGAAGCTTTCATGCACACTTATCTTCAATTTTTTAACCTTCAGACTTCAAATTGGGGCATGCCCATGCATAACCAGTGTGGGCCTAGTGAGGGCTTCCTGGGGGCTAGGTGAAGGCTGCCCATGCACGGCCAGTGTGAGCCTATGGATGGCTTCCTGGGGACTAGTTGAAGACTGCTCAATCAGGTCCAACACTAATGGGCCAATGATTTGCCATTGAGTATATTCTCAATTATTGTGGGCTGTCTGTTTGTGTGGGTTACTCACACAAAGACCACAGTAAGCCTGCAGCTATCGGCCATACCTGAGCCTGTTTAAATTTGGCATGGGCTTGCCATAACCTATGGCACCCTTAGCAAAAAAACAACAACAGGATGGGCCACACATGGCAAGTTTGCAGGTCACATTTCAGCACCCAAGTCTAGAGACTGTTAAAGAGCCCTTATTATGGGTTTTTGAAAATGACCTTCCATGTAGTGTGTAACACAGCTCTTAGTGAAGTGAAATATCCAGCTAAAGCTTAAATCTGAAAGTGGACAGTTTTTAAAACTATTGAAAGTTTTTCATCTATAAAAGAGTCGACTCATAGTGGTTTAAATGAATCGTCTTGATAACGAGTCTTCAGCGGTTTCAGCGTGACGTCGTTACAAAACATAATGGTTGCGTGCGCAGACCCGGCAAAATTCAAACCTGTGGCCCCGCCCACTAACACAGCAGCAAGACGCTCATGAAGACCCTGTGTTTACCTGGATATTATTGGAAGTGTGAGGGAAAGGAGTCGTTCAGAAATCTGCACGCTTACAATGGGCGATCTATCACTACACAGCTCATGCATTAGTTTCTGCCTCCATCTTGTAATGGACAAACAAGACACCAGGGGTGCAGGCAAAATAAGGACAAATTATTAGGTACACCGGCAGGCTGCTGAACGCTGGGCTTCGGGCTGGTGAGCAGCACTGAAAAGGCTTGCGAATGTAGAGCGGGAACCCGCAGAGAGAGCTTATCAGAGGACAGAAGATGCTACAACCTCCCGGCTGGTGATGTGATCGCTTAGAAAAGTAGAGTACAGGTAAGCCCTTAGAACATATAGCAGTTCACGGACGAGGTGCCACAGCAATGATTGCAAATAGAAATGATCTACATGTTTTGTTACTAGTAACCGCGTGTACTGTATCAGGTTAACTCTTTATATTCTCATATCGCGTCTAATGCCACGTTATAAACGCGATGTGTGCTGCTTTGTTTACAGATTTAAATGCTTTCGTGAGCTCGTTCCACTGCCATTTGTCGTTGCTATGGCCACTGTTAGCTGATCCTGCACACGTGAAGTGGTCAAGGTTCAGAATAGTTCAGCTTTTGCTGCTGTGTGGATTAAAACTGAATGCGTGTCACACTTAACAAGAGCAATATGCTAGTATTTAACTGCACTGCTTTCGGCGCTGAGGTGTCTGAATAACACTGTTGAAGCGTGTTTCAGGCGTCCGCTGCGGTCGGATCCTATACCAATGTTGGTGACCCGGGGGCTTGATAAACTGGGCTGGGCATTTTACTGTCTCGCGCTGAACGCTGTCGACCAATCGCAACAGGCTGTCATCGGTCCAATCAGCGCATGTTAGCTTCGCACTAAGGAGGGGTTTGGGAACAAATGAATAGCTGAACGATTCATATGGGAGTCGCTGGGATAATTAGGTAAAAATAAATGCATATTATAAGACCATGAACGTGTTTTTGACCTTGCATGCATATCAGTATGTTGTTGGAGACCCATAAAACCGAAATATGACCCTTTTCAATGTGTAATAGGGGCTCTTTAAGATGTTTCAGAGAAATCATTTCTCAGAACCCTTACGCTTTAATCCAGAACCAAACAAAACTTGTCTCAACAAATAACACTGCATTTTTTTATGTTTTTTCACATATAGTTTAGTTCAGCATTTTTTTCTTTTCACTTTTTTCTTATTAACTTTTCACATTTTACTACTATTGATATACAATTACCTTCAGATTACACTGCCATTCCCATTTGCTGGTAGAGTCTATCAACAGGGCTTACCTATGTGTTTTGATTGTCTAGCTTTTCTATACTCATGCGTTCACTTACAGTACAAATGGAAAAAATAATTAGGGACTACTTGTGCAATTAAAGGGTCATGAAACCCCTGTTTTTAGTTCAAATATCAGATTTTTTTTAAATGCAACTTGTGCATGGAAAGCTGTGATCAGAAGGTAGGAAAATGGGTGTGAAGGGGCAAATCAGGTAAAAAGAGAAAAGCAAGCAACTGTCATTTGTCAGTGGCACATAATCAGGGGTGTAGATTTGCTTTTGACATGAATGAAACCTATTATTCTTATAGCTGAGCTAGGACTCGAGTAAGGAACATGATTTAACCCATTCTGAATGTCAGGGGTCACCATAATTTTTCCTGGAGGGCAGGCGTCCTGCAGAGTTTAGTGCCAATCTTAATCAAATACACATGAACAAGCTAATTTAGATCTCAGCTCCATCATGAATGCTTAACCACTTTAACCACTGCGCTCTAACAGCTTGATTGAATAATTCAGATGCAGTGTCTTCTCATGGGATAAGATAACTCGGTCTCAATAATAATAATTAGCCACCATCGCCTCATCAAAGTATGCTACATCACCACCAGTGACAGATTTAAAGCCCGGAAGATGAAATTAGGTGAGGAAAGTTGAAAATTAGCCTGTTGTTCCTTACCATTAAAACTTATAGATGCAAACGTTATTTTAAATGATGTTCAATGCACATAAATATGTTTTAAAAAATTGAGTTGAGAGTTTTATGACCCTTTAACTACTGTTAAGCTACACTAATGGCCCGCTTCCACTGAGTGGTTTGGTATGGTATGGTACAGTTCGGTACGGGTCACCTTTATCAGGTTTGTGTCTCCACTGCCAAAGGGTACCAATTGGTGTGGTGTGCGACATAAAGTTGCAGTTGACGTCATTCGTGCTCAAGGAAATATCAAAGTAAAGCTGTATGGGTCATTCACATATCATATTTCATTTGAGCTCGGGTCGAACATGGCTCGTTATTACTTGTATATATTATTACGATGTAATGTCTCTGCTGTGAATTTAAAAATGCAGCTTCCTGTGTTTTCATTCTCATATTTAATGTGGTTTCTTTCTGTAAACCAATAACGTTCAACTGCACGTCTCGCTCCACCTTTTGTTGTGCTAGGTATGCTTTTGAAAGGGTATCCAAAAAGTGGTTTGTTATGGTTCAGTTTTTGGTACTTTTGACAGTGGAAATGGACATAAAAGTGTACCAAACTGTACCTTATCATACCACTCAGTGGAAACGGGCCATTACAGATTATCTTAAAGTATACTTATATACTAATATATAAGTATAAATATATTATATACTAATGTTTATTTCTAACATTGTTTATTTCTTTTCTTATCTCATGTAAGGGTAATAAAATGAAGAATAATAAAAAAACTGTAACTTTGTTTGTTGTCCAATCTGTGAAGATGTATTTTAATATTTATCTTTATTAAATTGTGTGGTATGACCAAAACTCACAGAAACAAATTAAACATACAAATAAAGTGCTGTCTGCTTGTGAGCTGGTTAATTTAGAACAATAAAGTACAGTCAATTAAAGTAAAGTCAACCTGGCCTTGAAAAAGACACCAGGTGGGCTGTGTTCTGGCTGAGAGGCAGGTAATATGGCATTGTGGTTGGCTGATAGTCAGCTGCACTGTCAAGGTTGAAGGCATCAATAGTACTGGCATGGACACATGTGATTCTCTTCCAAAATTAGAGAGCATCAAAGCACAGGGAAAACACATGGCCACTAAGCAAAGGTTGGAAGATAACTGAATGAATACAGTGAGACTGATGGGGACTCAGAATTGCTCAAGGTGAGGTTAACACAAATATTCAAATTTCCGCCTGAAAGAGAGCTTTAGTTTAAGGACACAGACATTAGACGTGTTGAAATGCCTTATTACTGATGTGCTATCAAACTGTCTTCCTCACAAAATGAACATAGATAATTATACATTTAGAGATATCTCACTTCACTCCTCATCTCTCAAGTACAAAGTTCGATGCTACTTGATATAGATGTCTGAAAGCACCATTATTTTTTTACACAGACTTTGCATTACCTTACTGCCTTTTGGGTTTTAATTTATATTAATCCAATTTTAGCCCCTTTTTATCTCCGACAGTTGCTTTTAATATTCACTCATTGTGTAATTATACTACTTATGGAAAATATCTAATAATCTAACAGGATATGTAAAATCATATACATACACTTTAAGAAATAAATGTAAGTGAGCTGTCACTGGGGTGGTATCTTTTCAAAAGGTACACATTTGTACCTACAAGGTCCATATTAATACCTCAAGAGTACATATTGGTACCTAAAAAGTACAAAAATGTTTCTCTTAAAATTTGTATATACTAATATATACTTTTGAGGTACCAATATGGACCCTTCAGGTACAAATTTGTACCTTTTAAAAAAAAGGTACCACCCCAGTGACAGCTTATGTACCTTTATTTTTGAGAGTGTACACTACCTGACAAAAGTTCTGTCACCTATCCAAGTTTTAGGAGCAACAAATAATAACTTGACTTCTAGTTGATCATTTGGTATCAGAAGTGGCTTATATGAAAGGCAAAAGCCTCTAGATTATTATTTTACCAAAATAAAATATGATCATGTCTTGATTTTTAATTATATTATTAGGACAGTAAGGTCTGACTTTGCTTAGACAAAAGTCTCATCACTTAACAGAAACAATTTACAGTATAGAATATAAAGTCATGGTGCAGTGGGAAAATAATTAATATGTGTATGACTCCCATGAGCTTGGAGGACTGCATCCATACATCTCTGCAATGACTCAAATAACTTATTAAGAAAGTCATCTGGAATGGCAAAGAAAGCGTTCTTGCAGAGTTCATCAAGATTCTTTACATTCATCTTCAATGCCTCCTCCATCTTACCTCAGGCTATACACTGAATAATGTTCATTTCGTGGTACTGGGCTGGCCAATCCTGGAGCACCTTGATCTTCTTTGCTTTCAGGAACTTTGATGTGGAGGCTGAAGTATAAGAAGGAGCGCTATCCTGCTGAAGAATTTGTCCTCTCCTGTGGTTTGCAATGTAATGGGCAGCACAAATGTCTTGATACCTCAGGCTGTTGATGTTGCCATCTACTCTGCAGATCTCTCGCACGCCCCCATACTGAATGAAACCCCAAACCAAGATTTTTCCTTTACCAAACTTGACTGATTTCTGTGAGAATCTTGGGTTCATGTGGGTTCCAGGAGGTCTTCTGCAGTATTTGTGATAATTGGGATGCAGTTCAACAGATGATTCATCAGAAAAATCTACTTTCTTCCACTTTTCCAAATGATCAACTACAAGTTATTATTTGTTGCTCTTAGTACTAAGATTGATGACAATCTTTTGTCAGGTAGTGCATTCTGGTTAGTTTAACACTAGACTGCTATTATGTAAGAGAAGAAATCCAATAAACATTGAATGAAATCTGTTTATTTACAACTTAAAGGTATACAATTGATAAATCCCTTTTATTTTCTTGTAAATGTCTTCATTGCATAATTCTGCAATGGTCATTAAGGGAGCTGGTAACCAACAATTAGCCAACATTTAATTTGTGCAACATGTCACAGATTTCATAATTGCTATTTCATAAGTAGCTTGAAAGCAGGTGCACAGTTTGATTTTGAGAAAAATCATGTAAAGAGATGCATCAAAAATAATAATATTTTAATGTCCACAAATCCAAAGCATAAATACATGTAGAACAGAAGAGGGTGCTTCATAAAGTGGGGGCTCTTTATGTTTTTCAGTCTTTTCGTTTGGAAGTCAAAGAAAAGTGCAAAGAAAATATTCTGTTTTCTGAAACAAAATGACAGGTGATCATGTGTGTCAGTAGGAAATTGATGAATTTGACTAATGGTGTCAGAGAGCAATAGTTGATCTGAATCATGCACTGTTACTGTTTGGAGTGCCTGCGGATTTGGAGATGGCATGCATTGAACTTTTAAAGATTTTGGAGATTCTAAATATAGCCAATAGAGTTTGTACTTGTGCTACTGTATGTGAGTGCAAAGAAGTGGTGGATCCTTCTCACATGTAGAGGTAATACCAGAATGCTTACTGGGATGCTTGTTGGGGGAGTTGTTAAACCTGGAAGCAAATTAGTTATTTACTGGGTTCCAATGAGGTGTATCCAGAAGCAATAACCCGTGTGGCTGGAAAACTGTTCGAGAAGACCTCGAAACCTGTCAGTGATGAAAGTGCATATGTTTGAGAACCTATTCAGGTACTGTTCTTACTTCTACAGGGGAAGAAACTTTCAAACCTGAAAGAATCATGCCAAAATGTTGGCATGCGTGCCAATGTATTATTGAAAGTATGAAGCGTTCAACCCACTTGCCAACTGATGTGTGTTTTGGTACTTCCTCAGGGCAAGGAGAAGGAGAGACATACCACAAGTATGTGAGAAACCAAAAAGCTTATCAAGTAGACATACCACAAGTATGTGAAAAACCAAAAAGCCTATCAAGTAGCTTCAACCATAAAGCCTTGAGACAGTGTGCTGATGCAAAATCTCAGTTTCACAGGAAAGTGCAAGCTAGAAGATTGGTGGAATTTGACTTGGCTGCCTACAAACTCATAGGGATGATCTCTTACCTGTTGTAGATTTAGTAAACATGCATGGAGAGGGACAAGAGGTTCCTCAAAGGCCAGTAACCAGAGCAAGTACTGCAAAAACTGAACCATTAAGGAAGGGACTTGGAATGATTGATATTTCCTCTGAAATTGCATATGATAGCTATGGTTAGTTAATTTCTGATCTTCAGAAAAATCTTGAAATGAAAGAGGATGGAGTAACTTCACACACAGAATCTAAGTTTTCAGGAGAAGAGGAAGTGATTAAGGAAACCTAAGAATATAATAACCCAGGCTCATTCTGATTATGTGCCCCTATATATATGTCTGGAGAGCACCAAATACGTCCCAGGAGCTAAGTTTCTTGCAGTTGTTTGTTTTCGCGAATCAACCAGAGGCCGATGTGTACACTTTTTGAACTCTCAAATTTCTCTTGCGAGTGCCACTCGTGCCTGCTGTTCTTGCTTAAATCCACCAGAGGCCGCTGTTGACTGACTGACTGACTGATTGATCCCCTCACCCACCCCCTTTCCCAAACCCAACCGATAGTGTTTTAAAAAGAACAGATTGACCAGAAGTTAGTTTTCCACAGGTCTGTATGTAGTTTTGTTTGTATGATGCAATCTGTTATTAGCAATGTCGTCATTAAAGGTATGTCAGGGGAGCACTATTCTGCTTTCTCCATCAATGAGTAAGAATGTTTTAGTTCCTGGTCTCTACAGTTACAGAAGTAGATAATCTAGGATGCCCTTATATTATGAGGAAGCTTTATATTCTTTTTTCTGCATCATAGGATTTTGAGCCCTGTGCTCATGATCAGTATGTTATCTTATTTTTCCTGTGTCTTTTACAAGTGTCCATGGCATGCAAAGGCAGAATGTTAAGCTTGGTTTCCAACATTCTCCCATATAACACTTCATATGGAGACACACCTAGGGGAACATAAGTGATTGATTGGTACAGCTGAGCCACTCTGTGACAGAAATGTTCCAGAGTTTTTACTTGTCTTACATCTTGTGCTTTTAAAAGTCTGAAAAGCACTGAGGTGAACTGAGTACCATTGTCTGTAACTTTTACGATTGCCATGGAGACTAAAGGCAGTACCCTGGATTTTGATCACATTCTCAGAAGTTGAACTGCACCTAGTCTGTCTCAGACGTCATGCCATGCACCACCCACGGACTAAACTGATGCATATGGCACACTTTTCTGGAAACACTTCAGCAGAGCCTCAATCATCCTCTGATTGGTTTATATATACAGAATTTCTGGTACTTGAGTGTAACTAGTCCACCTGGAAACAAGTCTGATCGGGGAAAAAAAAGCTGTGGTGTTTATTTTGATGACAATGTTCATTATTAGACGTTTCATATGAAGGTACAGCCTAGAAGACTGATACTGTACATTCATGAATCAGTGATTTACTCCCTGCACACCACTCTATTATTGTGAAAATAACTTTGTGATGATGAACATTTATTAATTTGACTTAATTGCTGGATAATAAAAAGTATGCAGTATGCAGTATGCAGCGATCTCTTGCTTCATATGAAATCAGACGATCGCGACTGCTGTAGTTATTCCAGTTGTGTCATTAACGTCTACAAACACGCATGTATGCTTAAACTAGCTTTTTTTCTCAATGGCAGTGAAAATCTGCAAATATTCTGTTATTGTGGTCAAGTTGTGGTCATTCAAAACAATAAAGTGTCTTTTATTTGTGGATACATATACATCAAAACTTGCTTTTATGAAACAAAGAAATCTTTCACTATGTCATTTCGGTCTGTGTGATCACTAAAATGATCAATGAATCTCAGAACATTGTCCACGTACAGGGGTTGGACAATGAATCTGAAACACTGGCCAATTTAGTGTTGAAGGTTTCATGGCTAAACTTGACCAGCCTAATGGCCAATCTTTATTGATTGCACATTCCACCAGTAAGAGCAGAGTGTTTAATTAGTAGAGTAATGGCACAGTTTTGTAATGCACACAACATTATGGGTGACATATCAGAGTTTAAAAGAGAAGAAATTGTAGGTGCACATCTCACTGGCATATCTGTGACCAAGACAGCAAGGCCCAATTCCAATTATATTTTTGTACCCCTACCCTTTCCCCTTCAAAATTTACCCCTAAGAATTGGGACAGCACTACAGCACCTGCATACGTCATCAGATGTCATCGTGATCTCTTGCTTTATTTGAAATCAGACGATGGCGACTGCTGTAGTTATTCCGGTTGTGTTGTTTTTCTGTATTTATCTTCAGGAAATCCCTGAAGGCATATATTATGTTATCATAACGATCTAATGCGGCAATAAGATCATAACTGTACTGTGTATTTACACAGTCGCCGTAAACACACGAAAACAACATTAACATTATAGCAGACACTGTTTTCTGACAGGGTATTCGAGTGTCATCGAGTGTCAGAATGTTGTGGGACTGCTGTACAGGAGTTATGATTAAGGATTATAGGTCGTGAAATTTAGCGGGGGTTTTTTTTGCGTTTTTTTTTTAAGCATGACTGTAAAACACGAACGCAGTTATAAATATATTAAAACGTGTTTGTTTGTTGTAAAAATTCGTAATAATGACAACAAATACTAATTTGTGGATCTCCTTCTGGGTTCAGCAATACTGCCGTTGTGGCAGGTGTATTCTGGGAAATTTTCTCACCCCTTGGTATCAAGTGTGCTCGTGAAAAATCTTTGTTCGAAGGGGTGTATACCCCTTCCCCTTAGCCCTACGCCCTCAAGCTAAAGAGAATTGGAACACCACTACCCCTTGACGTGAACGCGCAAAACAAGGGGTAGGGGTAAGGGGTAAGGGGAAGGGCTAAGGGGTAGAATTGGGATTGGGCCTAAGGCCCCGTTTACACTAGTACGTTTTAGTTTTAAAACTGCGTTTTAGAATAAAAACGATCCGCGTCCACACTAGCGTTTCACCCAGCGTTTCTGAACAGCTCTCTATCTACACTAAAACGGTGAAGACGCACATCACGTGATGACACACACACTCTCTGGCATGCGCTGCAGCGTGCGTTGACCACATACCCATATCAGAGCTGTCCTCGTCGGACTGTTTATCACGGATCTCCCGCTGGATCTAATCTCACTATATTTGTTAAATGTGATATTTAATTCATCTTGTTGTCTATATCTAATGACATATTCCCTGTCTTTGGTCTTTTGAATCTATTACTTGTTCTCAGGTAACGTGTTTTGGCTGAGCGCAGATAAGTTAGGTTAATATCCTAATTAATGTAACAACGGATGCCACATCTGACTGATTGCTTGCCTTTATTTTCTCTATTGAACAAACTTATTGTGCGTTATACTTTTATATTGGCCTTTATTATTTATTAAAACTGATATTCAATGAAAGAGAGGGTATGTTTCGTATTTTCAATGAAAATGAAAGGAGGCAGTAATGTTATAGGCTCCGTTTTGTTATAAATATGCATGAAGATGACGCTTATATTATGCAGCTACACGACGCCTCAACATTTTTTGATGTCTGTTAAGTTGCTAATATCAAAATAAAAATAGGCAGTTCCTTATGTCATGTTTTCATTTTATTGTCAAGAAAGTGAAACAGCGTAGCCAGGGTGATGTGAATGACTTTATAAAGTACCATGTACACACTCGGGAGTTTGTTTTCCATATCAAACTTGCAAAGTCTGAACTTACAAGGAATGGATACAGGACTGTCAGTGAACTGTGTGAAGGCTACTTAATATTGAGGAAAAGCCCCAATCAGATAGGCGAATGTCTGCAGCTCCGTCTCCGTTTTCAGATGTCTTAGTTTTCCCCCATCTACACTGAGACAGAGCAGCAGCGTTTTAGAATGAAAACAGCCTGTCCAGCGTTTCCAAAACGCTCCGTTTTCGGGGCTCGAAAACTCCGGCGTAGTGTGGACGGATGGCGTAACCGTAGCAAAACTTAACCGTTTTAAAACTAAAACGTATTAGTGTAAACGAGGCCTTAGTCTGTACCAAACAAGCCATGTACTGGGCACATCAAACAAAAAAATAAAGCCTATATCAGGCCAAGCTGAGCTATAATTATTATGTAAATAAATATATAAATATTATGGTGTAACTAAGCAACTATAATATAGGAACATATAGCATGGTGGCTCAGTGGGTAGTACGATTGCCTTACTACTGTTGAGTTCCCAAACCCTTTCTGTGTGGGGGTTTGTGTGTTTTCTCTATATTTGCATGGGTTTCCTCTGGGTGCTCCATTTCCCCCACAGTACAAAGACATGTAATATAGGTGAATTGAATAAAGTAAATTGGTCATAGTGTGTGAATGGGAGAGCGTGTGGGTTTTTTTTTCCAGCAGGGGAGTTCTGCTGAGTTCATACTGCACGATTTTCTAAATTGTCTGATCACCATTTTTACTTTGCATGACTCTGAGGATGCATTCAGATACTGTTGTGTGGACACTGCGCAATGGATCAAAGACAGAAGGATACACACTGCATGAAACAATAACGGACAACTCTGACGGACTCACAAACACACTCGAGAAGTAATAAGACAAGACGACAAACAAAACTGAAAATGGTAGCCTGCAATAAATCGTTTTAATAATTTGACGTTCAAAAGGTCTTTGGGCTGATTTGCAGCTAAAGGGCAAAAAGAAGATTAGGGAGGTGCAGTGAACATAGAAAAAAAAGAGAACAAAATAATTTTGCAATGTGCTGGTCAAGCATGTTTGTTTTTTACGTTATTGTAGAGTTTATTTATTCAGAGATTGAAGTATATAACTCCTTCCTGAGGGCGGCATGGTGGCTTAGTGGTTAGCACTGTCGCCTCACAGCAAGAAGGTCACTGGTTCGAATCCTGGCTGGGTCAGTTGGAATTTCTGTGTGGAGTTTGCATGTTCTCCCTGTGCTTCCCCCACAGTCCATAGACATGCAGTGAGGTTGAATTGAATGAACTATATTGGCCATAGTGTATCAGTGCTTGTGTGAATGTGAGAGTGTATGGGTTTTGCCAGGACTGGGCTGCGGCTGAAAAGGCATCCGCTGCATAAAACATAAGTTGGCGGTTCTTTCCACTGTGGTGACCCCTGATGAATAAAGGGACTAAGCTGAAGGGAAATGAATGAACTCCAGCCTGACCTCTCCACTACCCTGTATCTTGCTCTTTCAGTCAGAACTCTTTTCACACAGCATCATTTTGAATCGTCGACAGGTCTAGATTTTTAGCATGCCAAATATATCATGAGTGCCTGCAACATGTCAGCCATTCTCTCAGATCAAGTCTTTAATTAGATAATTCACACTGCGTGACTGTCACTTGCATGAATGTAAACTCCCACATTCAAAGAATTAACAATAGCATGGGTAAACACTACGGATGCACATCCTGGTAATTATTTGTGCATCTTGAATGTTGTTAATGTGAATATGCTTTTACAGCTTAAACACCCCTGATCCCTGATAAACACTCTGATAAACACCCCTGATCTTCACAAAAGTAAATACATTTAAATAAAATATTATGGCTCAGTGGTTATCATTGCCTGACAGCAAGAAAGTTGCTGGTTCAAGTCCCAGCTTTGCCAGGAGGCATTTCTGTGTGCAGTTTGCATGTTCTCCCTATGTTTTTGTGGGTGTCCTCCTGGTGCTCCGGTTTCCCCCACAGTCCAAAGACGTGGTATAAGTGAATTGTATAAGCTAAATTGGCCATTGTGTGTGAAAGAGAGAGTGGGTGTTTCCCAGAACTGGGGGTTCACGAGTTAAGGCATACTCACACTAGGCACAGTTGCATTGAACCGTGTCAGGACACAATTGTGCCCCCTCCCCTTTCTCCTCGGCATGCACTCACATTGCAGTTTTACCTAGCAAGACTGAGCATGCTTACAGTACGTGATTACGTGATGTTCAGTTTTGCGCTCAGGTGTGCTTTGCACTCACACTACAAGTGTACCACGGTCAAATGAACTGAAAAATAGGGGTCAAACACACCCAGGCATGGTTCGGATAGCCTAGTGTAAGTACACCATTAGAGTTGCACAGGCACATGCATACATAGGGCTCAACCTGTGCAGTGCACATGCCATTTTTAGTCTGGGATATAAAGTGCCCTTCCAAAATGAGCAGAAGTGCCCCTCCATCCCACCATTCAGTTTATGACCGCCACTCCCCCCGCTTTTCAGTACATGATCTGCTGCACATTGCCCTTTGAAAGCCTTTGCACAGGCCTGGGTTGCAGTTGAAAGGGCAGAGTAATTAGTAGTTCATTCCACAGTGGTGACCCCTGATAAATCAAAGATTAAGCCTAATGGGGCATTCACACCAAATGGGGCTTGCACAAATAGATCACGATATTCGCGAGTAATTAGACACTTGAACATTTTAGGGGCTAACGGCTTACTCTTTATTAAGAGTAGCTGTGATTCATGTGCTTTAGGTAGGCTGAAAAATGCCATAGATTTGAGTTCATCTCTCCAGAAACTGTGGCTGAATGATGGATACTTTCAGCAGTATTTCCAACTGAGCTGGTCCTTGTTTGATGAGCCTTTGATGTGTCGGTAGGAGAATTTTCCTTCTGGACACCAACTACTAAAATCACGCCCCTACTAGAGCAAGCTCCTGATTGGCTAACATGCCGTAAGTGTCCCCCAAAGTTCAGATTTTTCAACTTGAGCAATTTGTGCAAATCACACATTAAGCATGTCAAATGAAATGCTCAATTCACGCTGTGTTAAGCCTGATTTATACTTCTGCGTCAAGCGCATGTATGCTCCGGTGCAGCCTTCGTGTGGTCGCATAACCCTCAGTGTGGTTGTCACCGATGCTGACACGCACCTTTCAAAAACTGTAACTACATGTCGTAACGACGCATAGCTCAAGCTCTATGATTGGTCATCTTGGTAGCGCTGACAAGTGTGGGTGGGACCGAAAGCCGTCCGAGCCCGTTGGAGCAAGTGTTTATGAGTGTCGAGTCTCGGGGAAGGAGCTCCAGATGGAAAATTTAGTTTCGTGTTTACACATTTACATGAATAAAGTTGTTGCACATCTGTCAGGTTCCCACCTCAAAATGAGTGAGTTTGAGCCACTTGTACAAAAGGCTTGCGTTCAGAAAAAACAAAACACCAGCGAAGAAACACGACACAGAGGAGCATAACATAACCTACTGCCAGCTAGAGTTTTGGAAGTGTTATTGCAGAGCAACACAAACAGCACGCAGAAGTATAACTGCACAGCATGTGCCGTGAGTCATGCCGATCACTCGAAGCAGAAGTATAAACCAGGCTTTATTCGCTGGAATTGCTTCATTCACGCGAATAGCACCACAGGATATCTGATCATAGACTTAGCATGCAAATCACTCGCGCTTGATGTTTCATTCACGTCTTGTGTGAACGAACCATAAGGAAAGTGAGTAAAATAAAAAAATAGTAATGATACAGATGGGGCCACTGAGAATGCGCGTTTGCTTGTATAGTACTGCAATTTGTCACAGGCTGTGTTGCAGCAGCAAAGGCCTATTTAATTTGCGCTTCTCCATGTGTGTGCTAATATATCAATTTACAGTTTTTCTCAGTGGCTTTGGTGCATTTCTCACAACACTATTTCCATTTGCACAACAGTTAATGCATTTCTCAAAACAATTAGTCATTTGTGCACATCATAGTAGCAGTTTCTCATTCCTTCCAACAAATTGAAAATGCTTTTGGAAATGCATCAATTGCTTTCATGCAACTCTCTGCCGTTTTTTAACATTTTCATTTGCTTATGTCATGTCAGTCAAAATGAACTAAACTTGTGAATGCTGAATAGTCTTTCCATATAAAACTAGTAATCCTCATTTCATTACTTGAGTCATTGCATACAAAAATGTTGAACTAGTTGTCAAAATCTGTCAAGCTAATTTTATAAAAAAAATGTAATATTTTTTTTTCCTGAAAATGTCTTATAAGTTAAACAATTTGATGTATGATTTACAGACCTGAGTATGTTGTAGGTTCAGTTCCATTGTGTACTGCAATATTGTTTACAGTTGTGCACAGCTCTACCCAAAGGAAGTTTATGTTTGTTGTAAATAAGGCTGTATTTATTCTTTTGCACAATGCTGTGGGTAGAATTGCAAAGAGCAAATGTGAAACATACATATTCAGTGTCTTGTACTCAGATACCTCACTAAATGCAGTGATGTCTAACTACTGTAGTTTTCAAATGGCTGTGCAAATAGTATATAGTGCTGTCTTGAGCATTTTCAGGAAGTATGTACAGAGTAAAGTGTCATAATGAAAACATGACAAAGCCATTTGGCTATCTTGTTCATAAACAATGGTGGCAGGACTTTTCATCTTGATGACACTGACACTTTCATTGACATGAACACTTGCTTTTGAGGAATGAGCTCTCCATTTTGAGCAAGTGACACACTTTTGCAGGTTATCAGCTAGGTTTTGCAGTTTGTACTAATTGTTTTGAGAAATGCATTAACTGTTGTGCAAATGTAAATAGTGTTGTGAGTAATGTGCCAAAGCCACTGAGAAAAAAACTGTACATAACTGCTCCCTGCTGGTCATGTTTTTCTTGTGTCAGACCATTTTATGCTGTACCGCGGAGCACTGCAGCACGCTCATTCTCAGTGGCCACATCTGTACATATGTAAGCATCTAGATCATTATTTATTAGTATGCTGGCTTTTACAACATGCCTGACAACAAAGGCCTAAAAATAGTATCTAATGAGGCCAGTATTTACCTTGTTTTCTATTTTTATACTCAACACCTCTGATTGACTCATGCATGCATTAGCTAACCATTGTAACTGACATATTCTTCATTTATTTTCACAGTTTATATTAGTTGTTACAACTGTAATTTTGATTTTGAATTGTGTGATTTGTGAGGCATTTCTACAAACAGATTGCTCATTAACTGACCAGTCTCTTCTTTCAATCAGAGGATGCAAATCATTTCCAAACTCTACATTTGATCCCTGGGTTGTATTTGAAGCAGAAGCTAGATCTCCAAACACACAAAACCATAACCTTGTAATATCCAATTCCCTGTGCTGCATTTGGCCCGTATAAATCACGTTTTCATTACGAAGCTTATTACCTACGCCTCTTTATACTCACAGGTATTTGGAACTGCCAAGCCTCCCATTGGAAACTCCAGAATTTGAATCATGTTCGCCACCCTGGAAATTACACTAAAGTAGAAAATAATAGAAGTTACATTAGCAAATACATGTTAAATTCATAGCACGTGCAGATATGGAGCTTGCTCTGTTCACTCTGAGAGGAAGGGGAAAAAGCTGAGGTGACATGCAGTGCTAATTTGGTGTCCAAAGGGGGAAAAAAGGGTTGTACACACGGCTGAATCAGCCTCCCAGCTGAAGAAGAAACCT
This sequence comes from Danio tinwini, assembly GCA_903798205.1. Lineage (NCBI taxonomy): Eukaryota > Metazoa > Chordata > Actinopteri > Cypriniformes > Danionidae > Danio > Danio tinwini. The sequence continues at coordinate 4,053,949 of CAIGQZ010001206.1, read as the reverse complement.
TTTAATTGCTTGGAACAGTGACTGGGAGTCTCCCAGAAGGGGTGGAAGAAGCTACTGCTTGATTCGGTCTGGTTGGCAAATTGAGGTAAGAAGCAGTATTTTAGTTCTGTGTTTTGTAGTTCTCTCTGTTTTTCAGGGATAGGAGATTGTACAGACATAAGTCTTTGAGCTAATGTTCAAGGAGTTTTTGTGACAGCTGAACTACATGAACATCTGGTTGAGTGGCTAATATGGGACAGTGTACATGGATTTGCAGGAGGATGCTGATGACAATGACTTCAATGCCCCCTGTCATGTTTGAGGAGAACTGAAAATAGAAAATATTGTTAAACCATATTTTTGTTGTCGATTAAAGCGGTGGTCCAGAGTGTATTTTTAAGGTTTGGTTGTGTTTATAAGATGCAAAGCAATGTGTGCTCATGCTTCAATTGTAGAAAATCAATTTTTTTTTTTATTGAACTGAGCCGAAAGGCAAAGCCTTCGATTTACCGGTCAATCTACGTTCCTACTCTCACCTATGGTCATGAGCTTTGGGTCATGACCGAAAGGACAAGATCTCAGATACAAGCGGCCGAAATGAGTTTCCTTCGAAGGGTGGCAGGGCGCACTCTTATGGATAGGGTGAGGAGCTCTGACACTCGGGAGGAGCTCGGAGTAGAGTTGCTGCTCCTCCACATGGAGAGAAGTCAGCTGAGGTGGCTCAGGTGTCTGTTTTGGATGCCTCCTAAACACCTACCTAGGGAGGTGTTTCAGGCATGTCCCACCAGGAGGAGGCCTCGGGGAAGACTTAGGACACGCTGGAGGGACTATGTTTCCTGGCTGGCCTGAGAACACCTCGGGATACCCCCAGAGGAGCTGGAGGAAGTGTCTGGGGAAAGGGAAGTCTGGGGTTTCTCTCCTAAGACTGCTACCCCCACGACCCGGCCCCGGAAAAGTGGCAGAAAATGAATGAAACAATTTTTTTTCATATACTTTAATTTGACTATATACATTTACTCTGCTAACATGAAAACGACTTTCACGACCTATTTCCTAATTTCTCCAAAAGGCCCGCCCTCAAGAGGCTCTGATTGGTCAGCTAACATAATGTGTTGTGATTCGCGGATCGGCTCCATGTCACCAGAAAATCGTTAAGCCCCTACAAGCACACGATTTTGCACTGTGTAAACGGTCAGTCAGAGTAGCTGTTAGCCATATTAGTTTGTGCCTAAATCAGTCAGAAAATAACACAGAGGGCACATGTTTTTTTCAACACATTTCTAATCATAATAGTTTTAATAACTCATCTCTAATAACTGATTTATATTTGCCATGATGACAGTAAATAATATTTGACTAAATATTTTTCAAGACACTTCTATACAGCTTAAAGTGACATTTAAAGGCTTACCTGGGTTAATTAGGTTAACTAGGCAGGATAGGGTAATTAGGCAAGTTATTGTATAATGATGGTTTGTTCTGTAGACTATCGAAAAAATATAGTTTAAAGGGGCTAATAATATTGACCTTAAAATGGTTTTTAAAAAAATTAGTTCTCTCAGTCGATTTGGTGCATTACTCACAACACTATTTACATTTGCACAACAGTTATTTCATTTCTCAAAACAGTTAGTACAAACTGCTAAACCTAGGTGATAACCTGCACAAGTGTGACACTTCATTACATTACACATTTCATTTCATTTCATTACATTTCATTACATTACAAATATTGGCATTGCAATAAATACTAGAAAAAAAGGGTGATATAGTTTTAAGTCCATATCGTTCGTCCCTAATGCAGAAGTTCCTCAGTTATCAGTCGCAAACATTTATCTTTTTATTCTGTCATGGTAGTCCAGTGATGGCACATCATGCAGGCAAGAGTACTGTTGCCATCACTTCACAAATCTTTCTTTCATTTCATGTAAGAAGTCCTCTTTTTTCATCTTGCCATTTTAAAAAACATGTACAGTAGAGAGTCTGTGCTCCTATTGGTCAATGCCACCCATGTGACAGAACCCATCTTGGATGATGGGGGGTGGGGGTGGTGGGGGCTAGGGATTGGGTTTGAGACATATGCTGCATCCCAATTTGCATACTATCCATCCTAAATAGCATTCAAAAATAGAATTATCATGTCCCAAACCGTAGAATGTTTAGATGTGTAATAGTTGGTCTAATATTTCTGGTAAAAATTCGAAGTGTAGAACCATCCGTACGTTAACCGCTAATATTGTCCACAGTACATTGCATGTTGGACGTGAATTCGATTAGAACTACAAACTAGGGTAGAAAGTGTAAATAAACTACAAACATGGCTGCGGCGAGGGGGCGTGGCCGAGAGCCGTGGGAGCGAAACGAGGCCCGCCATAGATGAGATACACCTGTGGCGCGCACCTGCCTTCAATCCCACGGAAGGAGCTCTGGACTATAAGAGGAGGAACGATGGCAGAGGACAGAGAGAGAGGACCGGGCCCGGACATGTTGTGTTACTTTTGCTTTCAGTTTGACGGCAGTCTCCAGGAGGAGCTGCCGTCCGTTTGTTTTGATTTAGACGGCAGTCTCCGTGAGGAGCTGCCATCCCTTTTATTAATAAATATTTATATAAAGTTCGTCGGTTCTCCGCCTCCTCCTTCCCGGCGGCCAGGTGGCCGTAACTTTATTACAATGGCAGACACGCGAGACCAACCGTCAAGGCTTCAGTAAAGTTGTTTCAGTGACTATTAATGAATATCTAGCCAACTGGAAAATATTTCAATCACATTTTCCATGTTACATTCAATCTGCAACAACAATGCAAACTTATGTCAAGATACTTTATGTCTGTACATTAACTTCTGAATGCATAATCATTCAAACACCTGAAGAGATTTCTCTCCATGAAAAACTCAAATGGCAGATTATCCTGCTGCTGCTTCTCCAAAAAGCTAGGTAATAAAACTTGAAAGTAATGCAATTGCAACAAGGAAGTAGTATTTCCCAATGCTTGCAAACTCTCCTGTCACACTCAAAAGCATGTACTTTTCCTTGACAAAAAAAAATCTTATAAGGAATACTATAAGCATGCGAATTGGGATGCAGAAATAGACTTTCTGCAATGACATCATAAAGAAACACCAATTGGTTGTTTACAAATTCCCACAACACCCTACGACAAGCAAACCATGACACACTTGTATAACCTGAAAGGGGCTTTAGAGGATTTTGGTGATGACTCATGAAGAAGAGTCTGTGGAGAAGGAAAGACTCTTTGTTGATACTGAGCTGGGGCCTCATGTACAAAGACTTGCGTTGAATTAATACTAAAACATTGCATACGGACAAAGCTGTAAATGTGCGTATGCAGTAAAAAAATCAGATGTATGAAACACAGCGTACGCGGAATCCCACGCATATCTGAATAAACGTGAAACTGAGCGCAACATGCATGAGCACAAACCCCTCCCTGCCTCCTCCCCGGTATGAATATGGTAATGACTCCACTTTGGCAAAACCAAACAAAAAAGCAATGGCAAAAGCAAGCAAGAAGAGAAACTTCACAGAATGTGAATTGGAGGTGCTCCTATCGAAGGTAGACCGGAGAAAAACTGTGTTATTTGCAAGTTTGTCCTCCGAAATAAAAAATAGAGTGGGAGAGTTTAGCTGATGCGATTAACGCAGTGGGGTCTGAATATTGCACTGTGAACAAATTTAAAAAGGAAATGGTCTGATGTAAAGGTGCAGTTTAAGAACAGCGGCGCACCGTCAAAGTGTGGACCGAACAGGCGGGGGAACAGGGGATGCTGAACTAACACCCTTTGAGGAGAGAGTTGCCTTAATTGTGGGCGACACTTTACTGTCTGGAGTAGTATCCGTGTCTGTGGGAGACACAGATGTATTAGAGGAACACTTTGTTAGGGTGGTATAGCAGCACCCCTCCGCTCTTATCAAGGCAGCACCACCGTTATTTCAGCTGCCCAATAGCCCGCTCTACAACTGACCGAGTGCAAGAATGGGCATCATTGTATCTGCACTCTTGGTCAGTTTTGTGGGTTGTTGAAGGGGGTTTACAGCCTAGTCTTTAATTGAAAACCACTGTCTCCTGATATGCAGGGACCGGAAGGGGTGTCTGGTCTGTCAGCAATCCAGGGGTGTTACGCCCCATTCACAGGAGGCATCAGCTTCAACGCTTCCTATTTACAGTGAATGGGTGACGTCACGCGTTGCCGAACTGCATTGTGGATCCGTCTGCGCCGCTTCAAGCCAAAAATGCAGGGTTATGCGTCGAGTTTCGCATTTCACTCTGACCTGCGAAGTTGCATCACTTGACTGCATGAGACCAATCCAGAATCAAAACATGACCTCTCTGAACAAAATTTTTAAACATGAAGCAATCACTCGCTTTTTTAATGTCTAATCATCTTGTTTAATCCCGCCCCTTTTCGCAGCGCCGTACGACAGAATTTCGCAAGCTCAAACTCTAGTGTGACTTCGGCTTCAGTGGTGTTAATCGCTGCAGAAGTTGGGACTTTCTCAACTTTTCAAGTGCCGACGGAAGTGCCTGCCAATCAGATCACTGTATGCAAATACACCAGCTCAGACAGTAGCCGATTGCAGACTAAATTCATTAGCTGACGCTGCTATGATGATAGCATCAGCCCTAACTTCAGACACGCCCTCTTTTAAGAGTTGATGCTGAAGCCCCGTGTGAATGGGGTGTTACAGATTGTACCAACCACCTGAGGACTGGGGGAAGGGGTTGAAATTCCGGGAGTTTTCCGGGAGAAATGACAAACCCGGGAGGTGGGTCTGAAATACGGGAGACTCCCGGGAAAAACAGGAGGGTTGGCAGGTATGATCCAAATCCAAACGTGAGCGTGAAATCTGGCCTACGCAAAGTTTTTGTGCGTATGCAGCGTTGATGCATGAGGCCCCTGGAGTTTGTCTAGTAGGGCAATGTTTTAATGGCTGCTACTTACTCATAATGATTATGTTTGAGCATGTCCTTAATCTTATAGTTCAGGGGTCACCATTATCAGTCCTGGTGGGCCGATGTCCCTGTAAAGTTTATCTCCAACCTGCCTCAACACACCTGTCTGGAAATATATCTAGTAAGACCTTGATTATTCTGGTGCAGGTGTGTTTAAGGGTGCTTTCACATCTGTAGTTCGCTTTATTTGGTCCAGACCAAGGGCAATAAATGATATATTGTAGCATTTTCTGACGCCTTTGGGCCACTTTCACACCCCACTGATTGCTTTGGTATGATGTTGAACATATTTCCTAAACTGCTTTTCGATTGGTCAGAATTCGCATGCTGGAAAATGCCAATGCAACTCCCGCAAATAAACAAACCGGCAGACACAACATGTCGCTTTTCACTATGGAGGGACGACTGCGCTGGCTGATTGTATCCCTGCTCATAGTATACTGTATAGTTTGTATACATCACTTAGGCAAACTATACATTTCGAGAATGAAGTGCGGCTGTGGTTGGAAAACAATGTTTTAAGGCATTGCAAACGGTGAAGGTGCATTGTACGTCACTTCAGAAGGAGGCGTGAATTAATTTAGCTAAACTACAACATGATCATCTTCCGGAAATATTACCAACGATCCATCAGGTAATGTTTTCCCTCTCTCTCTCTCTCTCTCTCTCTCTCTCTCTCTCTCTCTCTCTTTTGACAAAGCGCTGTCAACAAATACTTTTCCTCCACATTCCATAATGCACAGCACATTGGCCTACGGCAGCTGGATTAGTCCAAAAAGGTGCAATACTACTGTTTTAGTTCGGACCATGTTCTCACCACAAACGATCCGCTCCCGGGTTCGCCTTAAAGCATACCAAGACCACCTCTTCAAGGAGGTCTCTGTACGCTTTTTTGGTCCACTTTTGGTGCACACTCGAGTACGATTGCTACCTTCACACCTGCCAAAACGAACCGTACCAAAAGGGAAAACGAACTCTAGTGCGATTGAACCGTACTAAATAAGGCAGGTGTGAAAGCACCCTAAGTTTGGATTGGAGCTAAACTCTGCAGGACATGGGGTCTAGATGGGATAAAGCTGTGGATACTCATTTCAATATAGTATAAACTTAGTAAAACTGCACACTAACAATTAATATTTTTTTTCTGGGAGGGTTGGTGTAGACATTAATAAAATACAATTAATGGGTAATTAAATAAATAATATAAATATTTTTTGTTACCTTCTGTCCGCAGCTGTATCACTATTAGCAACAACTGGCCCTCCAGGATCAAGTTTAATGACCCCTGGTAATATTTTTTACATTACTGTGAGGGTTGGAGTAAGTATAGATGTTAATAAAATACTATTTAATGAGTTATTGAATAAATAATATGATTAATATTTGGTATAATTACTGTTTTTACAATACTTTGACGGTTGGTGAGGGGTAGATGTTAATAAAATACAATTAATGGGTAATTTAATAAAGAATATAATTAAGTCTTGTTAATGTCCGTCCATAGGTGGCGCAGTTGGTAGCGCTGTCACCTCACAGCAAGAAGGTCGCTGGTTTGAGCCTCGGCTGGGTCAGTTGGCATTTCTGTGTGGAGTTTGCATGTTCTCCCCATGTTGACGTGGGTTTCTTCTGGGTGCTCCGGTTTCCCACAGAAGTCCAAAGACATGCGCTATGGGTGAATTGGGTAAGCTAAATTGTCTGTAGTGTATGTGTGTGAAATGAGAGTGTAAAACAAATGCTGGATAAGTTGGTGGTTCCTTCCGCTGTGGCGACCCCTGATTAATAAAGGGACCAGGTTAAAAAGAAAAGGCAAATGTATTTTTATTCATTAATTTATTTTTCTTCGGCTTAGATTCTCTTAGGTCGCTACAGCCGAATGAACCGCCAACTATTCCAGCATATGTTTTACGTAGCGGATGCACTTCCAGCTTATTTCCGCACTTTCCACACTTATTCACACACATACAATACGGCCAATTTAGTTTATTCAATTCACTTATACCACATGTCTTTGGACTGTGGGGGGAACCTGAGCACCTGGAGGAAACCCACACAAACACGAGGAGAACATGCAAACTCTAAATGTTTTTTTTTTTCACAAAAAAAGAGTGCACAAATACATTATATACATATAAAATAAGAACAGTACATTTTGATTTCATTCCAACTTAAAAAAATTCAATTCAAGTCTAAGCTAATTTACTGCATGAAATACTGAAGCTTAATTGGAAACCAGATCAAACGAAGCAAGTCACAATGCTCTTTAACATCTTCTTCAGCATGATGAGAGCAGTCAAGGTAGACCTGTCCTCCAGCATCTATGTCAGGTCCTAAACACATGGCAGCTTGTGGTTTTAACCTTGACATCTTCCCGCTCAAGCAAAGATGAATAAAGAGCTGATCATGGATCTAATGATTGCAGATGCTCGTGCGATCAATTGGTGCACACAGAAGCGGCCCTTCCATTGACCATTTTTTCACAGCAGCCAGCATATTTGCCCTACATCAGAAGCCTACATACAGTTAAAGTCAGAATTATTAGCTCCCCTGAATTATTAGCTCCCCTGTTTATTTTTTTCTTCAATTTCTGTTTAATGGAGAGAAGATTTTTTCAACACAATTCTAAACATAATAGTTTTAATAACTCATCTCTAATAACTGATTTGTTTTATCTTTGTCATGATGACAGTAAATAATATTTGACTAGATATTTTTCAAGATATTTCTATACAGCTTAAAGTTACATTTAAAGGTTAATTAGGCAGGTTAGGGTAATTAGGCAAGTTATTGTATAACGATGGTTGGTTTAGTAGACTATTGAAAATAAAATATAGCTTAAAGGGGCTTATAATTTTGACCTAAAAATGGTTCTTAAACAATTTAAAACTGCTTTTGTTCTAGCCAAAATAAAACAAATAAGACTTTTGCCAGAAGAAAAAAATTATCAGACATGCTGTGAATATTTCCTTGCTCTGTTAAACATCATTTGGGAAATATTTAAAGAAAAAAACAATCGAAGGGAGGCTAATAATTCTGACCTAAACTGTACATAAAGGAAACAAAGCCAAAACATCAGTAGCCAGTGAAACAGTTCACATACAGTAATTATCTCTAAAAACACAACAATAACCAAAGATGTTGACCATTGAATTGCCAATTTTATTGGCCCCCTTAAGCTATATATTTTTTAATTGTCTACAGAACAAAACCATCATAATACAATAATTTGCCTAATTATCCTAACTTGCTTAATTAACCTAATTTTAAGCCTTTAAATGTCACTTTAAGCTGAATACTAGTATCTTGAATATATCTAGTAAAATATTATGTACTGTCATCATGCCGGCAACTAGCTCTCTGCAACTCTCACATAGTCGCCCACTGAAGCTAGGTTAGTACATGGATGGGAGACCACATGGGAAAGCCAGGTTGCAGCCGAAAGTGGTGTTAGTGAGACCACCAAGGGGCGTTTAACCTGCGGTTTGTGTGGGTCCTAATGCCCCAGTATATCACTGGGGACTCTACTGCTCAGTGAGTGCCATCTATTGGATGAGATGTTAAATTGAGGTCCTGACTCTCTGTGGTCATTAAAAATCCCAGAATGTCCTTCGAAAAAGAGTAGGGGTTCATCCCCCAGCATCCTGGCCAAATTTGCCCACTGGCCTCTGTCCATCATGGCTTCCTAACCATGGCTTCATTACTCTGTCTCCTCTCCACCAATCAGCTGGTGTGTGATGTGCAGTCTGGCGCAATATGGCTGCAGTCGTGTCATCCAGGTGGATGCTGCACACTGGTGGTTGGATGAGGAGATCCCCCCAAAAATGCTAAAGCTCTTTAAGTGTCCAGAAAAGTGTTATATAAACGTAAGGAATTATTATTATTATTAATATTAGAATCATGGTATATATAAAAGAAATCAGTTATTAGAAATTAATTATTAAAACTGTTATGTTTAGAAATGTGTTAAAATATATATATACAGGGGTCTAATATTTCAGGAGGGCTAATAATTCTGACTTTAACTGTATAATGTATTATTATAACATTTTTTTAACGTAAATGTGATATTATATAGGAGAAATATGGTACTCAAAAAATTGTCAGATTTATTCAGAGGTCCAAACTGCAAATCTGGTGTAGCTATTGACATTTACGCTATATAAGGTGACGTTGTGACAGCTTGCAATGAAAATCAGTGGGACATTTATAACAGTATAGGATACAGGCCTATAGCCATGGTGTCTTCGGGTGGTTCAAAAGACTCACCCCTCACTGACAAAGGTCCAGAATTTGTCCTATACACAAGCTCAATTGTCTTATTTTGACTACTATGCCATAATAAATTGTGACAATAACCACCAAATAAGGCTTTAAGACTAAGCAGAATCCTCTTTTGGCTGTTGCTTCAGCGTGACTGAGGAAAGCTGAATGTGCTGGCCAGTTTGTTATTTGCCTAATAATTAACAATAGGCTAGTTTTTATTTAAAACTTGAACAGCATCCATTTTTTCTAATGATATATAATGTAAGACATTTGTATTTGAAAAATAAGTGTTATTCTCATATTTTTTTCTTCTAAATATTTCCTTCTGTGGTGATGATGACCATCTGACAAGCTGATCCAGCAAAAATAGTGCTTAAAAAGTATTTAAACCTCATAATTAAATAGAAAATGAGGCTAATAACTGCAAAAAGATCCATATTTTAAGTAAAAAGAACCACCCCTTTTACAAGGTTGGCTATGGGCCTGGGATACTACTTACATATTCTCCTAATATTAACTATATACTTCTGTTTCAATGAGCAGAACACATGTAGTTCCTTTCTTTAAAAAAACAACCAAAAATAAAAATATTTTTATTTATAGTGGAACGAACCGCCAACTTATCCAGCACATGTTTTATGCAGCGGATGCCTATCCAGCTGCAACCCATCTCTGGGAAATATCCATACACTTTCATTCACACTCATACACTACGGACAATTTAGTCACCCAATTCACCTGTACCGCATGTCTTTGGACTGTGGGGGAAACCGCAGCACCCGGAGGAAACCCACACGAACGCAGGGACAACATGCAAACTCCACACAGAAACGCCAACTGATCCAGCCGAGGCTCGAACCAGCGACCTTCTTGCTGTGAGGCGACAGCACTACCTACTGCACCACTGCGTCGCCTTAAAAATATTTTTAATATATTATTATTAATGCCACTTTATTTGTTGATGAACAGACCCTTTTTATTTTAAAGGTTTATGTGGACATGCATTATTATCATTATTTTATTTTATTTTTTAAAATATAGTTTAATATGTGAATATGTAATTCGTTGTTTAGCACTTAATCTACAGATGAATGTCGTGAATCTTATGCCAGCATAAATAAATTGCACAGCCTATTTATTTAGCCGCTGAGGTCCCTGCCCTTCACACACTGTAAGAGGGTTGCTTTGAATTTCCCTTGACGTATTGGGGTGGTGATCCTCTGAAGGATCCAGCTCATCTACACCTCTCCAAGAGGCAGACCAACAGAAGTCAGCTATCATGTAAAGTTTATTTAAATATTTTAATGATTAAAAAAAGATTCCCGCTTCACATTAAGACAGATGTGTGCCTCACATCAAATTTGAAGACAGTTGAGGATACACAGCAGCTTTAAAAAGCTCACTTTACAAGACAGCGCTGCT
>CAIGQZ010001206.1:4010909-4042916 GCA_903798205.1 Danio tinwini | reverse complement strand
AAGGTCAAAATTATTAGCCCCTTTAAGTTATATTTTTTTCGATAGTCTACAGAACAAACCATCGATATACAATAACTTGCCTAATTACCCTAACCTGCCTAATTAACCTAGTTAAGCCTTTAAATGTCACTTTAAGCTGTATAGAAGTGTCTTGAAAAATATCTAGTCAAATATTATTTACTGTCATCATGGCAAAGATAAAATAAATCAGTTATTAGAGATGAGTTATTAAAACTATTATGTTTAGAAACTTGTTGAAAAATCTTCTCTCCGTTAAACAGAGATTGGGGAAAAAATAAACAGGGGAGCTAATCTGTAAACTTCAACTGTATATATTTATGCCACATTTTTTGTTGACGATTATGTCCTTTTTATTTTAAAGGTTCATGTGAACATATATTATTAATCTTTTATTTGTGTATTCAAATATGGCACATACTTTTTAGACCGCTTAATAGGTGATTATGTAATTCACTTTTTTCTCACTTAATCTACAGATAAATGTCGTGAATCTTATGCCAGCATAAATAAATTGCACGTCCTATGTATTTAGCCGCTGAGGTCCCTGCCCTTCACACACACTGTAAGGGGGTTGCTTTGGATTCCCCTTGACGTATTGGGGTGGTGATGCTCTGAAGGATCCAGCTCATCTACACCCCTCCAAAAGGCACACCAACAGAAATCAACTATCATGTAAAGTTCATATTTAAATATTTTATTAATAAAAACATAAAATAAAAGCTCCACATCAAGACAGACGTGCCTCACGTCAAATTTAAAGAAAAAAATAATACACAAAAAGCTCACTTTACAAGACAGTGCTGCATTTTTCCCCATAACCACACACACTGTAGTTGTCATCACTTTGACGTTTTCGTTGTTTTCTCTTTAATATCTCCCTGTATCTGATCGGAAAGTGCTCCTCGAACACCATCAGCACCGCTTCTGGATGCTGCGCTGGAGTATGTACGCATGCGCAGCACAGAGGAATTACTGCACAGCGCACTCTAAGTTGGATCTTCTCTGTCTTCACGGAAACCAGAAAACATATAAAAGTATGGCGATCTTCAGAATAAGACAAAAGAGCTTCGCGCGCGTCTGGACGTTTCCCGTGATAGTGGCCGTGGTGTGCGCGCAAAGGTAAGCTCTCCTCACACTTCATATGGCTGTCTGTACTCCACACACACAAGTACACTGCTCTTTAAGGAGACGTCTCTAACGCTGTGTGTGTTTCCCCTTCTTCGCAGTGTCAATGATCCAAGCAATATGTCTCTCGTAAAAGAAACAGTTGATAGACTATTGAAAGGATATGACATTCGCTTGAGGCCAGATTTTGGAGGTAACGCACGTTTTTAATTAGGTCTGTCACGTCAGCCTTTTAACATCAGCCCTCAACTTTGATACAGTGGGAACCGTACGCGCGTCAACATGGGAGACGCGCGCGAATGTACCGCAAACATACCTCAGGCTCGGAGATGAGACTTGGGTGCACTTGTTTTTATTTTACGCGATCTCCCACCAGTCAAAGTTGACGAATGGATGCATGACACCAGTTTGAACATCTGCACGTTCATGGCAGCTTCGAGTGGCTCTTGTCATTTGGCAAAAAAAAACATAATCATTAACAGTATCGCCGGTGACGCTTACCACGATGGCAGCTAATAAATTCGGTCACAATGAAAACCGTGTGTTTAGACGATCTTTGGTTTACTTTTTTCTTACCTCCTGGATGTTATCAGGCTGACGTTGAGTGAATAATGCGTCTCACATGTTCATATTATACGCTAAACACAGTTCATTAGCTCTAATGTCACTGCTATTGTTTTGTTTGCTTCTTTAGGTCCTCCGGTGGGAGTGGGGATGAATATAGACATAGCCAGTATAGACATGGTATCAGAAGTAAATATGGTAAGTCTGCTATCAAGCAGAGCTCATTTTAACCTCATTTCCACTCACTTCTCTATCCCAAGTAATGTATATAGTTTAAAATCATATTTTACCAGTTATTAATGTGCACTTCATATAATTGCAATCTGATATACGTTATGCTAAGCATTCTGTAGTGTTCATTAGAGCTGTAGCAAATCTGTGTACATCATATATTACCTATTACACTCAGTATTCACATGGGGTCACTTGAGGAATGGTCAGGAAGAGCTATTGTGGTTTCTATGGCAACATATTTCCCTCTGCATATGAAATTAATGCTTTTTTTATTTGCTGGGATTTCTATAACAGCAAAACAAGTGGATACCAACATGAATTTATCCATCTTGGTTATTTATACTCTTTCCCATCCATAAGGTTATCTGGTAGTTTTTTTTTCTTCTCTCCCTTAGATACAAGAGCATCCCCTAGTGATGGTTTTGAAATACAACATGGAGTTTTGTGTTTTGAGGTTTGGTCAAGTGAGGGGATTTTCATAACAATGACTCGAAATTGTGGTTGTTTGTACCATTAGCCACATTTTTAAAGCACTTTCTGTCTTATCGTTCTTGAATCAGCACATAAGAAGTGCACATATTGATAGTTTTTGGGTACTGTGCTGACACAGAATACAGGATTTGAGATGAAGCACGTGTGTTTGTCTTTGGGATCCCACCGCACAGTAATTATTAATGTTTTCAGCAACATTGCATACTGTCAAGACGTCCTCAGGACAAAACAATGATTGCAATTATGCTGTTTATGTCTAAGTTTGTGTGTTTCTGAGTGAATGCATTTGTGTGTGCCCATGTCTGCGAGCTTAAATGATGTCATTACAAGGCCAAGAAAGCGCAAGTACACAGATCACTGCTCTGAGCCCTTTCACTTTTTTATTTTTTTTTCCTGGCTGGGATGTAGCATGCATTCATCTGGATTAAACATTCTTTTGCACTGGATAAATAGCTAGAGTGAGTGTCCAAATCACCATGAACCTTGATGTCATGCAGCTCCCTGTGGCAATGGGGAATATTTGGTTTTGGCACTTGAAGCAATGCGTCATAATGGGAGATGAGGAGCAGGCCAGGCTTTCCTCTTTGAATAGACAATAAAAGATTCAGTCCCACACATCCATCATGAATGAGCGATAACAATCTTTCGCTTTTTTGTTTGAGAGAATTTTTTTTTGTTCTCTGACTATCCCTTCTTATCCGTGAAACCCGGCTTGATGTAATCTCCGCCTCTCCTGTATGCTGTAAACAGTTTCAACCCACTAAAATGCAATTGGTGCCTTGATCAAACTGGTTTTACAACCTGCGGTGATGAGGTAATTGCACTTGACTGCTTTGAATTTAAATACTGATGAAACTCATAAAGCCCATGAAATGTGGGAGAAATTATTCAGAAACATGATGGAAACATTTACACGGTTTGATTATTTTCTTTTTCTTTTTTTGTAGATCATAAAACAAGACATTAATGTTTATTACATTGCAGGCTCATTATGATTCCTGACAGAATAATGAGCAGTGCTGTTATGATGTTCTTCCCCATTCTCTGTTTATCTGTGTTGCAGGAGGATAGTGGCTGTGTGATTCTCTAGAAGGTGCATTTATGATATTGTACACATTCATTCTTGAACTCTGATCTTTTCATCCTTCCGGATGTTACACATTGAAGCAAGTTATGTGTCAGAGGCATTACTGTACTATTTACACATTGAAGCATTCAAACCAGTCATTCACTATTCGCGACAATGAAAGGTGCATGCAAGTGTAAATAAGAGGATTCAGACACAGCTATAGATATGATGCTGTACTTTTACATCAATGCAGTCACACTGACTGAACTAAGTTCGTACTGAAATGGATTTCAAAAAGTCACATTAGCTTTTCTGATTGGATTTCAAACTACATATTGGTGGGTTTTATAACAATCAGATGTCTTATTACAGCTACAATTTGGACAGAGAAGGACATATTGGAACGTTTAGATGGTTTGATTTGAGCACCATAATCTTCAGCACTCCAGTTAATTCCCTTATGAATCATTGAGTATAAATGACTCGACTCTCAGAAGTGTGTGAAGCGTAGTTTGGAAATGCACCCCGTCCATCTTGTAGATGTTGTTAGCAGAGCAAACATTTGCTTGAAATAAAGTTACCCCCTTTTTTTCCACACAGACCTCTCAGGACTGGGCTCCATTGCATTATTAAATTATATATGAACTTATATGTGGCTTGCTCTGAATTACCCTGCTGGAGCTGCGCCGAAGCAAAAAGCCTTTGTGCCTTTCAACGTATAGCTTTATGTTGCATCTGACTCATTCAATTCTGTCCACGTACATGGTCACATCACCAAAGGTCCTCTGCATCACCCGCAGTAGGTGTTAGATGGTATAGTAGGTTTGCCTGGAGAGCAGAGCAAAGGCCAGACGTGACCGCAGGCGATATGACTCGCCGACATAGACTTGCAAAAGCTTCATGACATTAACAACCTGCCATTTTCTTGAAGGCAGTCAGGGGTGTGGTTTTAGGGAAGGTCGCGCTCCTCGCAGCGCCTTAGGTGTGTGTGATTCACCAAAGGACAGATGAATTCAAACAAAGAGGTGAAAGGGAAACCGAGTGCTAATGAATGGTCTTGCAGCTTCTAGCCTCAATTGCTTTTTTTGATCTTAGGTGCCGATTGATGTTTGCAGTGTAAACATGCATTCTTTGCTTTCTTTCTGTCTTCACTGCAGTTCTGTTTTTGTACCATGACCTTGACCTATAGGAAAGAAAAATCAGAAGTGAGATCTTAGTTATGTTCTCTAAACCAGTGGTTCCCATTACTGTTCCTTGAGGCACATCAACAATATATATTTTGCACCAATCTTGGGTTTTTGGTAACAGGAAGCAGCTCAACTTTAATCACTTTTTGTTTCCATAGTATTATGGAATACCTTCGTGGCACCTAAAACTCTGAACTGGTGCAAACTAAATCTAACAAACAAACTCGTTCATTCAATTAGTCTCCATGCGGAATGAATCGGCAACTATTCCAGCATATGGTTTACACAGCGAATGCCCTTCCAGCCACAACCCAGTACTGGGAAACATCCATACACACTCATTCACACACACTCATAAACTACACTCTCAGAAATAAAGGTACGCAAGCTGTCACTGGGGTGGTACCTTTTCAAAAGGTACGGATTTGTACTTAAAGGATCCATATTGGTACCTCAAAAGTATATATTAGTACCTACATTTTTTTAAGAGGAACATATTTGTACTTTTTAGGTACCAATATGTACTCTTGAGGAATTAATATGGATCTTATTCACCTTATTCTCCGCGTACGAGCGGGCACAGCCATTTGAATCGTTTTGGCTCGAGACTTCCGGTCTCAATCACTTCCATTCATTTTTAGACCTTAAAAACAGCTCGTTCTGCTGCTTGATGTTGCAAATTGAGGTTTTCTTATTATATTATTCGATTTTGTCTGTATAGTCGAGTAGTTTGACCATTTTCAGCCATTTATTATTCCTAGCCATTTCTTCCATAGGCGACTAAATCGGAAGTTCTAAAACAATCCCAAAAACGAGTGCACTTCCGCATTTTAGAATAAGGTCAATAGGTACAAATTTGTACCTTTTGAAAAGGTACCACCGCAGTGGTAGCTTGCGTATCTTCATTTCTGAAAGTGTAGGGACAGTTTAGTTTTTTTCAATTGATCCTATACCGCATGTCTTTGGCTTGTGGGGGTACATGCAAACTCCACACAGAAACACCAACTGGCCCAGGCGGGACTCGAACCAGCAACCTTCTTGCTGTGAGGTAACAGTGCTAACCACTAAGCTACCGTGCCACCCCTAACAAACAAACTAAGCCAGCTGATTTGAATTCCTGGTACAGACCCTTGGTTTTCAGCAAATTTAAGACAGCCCATGTCACATCCTTTATATCCTGTGACTAGCTGCTGGTTGTATCTCATATCAAGTTTAAGACATTGATGTTTGGTACAGAGCAGCCACAAAATCTGCACCCTCCTAACATCCCCCCAGAAGCCTTTGGTCTGTAAATGAGCAACAAAACTCTCTCTCTAATTTCCCTATTTCATAAAAATCACCATGAAATGGAAGTTAAGATTGCACGTTATTACATATTGTGATGTACAACCAATTGAAACTGATATTAGGAGAAAAAAAAATTAAGAGCAGTGCATGACTTTGATGTTAGGTCACCCCTGCTGTAGGATATTGCTCAGGTAATGAGCGCTGCCTGATTTCCTCCAGACATTACAATTGTCTTTCAGACCAAAAAATTTCAATCTTTGTTTCATCAGACCAGAGAATTTTGTTTCTCATGGCCTGAGACTCCTTCAGGTGTCTTTTGAGAAACTCCAGGTGAGCTGACATGTGCCTCGTACTGAGGAGAGACTTCCTTCTGGACACTTCACCATACAGGCCTTATTGGTGAAGTTCTGCAGAGATGATTGTTCTTCTGGAAGATTCTCCTCTCTCTACAGCCCGACCCTGTCCCTGGAGATCTACCTTCCTCCAGAGTTCAGCTGAAACCTTAATGAAGCACACCTGTCTTTAATTACCAAGTGCTTCTTCAGATCTCAATAGTTAGTTTAGTTGTGTTTCATCAGGGTTGGCCTGAAGTCTACAGGAAGGTAGATCTCAAGGAACACCCCTGCTCTACAGAGTAAAGCCAAGGTAACACTAGGATTTGAGCTTGCAAAATTCTATCGTATGGCACTGGGTAAAGGGGCAGGTTTAAACAAGATGATTAGACATTAAAGAAAAGCGAGTGATTGCTTCATAGTTTACATTTCTGTACTGAGAGGTCATGTTTTGATCTTCTATTGGTCTCATGCAATTAGGTGATGAATTTCGCAGGTCAGAGTTCACCAAGTTTGAACTTTACAACGCAGCGACATGCTTGCATTTTGCGGTCTGCCACATTTTCATGCATATGAATGAAAATCTATGGGCCGAAAAGTGACCATGGCTTAAAGCTAGAGCTTGTTCAGTGTGACCGTCAGGTTCTTGATCATCTCTTCCCCTCCAATCACCCAGTCCCACTATAAGACGAGTGCTGGTGGATCCAAACATCTTCCTATTGTCTTTAGGAATAACGGAGGCCACTATGCTCATTGGCACCTTCAATGATGCAGAAATTTTTCTGGTCTCTTCCCCAGATTTGTCAATAAAATCCTGTCTCAGAGGTCTAAAGTCAATTCCTTGACCTTTATGGCTTAGTTTGTGCACTTACATGCACTTCTAACAATGGGATCCTATATAGACAGGTGTGCGCCTTTCCAAATCATGTTCAATCAAGTGAATTTACCACATGTGGACTCCAATCAACTTGTAGAAACATCTCAAGGATGATCGGTAAAAATAGGATGCTCCTGAGCTCACTTTTAAGTGTCATTTGGAGTTTCAAACTTAAGCACATGTGAATATTTGCTTGCCGTATACTTCATTTGCAAGTCACTAAATATAATTGTAAATGGCACCTGCAACCAATAGCAAACCAAAACAATCCAGCTATTCAGTAAGTTTCCCATGGACGCAATGAAGTCTTGCTTTCAAGACAAACTGATTTCAAGTGTTTGACACAAGGTTAAGTGCTATAAATGATCATTGATTTTAAAAACCTAAACCATCATCACTGTGTTTCTGTCTTGCAAGCATGCAAGTTTTTATATTGGAGATGCCACATCAGTAGCAAACCAAAGCAATCAAATGATTCAAGTCTCGCTATACTTGCTTTTATTTCCACAGCTTCACCCAGATACAGTAAATGTCATGAAAAAGAAGAAAAAAACGATCCCAATCGTTTTTGATGCTAAATAAAATGATTCTATCTGAGAAGTTAATTACAGATAACTCATTGCAGTGATAGAGTTTTCTCTATTCAATAGAGAAATATACTTATTCATCAGTGACCCACCCCCTGCTATTTTTTTAATCCATTCATTCATTTTCCTTTTTGCGTTGTCCCTTTATTAATCTGGGGTCACCATAGCGGAATGAACTGCCAACTTATCTAGCAAATGTGTTATGCAGCAGATGCCCTTTCAGCTGCAACCCATCACTGGGAAACATCCATACACTCACATACATTACGGTCAATTTAGCTTACCCAATTCACCTATACCGCATGTTTTTGGACTTGTGGGGGAAACCGGAGCACCCAGAGGAAACCAACGCAAACATGGGGAGAACATGCAAACTCCACACAGAAATGCCATCTGACACAGCCGAGACTCGAACCAGAGACCTTCAATAAAACAGTACATCTATTGTTTCTATTAAAAAAATGTTAAAAAGGGAAGCACGGTGGTGCAGTGGGTAGCACGATCGCCTAACAGCAAGAAGGTCGTTGGTTCGAGCCTCGGCTGGGTCGGTTGGCATTTCTTTGTGGAGTTTGCATGTTCTCCCCGTGTACTTATAGTACTTATAGAACATAAAATACCAAATGTGCCCCATAAGTAAATAAAGATTCTCAGAACAGGTTAATGGCGTAATAATCCCACTGCATAAAAATAAGATATTCAGGAAACCAAGAGGCTGAGAGCTTAGCATGAGTGTTGGAGGATCCTGGAAACCATCCCAATCGTTTTAAGTCTAAATTAAAAGGGGGTATAAAAAAGGGAACACATTAATCCTCCAATTCTGAAATGTTCATCTTTTCGTGTAGGAATGCTGATAATGGTGCGCTAGATTGATGATATAATGTGCCACAAATCCTGTGACATGCCATTTTGATGACCTCTGCCTTCTCTGATTGAAAATCACGATAATTTGTGAGCATGAAATGGGCGATGTTTTAGGATGAGTGGCGTATCTGTTCTTGCTGAAGCATGAACTGGTTTTCCGTGTGTGTTGTTGACCCAGCTGGACTGCGCTGTTTCAATACTCTTGAGATAAGAAGCACGTTTGCCTCTCAAACATGCAAACTGGGAGACACGCCATATGATTTTTAAATTTTTTTTTTATTTGTAATTAGATTAACATAACTGTTTACAGATGATAGAGCTGCATTGTTGCGATAAAAATAAAATTAGGTGCATTTTATTCAGGCACTGATGAAAAGAGCTTTCATTTTTCAGGTCTTCTCACGGTCTAAACTTGACTTTTGGTAATTAGTTGTGGTTGGTGGTTTTTAGAATGTGAATTACTTTTAATTTCATAAGAATTAATGGAACCATGGAATTCAAAGGCTTTTGATTAACTCGAATCTGCAAAGCACATTAGGTTTGTTCTTAAAAAAAAACACACACACTTTTTTTATGAATGGGACAATTAGTCATGTTTCAAACACAAACAAAGATTCATCTATGAAATGCCATCTGAAAATGTATTTTCAGTTGAGCATTTTTCACAATAAAAAATAAGCTATTCATCATCATAAGTGAATTTATTGATAACTTATAAGCCTAAAAAATGGTAAATGTTAAAAAAAATATTCAGACTTTTACATCTGAACTCTTCATATATACACTACCTGACAAAAGTCTTGTCACCTATCCAAGTTTTAAGAACAACAAATAATAACTTGACTTCTAGTTGATATTGTGTATGAGTCCCATGAGCTTGGAGGACTACATCCATACATCTCTGCAATTACTCAAATCCCTTATTAATAAAGTCATCTGGAATGGTAAAGAAAGCGTTCTTGCAGGACTCCCAGAGTTCATCAATATACTTTGGATTCATCTTCAATGCCTCCTCCTTCATCTTACCCCAGACATGTCTATTGACTGGGCTGGCCAATCCTGGAGCACCTTGACCTTCTTTGCTTGCGGGAACTTTGATGTGGAGGCTGAAGTATGAGAAGGAGCGCTATCCTGCTAAAGAATTTGCCCTCTCCTGTGGTTTGTAATGTAATAGGCAGCACAAATGTCTTGATACCTCAGGCTGTTGATGTTGCCACTCTGCCGATCTCTCGCACGCCCCCACACAGAATGTAACCCTGAACCATGATTTTTCCTTCACCAAACTTGACTGATTTATGTGAGAATCTTGGGTCCTTGCGGGTTCCAGTAGGTCTTCTGCAGTATTTGTGATGATTGGGATGCAGTTCAGCAGATGATTCATCGGAAAAATCTACCTTCTGCCACTTTTCCAAATGATCAACTAGAAGTCAAGTTATTATTTGTTGCTCTTACAACTGGGATCGACAACAAGACTTTTGTCATATACAGGTATTATATATGATGGCATTTTTTTCTCATATTTTATTAAATAAATATTAATGTATGCTCTGAAGACAAAGACATGTAATGTAAGGTTGGGCGATGTCGACCAATTTGACATTGTACAATGTTCAATGTAAAACATCGCTATGGACGATGGTCCATAACCCAACCCTAATGTAGTGTATTTGGAATGACATGAGGCTGAGCGCTATAAATGATCACTGGTTTTACATAGAGCCTAAAAACCTAAATCATAACCACTGTGATTCTCTCTCACAAGTGTGCAAGTTTTTATACTGAAGATGAAATTGTAGTAGTTTCAAGCAAGTGTTTGACAGCTGCAGATGCTTTTTCTGCCCTGTGCAGCCCACACGGGTTACAACATCCCTTATTATTGTGGGAATAAGACAGAACACTAATAAATACAAACAAACCATTTTCAGAATTTATTTTGACAACCCTTTATGCTGCCTTTTCCCCCCCCCCCCCCCCACCTCCCACTCCCTTTTACCGCTGTACTGAAAGTCTATCATTTCAAACCCAGGCTGATTCTGAAAACGTAGCCCTATATAAATTTCTAGAGAGTGCCGAATACATCCCAGGAGCTTACGTTTTTGTTTTCGGTAATCCGCCCGAGGCCGCTGTGTATGCTTTCTGAGATCTTAAATTTCTCACGCGAGTGCCATTCACGCCTGCTCTTCTCGCGTAAATCCACCAGAGGCCGCTGACTGACTGACCGTTCGACTGACCCACTATCCTCCTTCCCTAAATGCAATCGAAGATGTTTGACCACCGCCCATCCACTTCCCTAAACCCAACCGACAGTGTTTTCAAAAGCAATCCAGAAAAAGTAAATCCCTTGCGGCAGCCACATTTTTACCACGTTTTCAGATTTTACCACATTGTCACCCTGTTATTTACTTGTTTATTTACATTTTTTTGGCATTTTGCAGTTTATTTACCGGACTTGAACCCTGTCGTCATGGTAAACTCCACTCTGCGTCTCAAATCCTCCGGCGTACGCGGCGAGCCACTGAGCAAACTGGTAACACTTTGATTGAGTCTAACTCTGTGCTTCTTGTGTATCCCCTCTGGTTCTGTTCACCCCACTTTGAGCAGGATTCAAACCGGTGATTCCAGCATGAGAGGAAGTACACTAGGAATGCTCAATACCTCAACCTACACTGTTAGACATTTTATTGTATTTTTGCGGTAACGTATTGGCAGCACTGTTGCCAGCAAGTTACAGAAACTGTCACTTTACAGTAACTTACCAGTAAATGTGTTTTATAGTAGCAGTAGTTTTCTTTAAAAAAGAGAAAACCGATGAATCCAATTGCAAATAATTTATTGTCCGGTGGTAATATACAGTACCCACAGTCAATATAAATAAACAAGGAGAAAATAAGGAGTGAAGTAATCGTAGCCGGTAAACTTGGAAGTCAGACAGAGAAACAAAAATCGAACAGAATTCCAGAATTCACGCCAGTCCTACGTAAACAACTAAACGCACTGACAAGGAGACATAGGATCACCGCCCAGATATAGTCGCAATCTGCTTGTTAAGTGTGATGTCACACGAATCGGCTTCCGGGTCCAAGCACTCTATTAAACTCTATGGGGAAACTCATCAAATGGTAATATTAAACATTTACAAAGCCCTGTAATACTTATGAAAATTACGATCGCAATGCATATATCTATGCCTAATATCCAATAGCCAGAAAGTGATACATTTTTTATTCAATTCAATTCAATTCATCTTTATTTGTATAGCGCTTATACAATGTAGATTGTGTCAAAGCAGCTTCACATAGAAGTTTATAGTGAATTGAAAAGTGTCAGTTCAGTTTTCAGTGTTTAAGTTCAGTTCAGTTTAGCTCAGGTCAGTGTGGTTTAATAATCACTACTGAGAGTCCAAACACTGAGGAGCAATTCCATCTATGCGCAGCTCTACAGATCCCGAACCATGCAAGCCAGTGGCGACAGCGGCGAGGAAAAAACTTCACCAATGGCGAAAGTGAAGAATTTAAAAAACCTCGAGAGAAACCAGGCTCAGTTGTGCACGACCATTTCTCCTATGGCCAAACGTCTTGTGCAGAGCTGCAGTCTAGGTGCAGTAGCTGGACCTCCGCGAAGACACGTCTGTCCTTGGAGCATCACAGGAATCAGTCTTATGCTCTCCATCATGACCACCACAGCAGCAGCTCAGGATACGGCCTGGTCCGGGAACCTTGGGATCGTCTCGTCGCTGGTCTTGGATCGCATCAGTGGCACTGCATAGTCTGAGGGTCTCGAGATGAGTACCCCCAGGTGGAAATACAGAATAAGGAGAATAATTAGCGTAGCTGCTGTTCATAGTGTATATAAACAAGAAGCAAAATCGTGTGTGGGGCACATCATGCATCATACCGCTATGTAATGCACTAAGTGTATGCTTTGCTAAAAAGATAGGTCTTTAATCTAGTTTTGAAGAGTGAGAGTGTGTCTGAGCCTCGGACATTATCAGGAAGGCTATTCCAGAGTTTAGGGGCCATAAATGAGAAGGCTCGACCTCCTTTACTCGATTTAGCTATTCTAGGTACTACAAGAAGCCCTGAGTTTTGAGATCTTAAAGAGCGGGTTGGATTGTAGCGAGACAAGAGGTTGGTTAGATAAACAGGAGCTAGATTATTTAAGGCTTTATAGGTAAGAAGCAATATTTTAAATTCAATATGAAACTTAACAGGCAGCCAGTGTAAGGAGGATAAAATTGGGGTGATATGATCATATTTTCTAGACCTGGTAAGAACTCTGGCAGCTGCATTTTGTACTAGCTGAAGTTTGTTAATAGAGGATGCTGGGCAACCAGCAAACAGAGCATTACAGTAATCCAGCCTAGAAGTCATGAAAGCATGAACTAGCTTTTCTGCATCTGAGATGGATAGCATATTTCGCAATTTAGCAATATTTCTCAGATGAAAGAAGGCAGTTTTTGTGACATGGGATATATGATTTTTAAAGGTTAAATTGCTGTCTAATATGGCACCCAGATCTTTTATAGTAGAGCTAACGCTAACTTTGTATCCCTCTAGTTGCAGGTCGAGTTGTGAGAACTGCTGTATACAGGATTTAGGCCCAATAAGTAATAGTTCTGTTTTGTCTGAGTTTAAGAGAAGAAAATTGTTGGTCATCCAGTCTTTAACATCTTTAATACACTCAGTTAGCTTAGACAGTTTAGACATCTCATCCGGTTTAGTTGAAATATATAATTGAGTATCATCTGCATAGCAGGGACAAACTGATAACGATCAGCTAAGTATGACCTAAGCCATTGAAGAGCCTGTTCTTGGACACCTGTAGAATATAAGCGGTCTATGAGGATATTGTGATCAATGGTGTCAAAAGCGGCGCTAAGATCTAGTAGAACTAATAGTGAGATGCACCCTTGGTCAGCAGCTAAGAGTAAATCGTTGGTTATTTTCACTAATGCGGTTTCTGTGCTGTGATGAGGCCTGAAACCTGACTGAAACACTTCAAAAATATTGTTCATCTGCAGAAAGGAGCATAATTGGGTAGAAACAACTTTTTCAAGTATTTTAGACATAAACGGAAGATTTGAAATAGGCCTATAATTAGCTAGGTTGCTGGGGTCCAGTTGTGGTTTCTTAATAATAGGTTTAATAACAGCTAGCTTGTAAGGATTTGGAACATGGCCTAAAGCTAAAGAAGAGTTGATAACGTTAAGGAGAGGTTCTCCTATAACAGGTAGCAAATCTTTCAGTAATTTTGTTGGAATTGGATCTAACATACATGTAGCTGGTTTGGAACTATTTATAACTTTATCTAGCTCTTCCTGTTCTATGATTTTGAAGCATTGTAGGTTATTTTGATTCAGTGGAATGTTTACTGGATCTGGAGTATAAGGTGGTGCAGAAAAGTTTAACATCTTCTATTTTCTGTCTAAAGTCTTCTATTTTATCACCGAAAAAATTAATGAAGTCATCACTACTAATATGCGGTGGGACATTTTGTTCCAAGGATGACTGATTATTTGTTAATTTAGCAATGGTGCTAAATAAAAATCTAGGATTGTTATGATTATTTTCAATCAGTTTGCGGAGGTGCTCAGC
The DNA here is from genome assembly GCA_903798205.1 of Danio tinwini. Taxonomy (NCBI): domain Eukaryota; kingdom Metazoa; phylum Chordata; class Actinopteri; order Cypriniformes; family Danionidae; genus Danio; species Danio tinwini. The sequence continues at coordinate 4,028,686 of CAIGQZ010001206.1, read as the reverse complement.
TCTGGCAGATTTAAGAGCCCTCCTATAGCTGGACATACTGTCTTTGTACGCAATTCTAAAAACATCTAAGTTTGTTTTTTTCCATTTACGTTCCAGGGCACGGGTTGCTGTTTTGAGAGCGCGAGTATGACTATTGTACCATGGTGTAGTTTTGTTCTCTCTAGCCTTTTTTAATTTAATGGGTGCCACCGTATTTAGTGTGCTAGTAAAGATGGCATCCATACTGCTGGTTACTACATCAAGGTCATTTACGTTTGCGGGTGTATTTCGAATTAAAGAAAGATCAGGTAAGTTACTTATGAATTCATTCTTAGTGGATGGAACGATAGTCCTACCAGGGCGGTATATTGGTGCAGATCTGATCATTTCAGGTGAACGCAGCTTATATAGCAAGAGGTAGTGGTCTGTAATATCATCACTTTGTGGTATAATGTCTACATCAAAGACCTCAATTCCGTAAGACAATATTAGATCTAATGTATGCTTTAAGCGATGGGTTGGACCAACCGCATTTTGTTTTATCCCAAGTGATTACAATTACAATTTTGGTATTTGTGATGCAGTCTAGAGACCGATGTGTTGACTACAATTTTATATAAAATTCACTTTAATGTGTGATATGACTAAAAAGGCTGTAAATGAATATAAATGGCTGTAAATGGCTATAAATGAATATTTTTTCAATTCAAATGAGTAAAGGTTTGGACCCGGAAACAGTACACGTGCACGAGGTAACCAAAACAAACAATCAGGCGCTCGCACAAACCCACAACCGCTATAGCAGGTTCCACAATTTAATTTTACAGTACAATAGACTTACCGCAACGTCTTTCAAAATGCCCTTTAGCACTTTTATGACTGTACTTTTGGTGTAAATTATTTACATTTTACACTGACAGTACAAAACCTTTACTTTTAGTATTTACTATTGAATTTAATAAATTTCCTAACAAGTGACGAGATTATGTACTACAGTAATATACATTTTATTATCCAATGTTATTATATCCATTTTAAATGGTTTACTTTTGGCTTAATCTCTTATTTATCAGGGGTCGTCACCTATATACAGTATCATTTTACCTATATACAGTCAAATGTTAAAGTAAACGTTTGCAGTTTCACAAAAATGTTGCTTGAAACGTGTATTTCAAATAAGCCTTTTTTGGAAATAGGTGAATGTATAACAGTGTAAGGTCTGTTTTGTTATATACAGTTAAATAGTTTTCATAGGCTAGTAGTTTGTTTGCCTTTGTGAGTTTAAGAAAAGGCAGCCCAGGATCATTGAAAATATGTGCCTTGGCCAACATTTTTTTGAAAAACATAAAATACATTTCTCTGGGTACATTTCATCATACGTTTCATATGAGAAATCCATTAGAGGGCACTGTTTACAGTTTTGCAAATCTGAAATCAGATCATTGGAAATATGTGCCTTGGCCAACATTTTTATTTTATTTTAAACATAAAATACACTTCTCTGGGTACATTTCATTGTATGTTTCAGATGAGAAATCCACTGGAGGGCACTGTTTACAGTTGCAAATCTGAAATGTGTTACTTTGGGTATGTTTTGTTTTATGAATGTTTCAGAAACACATCCTTCACAAATTCTATTACAAATCGTAGGCACCATTAAGTTGTATTTGGTATTTATTTGGTGTTATGCAAGGAACTGCACAGAAATAATCCTTTTTTTGACAGTAAAATGACTCTGTAAATATCATTAGTGTAAAAGGGATCAAAAAGTGTTGGCGTCATACTTCCAGTAGTGATCATTTTACCTATATACTACAGTTAAATGTTAAAGAAAATGTTTGCAGTTTCACAAAAAAATAAGCTTGAAACATGTATTTTACATGAGCCTTTTTTGGAAATAGGTGAATATATAACATAGTGTAAGATGTGTTTTGTTACAGTTAAACAGTTTTCTGTACCTCTTTTTAGTCACAGAGCACTTTATTTCGAGCATTGTTTAAATGAGAGCAGATCCTGTAATTTAATGTAGTTTGCTATGTGCTGTCAATTATAGTTCTTGGAAAGAAAACCAGAACTGGCAACAATGTGTATTGGCAGATTCCAAAGCCAAGCAAATTGCAGCCGTACATCTCTGATTTGCATTTTTGACATTTATAATTTTGAAGATTTCCAGAACAGATTTTCGGGTTTGTTTCTTTATTATTTGATTGATTGGATTGAAGATTATTTTATTTATTATTTTCACATTTTTGTCTGTCTCAGTTGGCCCATCTGTAATACATTTAAAAACAGGCATATACGTATACATAAAATGTAGTGGAAAATATGTTAAACAAGACAAGTACCATACAAACAAAGTTATCTCCACTTTCGAAGGCAGTCCATACATTATAATAGCACTTACGACATTCAATGCACTTGATGGCAGATTGAATGCCTATACTTAAGAAAATGTATGATCCATTTCAGGTGTCATCTAACATCTACTTGGAAATGTAATACCTGATGAAACGGCGCTATATTATTTGAGTGAACACTTTTTTTTATGATACCCAGAGAGGTTTGCTGGCATTGCTTGCCGGTTTTTTGCCCTCTCAGACACATTTTGAATCGTACTCCTTTAGACAATCATTGATGAATATACAGCGCTGTACTGTCATAAATCTGTAGGTTACGGATCCGTTTAAAAAATAAACACTTCAATTCCAATCACCAAAATGGAGTACTGTTGTCTGGGTTGGGGAAAGGATAAGAGCTCACACTTTATTTTAAATGTACAATTTACGCTATTAATAAACTTTTAACCAACTTTTAGCTCAGTAAACTATTAATTAGTTGCTTATTAATAGCAAAGACACAATAAAATACACAAGATGGACCAGGGGGGGACAAGTCGGAGCACTCACTCTGGTCCCCCGGGCTCTGCGCTGGTTGGGGAAATTACAAACTGAACCAAAACAAACCATTACAATTGGCTTAAGATTGGCAAGCAAAATTCGGGACATTGCAACCTGCAAAACCTGGGAAAAAAAAAAAAATAATAATAATAATAAATAAATTAATAAATAAATAAATAAATAAATACACAAGACATGCCACTCGGTTTTGAATGGGGAACAATGTAATGGCCTATATGGCGAATGAAGCCACGTCTACTAGTACAGGAGCCAATCATTGATTGATATAGCCTGCTGATTCTCTGAAGATCTTTCTCGTAAACATCAGTGTTTATATCTATAAAGTTATCCCAGTAACTAACTAAAAAGTGTAAAAAAAAGCCCAGGCTCATTCTGAAAACGTAGCCCTATATATATTTCTGGAGAGCACCAAATACGTCCCAGGAGGTACATTTTTTGACTGACGGACCGACCAACCAATCACTCGACCCACCACCCTTCCCTAAACCCAACCGATAGTGTTTTAAAAAGCATCAATTGAGCAGCGCCCACCCACTTCCCTAAACCCAACCGACCGTGTTTTGAAAAGCAACCCAGAAAAAGAGAAGCCCCCTGATTTTTACCACGTTTTTAGATTTGACAACACTCTCACCCTGTTATTTACTTGTTTATTTTTATTTGTTGGCTTTTGTTTTTGTCTTACCTGTTTTCTGGAACCGTTTCTCGCCGGACTTGAACTCTGTCATCGCGGTTAGCTCTTCTTTGAATCCTAAGCCTGCTGACGTATGTGGCAAGCCACTGGACAATCTGGTAGCAGCTGGAAAGCCGCCCTTACGGATGTAAGAGGTCTACTGCTAAGTGCAAAAAGGAACAGCGTCATACCACCCCATAGGGTTCATTTTAAAAATGAAGTGCAGCAATACGTACTTTTGGTTACATAATTGACACTTCGCTAAGCCCCACACGAAAATCGCCACACACTAATCGTAGCTTAGCAACCGTAGCTATGTGCAGGAGTTCTGTCAAACTTTCAAGCGATGGAAACAAGCCAAAGCGTTGTGCATATGGATTGTGCAAATCTGATACCCAGTATCCTAAAAGTTTGGACGGGTTGGTGGATTTTTTTCCCTTTCCAAAACCTAAAACCCAAGGGGAGAAATGCCAGTGTGGATCAAGCTGTGTGAGGGGCGCTAAAAGAGCGAGGTTAAGTTGTTTTGGATATACCTGACACATTCAGTGATGAACGGCAATAACTTACACACCTCCTTACCCTAAAAAGTGTTTCCTTTGTTTCCTACAAAAATACAAAGCAGGTTGTTTCCCAGCGGTCTTTTTCTTCTTTTTTTTTCGCTCGATATTATGAGCACTGCTCCGTTTAAGCCTTCACAGTAGCTGTAAGAGCAGCACAATCCAGTCATATTTCCATCTGTTTCAAGCTACGAATATTTGAAATTACATATCAACAGAACAAAACTGAGATGGGATCACAAACTGAGCTGTTGCTATTAATATACTTCACCCGCAGCTGTTTTTCAGTCATTTATATCCCTCATGTCCATATCAAAGCTACAATTCACTGATGTTTTTGTCTGTCTTTTGGAGATTTAGTCATTGGTGACGACAATATAGCGGGTTAGTGTCTGCTTTTATATTTGGTGTCGGATTAATATTTGCTGGTAGGGAAAATTTGTTCACTTCTGCTATTTATACCTTGATTTGCATTTCAATGTATTTATTTATTCCACTTAACTGCTAATTAGAATAAAAATGGTATAAAAAACACACAAACATACTGACAGTATTAGGTACTTTGCATTGTTATGGGTCAAAAATGCTAATATTCGGCACAAATCCATCAATTTCCCCTTTCTGGCTGTTCTTTTTATGAATGAATTATGTGGAAGCACTGTCCATGCATGTTTCCTTGTCGGTTAGTAGCGCTATATTTCATTGCACATCAATTAGTCTATCAGGCTTTTTGGCTAAACAAATTGAGATCACGGTTTAATGAGTTATAATTAGATTGTATAAAAATTTCACCTCTCCTGCTGTGCATGAACTAAGCTGTTAAATGGTCATATGCGTATGAGCGTATGAGGCGTATGAGGCGGCTAGGCTAACCTAACTTAAATTTTCATTCAGTTATTTTCTAATCGGTTGCATATTAAGTCATGAATATACCCCTGTAATGCATACTGCAGTCCTTTTTTTTTGTCTGGCTTTCTCAGATATCTTACCTGTTCACCAAAAATGACTAATTATATCCCTGGGAATGTCTGACACCGGCGCATACATATTGTAATAGACGTGGCAGGCACAAAAGCTTGATAGGCGTAACAATAGTAACTAAGGAGGGTGGGGCTTAGCGAAGGGACAATTCGTGATCTCCAGAAATGTATATGCTACGTTTTCAGAATGAGCCTATGTTGGTAAAAACTGAATCTCTTTCTTGACCAAACAGATTTGAATACAGTGCAGTTGAAGGATTAATAAAACATGAAAATCACGATCATTTATAATTTATGTTGCGTGGGTGCACTGTAAAAAATGGTTGTGATTTCAACTGCAAAATCTGTAAAAATGCTACAGTAAAAATCCGTAACCTGCTTAACAGTATGTTTCCTTAATATATACGCGAATAACCGTAAATTGACTTTTTTCCAGACTTCCCTGTGTGGCACATTATTTTTCATGCTTTTTGTTGACATTACTATTGACCTTTTTAGTTGTTTCCTCATCAGTTATGTACATTAGAGATTTATGTTACATCTAATGTTGATAAAAAATGTTTATTTCATGACTTTTTTTATGCATGACAAATTTTATGCGTGTTACCATACTGGTGTTTAGTAGCTGTGTGAATGACACTGAACACCTTCTAGACACGAATACACTTTTCTGCTTGCAAGAAAAGTTATTTGTGATGAGCATTGGTTCATTATGTATGAACTTTCTCATCACCACCTGCATATGGCCTTGTTAACCTGTCTATCTGTGTAACAAAAGATGTGTAGATGTTGCTAATCAATATACAAACATATTACCTCTATAAATTAAAGATATACGGTCGTTTACTGTAAAAATGAGAAATTACTTTTACGGCTTGTACTGTACTTTTAACGGTTAAATACTGGCAACCACAGCTGCCGTTTGTTTACCGTAAACTGTACGGGATTATTTTTTACAGTGTGTTTGAATCAAGACCCCGATCTCTTAATGAGTAATTGTGAAGCTATACACTGAATGCATTGATGCAGGCTAAAAAAGAAGTGTCAGAAAACACTTTTAAAAACCTAATTAAACATTTGGTCTTCTGTCATCAGTACATTTTACTGGAAAGCCTAAATTATTTAAATGACACAAGGGTGATCTTTACTGCGATCGCTACAAATGTTGAAAATAATCTACACTAAGTCTTGTCGTCAATCTCAGTTGTAAGAGAATTGAATCAGTTGAATTCTAGTTGATCATTTGGAAAAGTGGCAGAAGGTAGATTTTTTTGATGAATCATCTGTTGAACTGCATCCCAATCATCACAAATATTGCAGAAGACCTACTGGAACCTGCAATAGAAAGCATCCTGACGAACTGTGTCACAGTCTGGTATGGAAGCATGCTCTGTTGCGGAGCGTAAGGCACTGCAGCCGGTGGTGAAAACTGCCCAACGCATCACAGGGACTACACTGCCAGCCATAGAGGACATCCAGAGGAAACACTGTCTGTGCCGAGCACGCAGTATTCTTAAAGATTCCTCTCACCCTGCTCACAGACTGTTTTCTCTCCTGCCTTCTGGCAGGCGCTTCAGGCTCCCCCGGACAATAACCAGCAGACTAAAGAACAGCTTCTTCCCCAGAGCTGTCTCCCTTTTGAACTCTGCTCCCCACTGACTTTTTGCCCCCCTAATACACACCCCACTCTCCTCATAACTCAGACTCTTCATAATCACTGCACTACTTAACATTTGCACATTTAAAAATTGCACATATTCATTGCACTGATTCACGTATTTGAACTGTACATACCTACTGCACATGTACATTTGTAAATTATGTACACACCCACTGTACATATACATTTGTAATTATGTTTATCTATCTGCACAATAGCAACCTGTACATTCATCCATCTATTGTAAATCTGTTCATAGCTAACACAACCTGTATATAATGTTCATAGTACATCCATTTGTAAATATCACCATAGTTTTTCTATAACTGCACTTTATAACTTATACCTGTATCCTGCACTTGATGCTATTGCACTCCTGGTTAGACCTAAACTGCATTTCGTTTCCTTGTACTTGTACATGTGTAATGACAATAAAGTTGAATCTAATCTAATCTAATCTAATAGACCCAAGATTCTCACAGAAATCAGTCAAGTTTGGTGAAGGAAAAATCATGGTTTGGGGTTACATTCAGTATTGGGGCGTGCGAGAGAATTCTTCTGCAGGATAGCGCTCCTTCTCATACTTCAGCCTCCACATCAAAGTTGCTGAAAGCAAAGAAGGTCAGGGTGCTCCAGGATTGGTCAGCACAGTCACCAAACATGAACGTTATGGAGCATGTCTATGGTAAGATGAAGGAGGAGGCATTGAAGATGAATCCAAAGAAAATCCAAAAATTCATTTCTTTGCCATTCCAGATGACTTTATTAATAAGTGATTTGAGTCATTGCAGAGATGTATGGATGCAGTCCTCCAAGCTCATGGGAGTCATACACAATATTCATTCTTTCTCCACTGCACCATGACTTTATATTCTATACTGTACATTATTTCTGTTCAGTGGCAGGACCAAACTAAGACTAAGTTGTCTTAGCAAAGTCAGACCTTACTGTCCTAATTAAACAAAAAATCAAGACACGATCATATTTTATTTTTCAACTAGAAGTCAAGTTATTATTAGTTGTTTCTAAATCTTGGATAGGTGACAAGACTTTTGTCAGGTAGTGTACATGTAAAAACAATTATACTATACTATGTTAAAAAGTTATTAATCTGTGGGTCATGTGCTTTTAAAACCATGAGTCATGATCCATTATGGCCCTACCACCAAGTGAAATGACTTACCTTAAAGTGACTTTGTTATGGTCAATAAGGTAGTAGTTAGATTTATATATTGGTAGGTTTAGGGATGTAAAATAAGGTCATACTTTATAAATGCTAATAAACATTTAAGGTCTTAATAAGAGGCCAGTAGTAAAGAGTGTGAAGTGTTACTTAAACTAAAGTGCTACCAAAAAAAAGATCTAAATAGCCACTGAGAGGCTAACAAAGTCAACATTGTGAACTAGGTGCATTGCTTCCCTGGATTATACAGTTGCTTAATGTACTCTTATAATGGCTCCCTTCTGTATCCTAATGTATTTTTAATAACAAAGGTAAGAGCAGCGGCTGGATTCTGTGATGGTGTGCTGGTGTTTGTGTTGTCGAGTAGGCGTTACAGTGAGAGAAATGGACTGCTGAAGAGCAAAACGGAGAGAACAGAGGTAAGCAAGGAAATTCATTTCCTACAGAAGAAAGAGAAACCTGAGAAACTTGAGGACTTTTATACCAGCTATACAGTTTGATATGTAATTACTTTTTGCTCCTATATACTCATGTAGTGGATTACTGCAGCATTGAACACTTTACTCTATTCTTGGGAATCTGTTATGACATTGTCTTTGTGATGGTCTGTTTGTTTCAGAGTGAGTCTGACTTGCCAGTGTTCGTCTTCATAAGCACTATATGTGGGAGAGAAATGGCAGCAGCAATCATGATTTTAATTCAGATTTATAATAATGAAAATAATAAAATAGGTAAGACTAATAATGTAAACATACTAACGGCCAAAATTGCAGTTAATGATTTATATCATGTCAACATGCAATCGTTTATATATTCCTATCTTCTTTTAACTTTATTTGCCTTTTTGTTTTAGCTTTTTTGGCAATAATGCAAAACAACCAACATAGGCTCATTCTGATGTAAGATTTGAGAAATTATACATACTTTTATGCCTTTACATGGAGAATACAAACATCCCCATCCACAAATGAAGCGAGAATCAGACCCCTTAGTTTTTCGCGAATTCGCGATTGCTGAATCCAACGCAAAATCTACAAAAATTCTGAATTAAACACAAAATAAGCGCAAAGAATGCAAATAATCTTATAAAACATCAAATTCTAAACCATAAAATCAAATTATATTTATTTCAGTTTGCAATGAATTGTTTTACGTGACTTATAGATGTTGCATACGCTGCGCATGTGATGTATTTGAATGTCTCTTGAAAAATGACGTCTCACCTGCGCCCTCACAATCATTACATTGCATGGAAGGAGGGGGGTTGTTTTGCAACTTGTGCAGTAAGCAGATGCAGATGAAGCACGAGCGATTTACATGTGAAGTCAATGCAAATATGCAATTAGACTTCTAGTGGCCGTTTTGTGTCTTTGACACACTTCAGACTGCAGTGGGCAGTGGATTAGACAGAAAAGCAAGCAGCTTACAATGATGGATTCAAGGATGACAGCCGCTGGACGTGACCGATTTGAAGGACATTATTTGTGCCTTAAATGTAGGGATTCACCGTTTTGATACTTGGATTGTATATTGGTTCGATACTATATATTTTTGCTGGGTCGGGTATTGGCTAGCTGGTACTGATCCAAATCTGATCTTGCGCATGCGCTATATTCTATGTAATTTATTAGCCAACAAAAGCCATGAAGGTAGCCTATTATAAGGCACTAAAAGTTGTCATGTAGGACTACTATATCCCAAATATTCTGAAGCCATTTTATAATTTAATGTAAAGCACAGATGAATATTCACACACTTATCTCAATTTGAATTTATTTATTTAACAGAGACAATGCTTACTAATCAACAGTAGAACTGTAAATAAGCCAGAGTAAGCCACAAGGGCTAATTTTCATCTGTTGCCCCCTGCCAGATTTTAAAGACAACCTAAAATCAAAAAGCACATCATCACACATACAATAACAGTAACGTTACATATGACAAAAGAATAAAACATATAAGAATTTCTTAAAATGTTAGACAAAATAATTACACATGGTTACAAACTTGATTTGCTTTTAGCCATTTCTTTAACTTGTATTTAAATGTTGAATAATTTGTAACACCGCTTAAATCCATAGGAAGTGTGCTCCAGAAATGACTGGCTCTGACTGAGAAGACTGATCGTGCAAAAGTTGTACGCCTAAACTGCACAGCACAGTCTCCTCTAGTAACAGATCGTGTTGCTTGAGCATTATCATTCTTGTGTGTCACAAGCTCATATCCATTTAAAATAAAAAAATCTTACAAGCATCAGCCAAAATTAAATAAAATTTATGTTTAGTTGCGCCTGTCAACTATAGTAACTGTATTACGTTAATAAAAAACTAAAATAAAAAATGGCACAGTATCGGGATCGGATCTGTATCGGTCGATACTCAGAGTTTTGGTATCGAGATTACATCGGTTCCAAAAAAATGGTATCGGTGCATCTCTATTTACATGTATGGCTGATATTATGATGTTCATCATGAAATCGATAAATGATTTTGTTGAAAGTTTCCTGCAGTTAACGAGAGAAAACGCTTCCCTGCAACGAGTTTTACGGCAATCCGTGTTTTAGGTGTATTGCGGTAGGGGAAGCCCTAACGCATGTCCTGAGTGAGGTGCATGTCAGATTCTCCGGTGGGTGAAATCTGAGATCGAGAAAAGTAAGTTTGTACATAAAAATTAGAGGTATATCCAACCTTAAGCGTGAAAAGCTCTCCTGCACTTCCTTCTCTTCCCATCCCATACTCTTCCCCCTGACTCAACTCACAGCAAGGTCATCTTAACCCACAGAATGGTCATCCCAAAGTATGAATGTACTTCATCAAAAGTGCAAGTGACTTTTTGCAACTTAAATGCAACAGGTACAATGGTCTCATTCTTATAGAAATAGGCATAATTAAAGTAAATACTTGAAAATTTAGGAATCTTTGATCCACTGCAGAAGGGGTGTAATTTGTCAGGGTCCTCTATCCAAATTACCTTGTGATTCCCACAGCAGGTGGGTTCCCATTGTTGTTTCAGACACCTCAACTTGGAGAATGTTTTACTTTGGGTTGACTATTTAAGAAAAAACATCAAGAAGCTCAGGGCGATTCTGTAACCAGATCAGCCTGTAGTGTGGAGCTCTAATGCTCTGTACTATGTATATTTTAAGGTCAGGTATGCATCTATTGATCTTAGATCTATCTTTGAGAATTGATTGAATAATTGCCATAATTAGTAGATTATGCTGTATCCTTGTTTCCGCACTTCCTGCGTCAGGTCAGTAGACAGACTAAAGTCCAGTTGAGATTGAGCATCGGGCACACAATCAGTATTTTAGAGATACGACTGACTCTTGATATTGATTCAAGTGTACGTTGGTGGAAAAGGGAGTTATTTCTGTCTAGGGCAACAAGGTGTACGACTAACCTAGATAGGGTACCTGACCCTTGTTTGGAAGTAATGTTATTTTAAATTAAGTGTACATGGGAAACTGTCAGCTTGGTTAAACTTCATTTTTATAGAGAACAGTAGTCGGTTATATTTATAATAATGGCCTTGACCTCCCATTAGAAATAGTATTACCTTTAACTCAAGGATGTACATCTAAGGGGACTCATTAAAAAAATACTTTAGAATGAGCAAGCATAGAGCGGCCATCTAAAAGTATTAGTTAATTACCTCTGTTTAATAATCTAGACTGATGAGTGTGTAACCATGAGGGACGTCATAGGCCGAGGCGATTCCTCTGAGCGTCATGAGCATCCGAATGAACAAATGTAATAGTTACGAGTAAAGACAAAAGGTTTAAAGATTTATCTAAATTATATATTGATATAATCTTCTTAATGTTAAAGTCAGATAAGACAAATATATTTATATTCTAAACCACCTCATATTCAAATTGGAGTCAGATACGAGTTAAAATTAAACTAAAATGACATTGTGCACTGGAAAGGCTGAACACACAGTGAACCTTCATCCACCAGTGAACACTTTTATTGGGCCAACTGGGTGATCCTTACACTAAAAACATAGCCCTATGTACATTTTTGGAGGTTGTGAATTATGTAGCCAGAAGTACATATGGCTGCATTTCGTCTTTAAAATGAACACTACGGGGTAGTATGATGCTGTTTCTTTTCGCGCTTACCAGCTGACCGCTTAACTCCATATAGACGTCTTTTCCGCTATTATCAGTTTGTGCAGTAGCTCGCCATGTACGTTGGCTTGAGATGCAGAGAGGAGTTGACCACGACCATGGGGTTCAAGTCCAGCGAAGAACGATTCCAGAAAGCCAGTAAGATAAAAACAGAATCCAAAAATAAAAATAAACAAGTAAATAACAGGGTGAGAATGTGGTAAAATCTGAAAATGTGGTAAACAGAAAATCGAAGTTTTAAAAAGCTTACACATCAGAAACAAAAACTGCACCTCCTGTGATGTATTTGGCACTCTCCAGAAATGTATATAGCGGTACATTTTCAGAATGAGTCTGGGATGAAAACAATATAGAGCAATTAGGAAAAAACCATGTACGTTGGTGGACTTGAGATGCAGAGAGGAGTTAACCATGACCATGGGGTTCAAGTCCAGCGAAGAACGATTCCAGAAAGCCAGTAAAACAAAAACAGAATCCAAAAATAAAAATAAACAAGTAAATAACAGGGTGAGAATGTGGTAAAATCTGAAAATGTGGTAAACAGAAAATCAAAATCTCAAAAAGCATACACATCGGAAACAAAAACTGCACCTCCTGCGATGTATTTGGCACTCTCCAGAAATGTATATATCGATAGCGGTACATTTTCAGAATGTGTTTAGCTTGAAAACAACATTACCTGAAATATAATTGACATAAGTGCCCTTAAAGAACTTAATTAAATTCATTATTCAGTGGAAATTCTCTGAGTTCGTCCTTTAAATGATTCGGATTTTCAGCCGAAGTTCACAAGCTTGTATCCATTATACCAATGAGTACAAGGTCTAAAAAAGCCATGATTTTTTTCTGCCTTTGTACTTTGATGTACTTTATTTCATCCACTTTGATCAAGTATTATAACTGCAATGAAGCTCTCCTCCATAGCAGCTCTGAAACTCTTTCATTATTTTAGCTAATGAACTAACTGGTGGTTTTGTTTTATTTAAAATACAATGTAAGCCTCAAATATGGGAAATAATACATTTCCAGTAAATCACTTAGTCCAGACACCCTTATAGACCTGTAAGTTGGTAATTTACAACCCATAATCAGAACAAGTTGAGACAGTATGGAAAATGCAAATAAAAAAAATGTAGTGATGTTTAAATTTACTTTCACTTGTATTTAAATTGCAGACAATATGAACACAAAATAGTTAATGTTTTGTCTGGTCAACTTCAATTTCATTTGTAAATATACATCCTTTCCTGTCATTCAGACCTGCAACACATTTAAAAAAAATTGGAGATTTGAGCTTGTAATCAGGTAAATTTGTTAAATAATGATGTGTTTGGAAACAGGTGATGTCAGCAGGTGAATGTAATTATGGTTTGCAGTATCCAAGAAAGGTCTAGTCCTTTAGGAGCAAAGATGGGCCGAGGATCACCAGTTTGCCAACAAGTTTGTGAGAAAATTATTGAAATAACAACGTTCCTCAAAGAAAGATAGGAAGACATTTAGATATTTCACCTTCAACAGTGCATAACATCATTAAAAGATTCAGAGAATCTGGAGGAATTTCAGTGCCTAAAGGACAAGGGCACAAGCCTAAGCTGAACAATCGTGATCTCCGATCCCTCAGGCGGCACTGCATCAAGAATCCTCATTCATCTATAAGTGATATCACCACAGGGGCTCAGGACTACTTTAGCAAAACTTTGTCAAGTACCACAATACATTGTTACATCCACAAATGCCAGTAAAAACTGTACAGTGCTTAAAGGAAGCCCTATGTTAACATTGTCCAGAAGCGCTGCCAACTTCTCCGGGCTCGGACGCATCTGGGATGGACCATCACACAGTGGAAATGTGTACTGGGGTCAGATGAATCAGTATTTGATGTATTTTTTGGGAAAAATGGACGCTGTGTGTTCTGGACCAAAGAAGAAAAAGATCATCCAGACATTTAATAGGTTAACAAGTCCAAAAACTAGGGTCTGTCATTTTATGGGGTTGGGTCAGTGCCCAAATTTAGAAATCACTACTTTTTTATTTTGCGTTTTCATACTGTTCCATCTTTTTTCTGATTTGGGGTTGCACTTAAAACTCCCTTTAGAGCTGTTTGGCATTAAAAATATGATACCAAAAAAACGCATTTTGTCATTTTGCCACTGCCTCTGAAACTTTTCAGACTCCAATCTTTCAGTTCTTCGCATCTGAAAAATCATTTTAACATATTTTTGACAGTTCAGAGCCACCGTACAAGTGAAAGACAAAATCCAGAATGCAATCACTTGCTCCTTGAGAACTTTATGACAAACATAGTGCATAATATAGGAATGTGGCGAATAGTTGATCACTGCTGTAGACTATTGTGTGCTGGATTCAGTGTCTGGTGCCTTGTATGTGTATGTCCATACATTTGACGTACTGACCAGTCTGTTTATGATTTGTCTACAGATAAAATTGTTTTCCACAAACTCCACAAATGTCCTAAAATAAACTTTGCATTTTAGGATACTCCATGCAGCTTTTTAATACCTTCATGCAACTCTAGGGATTGGATGAAGACAACGTGCTCTATTTTAATGGTCTAGGCACAAAGCTTGTCCAATTCCACTTTCGCTATTTTAAGGTCGGAAAAATACAGTTTGCTCCCCTGCGCATGGTCTAACAGGGTAGTGTTTATTCTCTTAATGAGTTATGGGTGTGTTTTGAGCATATTGTGCATTAAACCAATCAAGAGTCTCGTCTCCCATTCTGTTTAAGAGTCAGTTGCGTCGTGCCATAGCTCATTTGCTATTTACATGGCGGACTCTGTAAGTGGAAAGCTGAACGCTTCACTAGCAAGGAAACAGCTAAACAGACTATCTGCAGTGCAAGTATAAAGAACAAGCCTTCTCCATTCAGCCTCTTTACTTTCTCTTTACCTTAGTCTTTTACTTTCGTGGATAAGGAAACAGTGTTTTACGTACTCCACTGAAGACATCTATTAGCCTACACATTTAATTTAGTTTAAGCGATTTGTGGTCAAGAAACTGAGTTATATGCAAACACGTCCTATTCTTATGCCTCATATGGTAATGAAGATGTCTTTAAAACCTGACAGGTGGACAAATCTAAACTAGTTTTTTTAAAACAAATGTAAATATGCATATAATAAACACTACTGCTAATAATAATAACATTATACATTACACAGCGGATGCCCTTCCGGCCACTTTATCGGTGTTAACGTGCTGCATTAATGCAAGACTCTTATCGGGCGATAAAGAAAAAAATACCGTTGTTAATCTATTCTCAAAGATGGGTTGGGAGCTGGGTCTATTCTACGCAAGCTATGATGACTTTCACCTTGATATTTTAGCGCGGCTGTATACCTGGCCGAATTGCACTGTAGGTGGCGAGAACGAGTCTTCGAACCTGTGTGTATTCCTACTGTAAAATGACCACACCAAACGTGACATGCTAACATTCACTAGAGTGAATCTGATTATTGTTAGCTCCACATCTAACTATCAGGCACCTGTAGAGTGTATGTGTTCCAGTTAAACATATACAAATAAAATGCTTTTTAAAATGAATGACGGTGATTAAAAGACAAACCGGTGAGCCGTCTGACAAAAAAAAAAGTGCCCTTCTGAATCAAATCAGCAGGATCTTTCACTTAGTTTGAAGACACTACTGACTATGCCTACATGGACATCTGTAATCTAGTTATTTGCCTTAATAGACAATAATATAGTTAAGGTGTTTACATGAAGTGCTTTCATGTAAGAGTTTCCTGTAATTTTGGGTGACTTTAACTGCAGTTTCGCAGTTTAACTTTAATTCATGAACATTTCATTCATGCCCCTGTGACAAACTGGGGTATTAGACCCAAATAAGGAGTAAGGACTGGTGAGAGTGTTATGGAACTTAATAACACACGCCAAATGGAAAAAAAAAAACTTTGCGACGTGTGTGTGTGTGGTCCTTTACTGACAGCCCACGTGTGGATCTTGTCAGAATACATGGCGATAATAGTTTGATTGCGTGTTTACTTCAATAATGCCACTAATATCTGCATACTCCACGTCTTAACTCCATTTCTGTTTAGTTCAGTTTTGACTTTAGTCAGATTAAGGTCATCAAAAATCACTGTTTGGAGCTTATGTAGGCCTACAGTTAATAATGTTTAACTGAATAAACAGTTAGTAAACACAAGTACATCTTATTGAACGTCATTTATTTTCATCATCAATTATCATAGTAGAACAGTTTCTTAAGCAGTTTGTGATGCATTTTAGAAACAGGAGATGAGCCCCGTGTCTAATGCGCCACCTGGCTTGAGAAACCCGTTCTCAAAGACCCAACTATTATATATATTAATTATATAGATTAATATATATAAAGAGAATGTTAGTGGTAGGTAGGTTCATAGCACACATACACCACTTTGCTTATTACACACACAGGAATGCACAGCAGCACACAAACATCTTTAAATATGAAAATTAAAGGATTAAAATGTAAAAGATTATTATTGTCTACACAGATATAAAAATGCATACATATCATAATGCTGCAGAATCTTAATTCACTGTAAATGTAAGGCTTTTTGCATGTTGTGTCAGAACAATATTACAGCAGCGTATAGTTTTTCCCTCAGGGGGAAAAAACAATGTTTTTTTAGCATGCAATGCTGGATGAACATATTGATCGTATGCAAAAGCACTTACATGGTTTTTAATCCTTACTGTGCATGCACAATTGAACAATGCCATTGTTTAATGAAACAGAGAAAGCCGACATAAAACTCTGCCGTGCAGAAATAATATAAACATTTTACCTGCATGTTTAAAAATCACACTAGGGAACATTTAAAGATTATAATTATCAATTATACCAACTTGCGATGCTTACAGGCATGTATTTATCTGCTGGGTTTAAGAGACGCCTGTCAGGTTAGCAGCAAAAATTGATATATTTGCATAATAATATGATTAACAGGTATAGCATCAGAAAATCCTCCTCTGTAGATATCAACTGAATAATAATAACTAAAGCAGTGAAGGTTGGTGCCTAAAAACATTATCATTCTTTGTATATTTTGTGGTGTTTCCTGCAAATGCTGCAGAGAATAAATCAAATGTGAAGTAATATAATTACTTTGAAGACTGGGGCTGTTACATAAGGTGTGCAAGTTTCGATTTGATTACTAACATGTGAGCTGTCATTACTTCACAGTTCTGGCAGAGAAATGTCAGCTGGTACATGAGTATATGACTGGGACCAGATCAGACTTCTTGCGCTTATGAGGTTTTTATGGTTGCTTGGAAACAAGGTTGATAGAAACAAGTGTCAGAGAGATTAAAAATTCTGTCACATCTTCAGTCACCATCCACTCAGAGAGAAATGATTTGTTAGAGAAGCATTGTGCTAGAATCTTCCTCAATTAAAAAGTGTTTGTTTCAATTACAAGGCGAATGCATTAGTGGACCTTGATTCTTTTTCTTATTTAAACAACACAGGCTCATTGGAAATACATGCTTTAGCTAATATATATCTGTGAATCATACTTAAACATTAAACATTTAACTGCTGTTTGTTGGTAAAACGAAGACTATGGTGCAGTATGATGCAAACAATCTTTGTTCCTTTTCACACTAATGATTTTACCAGGACATATTCATTCATTCATTCATTCATTCATTCATTCATTCATTCATTCATT
>CAIGQZ010001206.1:3991493-3996940 GCA_903798205.1 Danio tinwini | reverse complement strand
TACTATTTTCTCAAGTGTAACTACTGCTATAGTAGTTATATAATATGTGTATAATAGTGTATAACTACTACTGTAAGAAAATAGCAGAATTCAATATTATCTTTGCTTGAACTGACCCGATCTAATCCTGTTTATATGAAATAAGCCTGCTCCCGAGCAGGTTTGAGCTACCAGAACTGTTGCTATGACAACAACTCTCGGATGAGTTTTTAAGAACGAAACGATCCTGGATGGTGTCAAATCTTCAATAACCAAATCCAGCTAACTGAGTAATCCACGTACGAAGAACGGACCCCAGTATGGTAACATGCATCAAATTAAAGTCATGAAATAAACATTGCTTATCAACATTAGATATAAAATAAATCTCTAATGTACATAACTGATGAGGAAACAACTAAAAACACTTATAGTAATGTCAACAAAAAGCATAAAAAGTGATGTGCCATGCAGGGAATTCTGGGAAAGTCAATTTACAGTTATTCACCGTATATATATTAAGGAAACATACTGTTAACCAGGTTATGGATTTTTAATGTAGCATTTTTACAGTATTTTACCCTTGAAATCACGGCCATTTTTTACAGTGAACCTTTCCCACAAGAAGAAAGTGTATCATTGCTTAGAAGGTGCTCAGTGTCTTTCACACAGCTACTAAGTGAAGTTTATTTAAAAACTAATTTCGAGAGGATCACGTGATTATGATTGAACACGGCTGGTCATGCATTAACCATGTATGACCAACCAATCAGACGATTTCTAACCCACTATAAAGAGCCAGAGTTTCTTAATACAGTCGTCTTCGTTTGAAGAATCCCCCCTTCCACCCCTACTCCTCCTCTTTTCCTTTCATAGGGCGGCACGGTGGCCCAGTGACTAGCACTGTGGCCTCACAGCAAGAACGTCACCGGTTCAAGTCCTTTAACAGACTGGCTGTCGTTTCTGTGTGAAGTTAGCATGTTCTTCCCGTGCTTGCGTGGGTTTCCCCCGGGTTCTCCGGTTTCCTCCCACGTTCCAAAAACATGCACTAAAAGTTAATTGAACAATCTAAATTTAGCACTAGTCAAACTTTTATCCATCAGCATATCTCTCTGTATCGACTATTTTCTGTCATCAACTCTTACAAAAGGGGGGAGTTCTCGAGATCTACCTGAGCTCAAAGCTCCCCTCTCGCCCCGCAAACGGGAGGGAGCCCAGGGCTCAAGGACCTTTTGAGCTCAGGGCTCTCTCCCGGGACAGCATGCCAAACTTGCTTATAATCAATCATCAGCTAAGTGTGAACTCTTGAAACACCAGTATGGTAACATGCATCAAATTAAAGTCATGGAATAAACATTGCTTATCAACATTAGACATAAAATAAATCTCTAATGTCCATAAGGGATGAGGAAACAACTAAAAAGACCCATAGTAATGTCAACAAAAAGCATAAAAAGTGATGTGCCATGCAGGGAATTCTGGGAAAGTCAATTTACAGTTATTCACTGTATATATTAAGGAAACATACTGTTAACCAGGTTATGGATTTTTAATGTAGCATTTTTACAGTTTTTTACTGTTGAAATCACGGCCATTTTTTACAGTGTAGGATATAATTTTTAAGCATAGAGTCTCTTCTTTCCATTGATGCCAACATCTTAATTTAAAAATTTGGGTCATTTTGTTGGTCACAAATGTAAATAAACTAAAGCTAATAACTGCCAGGACACTTCTTTAGGACTGATTTTCCACAGGATTTTTTGACGCAACGGAGGAAGATGTTTATAAAACGATGCTTGGCTAGCTTGTAGCTTAATAGGCTCATTTCACCGCTGATATTTTTAGTAATGGATGTGATGAAACGGTAATGACACAAACAATTCAGAACAGCCTTTTGCTTACTGCAAGCAGCGCATCTTTAATCGGATATGCAGGAGCGATTAAACATTAGTTTGGATCCAATTGCCACCTGACTAATAGCAAACTATCCATAATCCTTACACTCAGGCATTCTGATCAATTGAACACCCAACTATGATGGGTTTTAGGAATCTGTGATAATTGAATATGCTCAGAAAATGTCTCTTGGATGATAGAAACCTGCTTCACGCAGTTCTTGTGATGAGAAAAAGAGACCCACTAGCATGCGGCTTTTAAGTACGCCAACAGAATTTGGGACTTGTACCCGAGCCCATGTTTATTTTTAGCAGATTAATAGTAGTCGCGGGTGAGTGTGAAATAAAGCCTTCCGCTCATCCGTTCACACACTCATCGACTTAAAAAAAAGATTGCTTTTCAGATCGTAACTGTGTCTTCGACTGGTGTAAGTTACAGAGGTGAGAATCACAATATCGTTGAGAGTGAGAAAGTGGTGTTTTCATCATTCTGGTTGTCTTAACTCATTATATCCTCACTGAAAAGTGACATTGGTGTAACCACACATAGCAGCCATCTGCTGTTGCTGTTCAGTGTTTCATGGTGATTCATAACTAACTATTTCACACTTCTGTGGTGTAAGCTTGTGTGGATTAATGGGACAAAAAAAAACTACTAGCTACAACTAGAATTCCTTGCGATTAAACAGAGTACAGTGAATGCAGTGAAGGCTAGCTTGTGTTCTGCTGTTCAGGTTTCGTAATGACTTTACAACCTAAAGATTTATAAAGCGGCGTCACAGTGTTGCAGTGAGTAGCACGATCGCCTCACAGCAAGAAGGGTTGCCATTAAGTGATTTGCATTTGAATGGTGGAGGTGGGAATTCATGAGGTCAGATGGGATAAACTGGACCTTGCATTTGTTTCATACATAACCAGAGAACATTTGTTTTCAAGCACAGTTGGTTCATTTAAAATATTCTTTAATTTTTTCATGTCAGTGAGGCCAGCAAAAAGGTAGCTGAGGTTTGAGCCTCGGCTTGGTCAGTTGGCATTTCTGTGTGGAGTTTGCATGTTCTTCCCGTGTTCGTGTGGGTTTCCTCCGGGTGCTCCGGCTTCCCCCACATGTCCAAAGACAAGTGGTATAGGTGAATTGGGTAAGCTAAATTGGCCGTAGGCGACGCAGTGGTGCAGTAGGTAGTGCTGTCTCCTCACAGCAAGAAGGTCGCTGATTTGAGCCTCGGCTGAGGCAGTTGACGTTTCTGTGTGGAGTTTGCATGTTCTCCCTGCATTTGCGTGGGTTTTTTTCCGGATGCTCCGGTTTCTCCCACAGTCCAAAGACATGTGGTACAGGTGAATTGGGTAAGTTAAATTGTCCGTAAAATTGTCCATGTATGAATGTTAATGAGTGTGTATGGATGTTTCCCAGTGATGGGTTGCAGCTGGAAGGGCATCCGCTGCGTAAAACGTGCTGGATAAGTTGGTGGTTCATTCCACTGTGGCAACCCCAGATTTATTAAGGGACTAAGCCGAGAAAGAAAAAGAATAAATGAAAGAATGAAATTGGCCGTAGTGTATGTGTGTGAATAAGTGTGTAGGGGTGTTTCCCAGTGATAGATTGCAGCTGGAAGGGCATCCGCTGCGTAAAACATATGCTGGATAAGTTGGCGGTTCATTCCGCTGTGGAATGAATGAATGAATGAATGATGAGCCAAAATTTGTAGTAGTGAATATATTTTACACAGGGATGGGGAGTACTGAAATACACGTGACAGTGTTATATATTAAAAATAATATATTCAATGTCAAATAAAACAAGATATAATGGCTGTATTTTGTTATAATTACATTTAAAACTGGTGGCAATTAAACCATAATGTATTTTTTTATTACCCGACCCGCCCAACCCGCGGATTATCTGCAGCGCCCGCGGATATAACCGCCATCCGCGCATTACTAGTGTGCGTGTAAAACAATATAATTTGCACAATTAAATGATGGGGTTCCTCTCTAAAGAAGTTGTTTAAAGCATCATTATGGGCGTTCTCCATTATAACTAACGTGGTTTAAACGACGAATCAGCGACAGAGAAACTACGGGTTTTGGGAAACACTCGTCATTACATCGTTCTTTTCCCAAACGATGCATCGTATTATGATAGTTCAGCTGCGAGTTACGTCATTGTTTGAGAAACGCACCCCAGGTTACGGTAATTAGGCAAGTTATTGTATAACGATGGTTTGTTCTGTAGACTATTGAAAAACCATATAGCTTAAAGAGGCTAATCATTTTGACCTTAAATTGTTTTTTAAAAATTAAAAACTGCTTTTATTCCTGCCAAAATAAAAAAATAAGACTTTCTCCAGAAGAAAAAATATTATCAGACATACTATGAAAATTTCCTTGCTCTGTTAAACATCATTTGGGAAATATTTAATAAAGAAAAAAATCAAAGGGCGGCTAATAATTCAGATTTCAACCTTATGTTTCAGTGTCTAACTACTAGTTAAACAAAAAAATGACATAGTTTCTTATTTATTGCTTTTGCACGCAGTATAATGTAAAACTTTATTTTTTTATAAAACATTCATAAAACACTTTTATTCATTAAAACATGACAACTGACAATCGCAATGCAATGCTCTCTACTTCTGTTATTAAAACGGCATAAATCCAACCCACCAACTTCTCCTACTCATCTAGAAGAAGTGAGGCATAACACAACGCAATGAAATTTAGGAGAACGCAAGCGTTTGCATCAGCAGTTATGTTGAAGCTAAAAAACCCAAAGGCATTTAATTATTTAGTCCTACAAGCACAGTTAAGGGAGCTAACTGAAAAAAAGGCACAGAATGCAGGGATAGAGAGAATTATTCACTATTGCCTTGGTGTCAGTTTGTCTGCTGGGATTTACAAGGCCTCTCTCTACTCCATTTTTTTGACTCATCTCACTCATTCGTTCACTCGCTCACTATCATTGGCTTTTAACAAAGTGAATGTACGGCAATGTAAAATTTCTCCTGTGAGCTGTGTCTCCTGCTTCTTTCTTTAACCCTAATGATTATACATTTTACATTATATCCTATTGAATTGTACATTATTTGATGTATATGTGTAAATGTGTAAGTGAAGTGTGAGGGGGGTGGGGGGTGGAATCACGATCGGTAAGTGAAGGTAAGGCTAGATTCACTATTTATATATATATATAATTTTATATATATATATATATAATATAGATAAATTATATAGATTGTAGTTCGTAAGACCCACTCCTCAATGACAAAAAATTTGTCTACATGAGCTCATTTGTCCCATTTTGACTGCTATGCCATCCTAATTTGTGAAAATAACCCATTGAAAAAGGCTTTAAGCCGAATCATCTGTTGACCGTTACATCAGTATGACTTCAGCTAATCAGTTTTGGCCAACCCAAACTATTATTTTTCATGAGTTCAACATACAGCTGCAACAAACAACTACATTGTTGCCTAAAAAAGCCTCAAAAGTACATGTTGTCCAACAGCTGGAATATTTGTAAAACAGTAGAGTGTCCTCTGCTTGTTGCTGTATGTGGGCAGAGGGTGAAGAGGCTGT
>CAIGQZ010001206.1:3972075-3983982 GCA_903798205.1 Danio tinwini | reverse complement strand
ATCAATCAATCTATCAATTAATTTTTGTTTAACTGTGCCAGGAGATGATATCAAAGAAGCCCCTAATATGCATTATAAAAATTTAGATTTAGTTTTTTGGGGTTTTGGTTTTTTGGGTTTCGGGGTTTTTGGGCATTTATTTTTACCTAATTATCACAACGACTCCTATATGATTTGTTCAGTGAAACATTTTTCCAAACCCCTCATTTGTGTGATGCTGCAGGGATTGGTCCGATGACCCACTCATTGTGTCTGTTGCCATACTGTATATGGAAATGTTTCACCTAAAGATTTTATTTCAAGATGATTCATATAAACAACTCTTGAGTTAAATCTTGAGAATCAGTAGTTTTAAACATGGTGCACTTTAAGATTGTATTCTAACTTTCTCTTAGAGCTGTGTTACACACTGCATGCAAGGTAACTTTCAAAAAACTTTCTCTTTAGGAATAACAATTTGTTTATAGCCTACTGCTTACCTGCCAAGAAATGTAACAAGGCTGGTGATGTGAGTGATAATGAACTCAGGATCGGTGTAACATACAGGTGTCGCTTATTATCACTCATGTCACTAGCTCTCCCACCACAGCTCTTAACACCCCCTTCTGACTTGTCTGGGGTTCTGCAGATTAATAGGCATTGTGACAAATTTCTAACATAACCAATAAAAAATTTTGTACATTGTGTCACAATAGAGACGCTTGGTTGGCTTGACTCTTGTAAATCAATTGCTTAACACTTTTTTGTGTTTTGTCCCTTTTTGGATTCTCACCAATGTTGATCAGGAGCAACCCAGAAGCCTTGCTATTTCAGAGATGCTCCTATCCAATCAGCATACTATAATTTGGCCCCAGTCAACGTCACTAAGATTTTATTCCAGTCCATTGGTTTTGCATTCAACATGCCGATTGTGTTTGCTACTTAGACTTCATTAGGAGGTAATCAACTATATTTGCACATGATTGGTCATAATGTTTTGGCTCATTGTTGTATATTTTGCTTTACAACATTAGTCTAAGGATTTAAAAATAAATGAATGAACGAACGAATTAAAAAATGCTTTTCTAGTACTGGCTTGCATCTGAAAGGGCATCCACTGCTTAAAACATATGTTGGCGGTTCATTTTGTTGTGGCAACCCCTGATAAATAAGGGACCACTCAAGTGGACATTTATTGTGATACAGTTAGTGGGTGGTTAACAGGTGCTGTCCCATTAGCTGATTCTTAAAACATACCATCAAGCTTCTTTCCAGAACAATGTCAAAAAAAAATGTTCACTCAATAAAAATGGCCACTTTATATTGCGTCATTTTATCAACCAACCACCCAACCAGCCAACCAACCAACCAACCAACCACCCAATCACCCACCCAACCAACCACCCACCCAACCAACCAACCACCCACCCACCAACCAACCAACCAACCAACCAACCAACCAACCAACCAACAAACAAACCACTCACCCACCTAACCAACCAACAAACCAAACTGTTTTGCACCCAACCAACCAACCACCCACCCAACCAACCACCCAGCCAACTAACTGACCCACCTTAACAATTAACCACTCACCCAACCAACCAACCAACCACCCAACAACTCACCCAACCAACCAACCAACCAACCAGCCAACCAATCAACCAACCAACCAACCAACCAACCAACGAACCAACCAACCAATCAACCACCCAGCCAACTAGCTGACCCACCTAAACAAAAAACACCCACTCAACCAACCAACCAACCAACCAACCAACCAACCAATCAACCACCCAGCCAACTAGCTGACCCACCTAAACAAAAAAAACACCCACTCAACCAACCAACCAACCAACCAACCAATCAACCACCCAGCCAACTAGCTGACCCACCTAAACAAAAAAACACCCACTCAACCAACCAACCAACCAACCAACCAACCAACCAACCAATCAACCAACCAACCAACCACCCACCCAGACAACTAGCTGACCCACTAAACAAATAACCACCCACCCAACCAACCAAACAACTAACCAACCGGCCAACTAACCAACAAACCAACCCATAACCCAACCAACCAATCAACCAACCAACCACCCAACCACCCAACCAACCAACCAACCAACCAACCAACCAACCAACCAACCAACCAACCAACCAACCAACCTCCCACCAACCCATCAATTGGCTTGAGTCCAGGCTAGACCAGTTAGTGTTTCTGTGTGGAGTTTGCATGTTCTCCCCTTGTGGGTGTGGGTTTTCTTTGGGTGCTCCAGAAGTGTATAAATGTTGTGTATGTGTGTATGAATGTTTCCTGGTGATGGGTTGCAGCTGGAAGAGCATCTGCTGCGTAAAACATATGCTGGATAAGTTGCTGGTTCATTCCGCTGTGGTGAACCCAGATTAATAAAGGGACAACGCAAAAAAAAAAAAAAGAATGAGTGAATAAATGTCTGTGAGGCAAGTATTCACCGAGATTGCAGTGCGACCCCAGGCGATTCATAACAGTAAAGCTGCAGAACATGTTATAAAGACCTAACACATTCTCAACTCCCTTTATTGATACTTGGTCAGGACCCCTTTTAGATGCTTTGTATAACTCCAGGTACCACTTCGGTGGGGGCAAGTGTTTGGGAGTTAACTTGAGTGTGGGAGAAACTCATTTGTCTGCCCAGAGTGCCGGGGCGGACTGGAGCTGGAGAGGAAAGGATCTGCCTGCTGCCGTCTCCCAGCATGGGGAGGAGCAGGGGACACGGGGCTCACCACCCAAGAAGGGAAAGTGCATTTCGGCGATCAGCCTTGATGCCGTAGCCTGCATCCATCCACTGAAGCGGGAGCGGAGCAGGAGACCATAAATGCAGCCAGTTTATTAACTTTTCAATAAACTGCAACTGTAGTTGTATCTGCCTTGTGTACGGCATTTTCAATTGCCAATTGTTTGGGTTTAGTGCTAGGAGCTGGGTTACTTGTGTATTGTTATGTAAGTAAAATACTTTTTGATTGTTTACTTTAGACAAACATCCCAATAAAGGCAAAACAAATTTCCCAGTATGTCATTCAATCATAAAGATAAAATTCCTAATACCTTTTGCATCAGCATTTCAATGCCAAGGGTTTCTCATTTAATGCAACTGAGGACCTCACACGTTGTAAAACAACACCAGAGGGGTACCCGAAGTGTCAAAGAGTGACCAGAAGGGGTCCTGATCAAGCGCCAATATATGAGTCAGGAGTGTGAATATGCAGAAATAACACACATCTGGACCAAGCCCCTTCCCCAAAGGACCATCAGTCTACTGCGATCAATGATTGGCTCTTTTATTAGAAGGCTGTCCTTCCTTCACTCTATTGGCCTTTACACTTTTCCTCATTCAAAGCAAGTGACATGTCTTGTGTGTAATCTTTTGCTAATAAGTTATACTGTTCTTACTCGTAAATACAGTGACTCTACTACTGAAAGTACTATTTGTCAAACTAACAAAAAAACTAATAATAAAAACATTTATGGAAGAACATTTGTTGTAGCATTTCTCATAAGAAAAGGAAAGAGACTAATATACGATAATACTTTTCTGTGTACGCTTGGAAGCTCCCACTCCAGCCATAAGCACAACAGAAACATCAACCGTCCCCACCCACACTAGCTTACTGTACACCATGATGCTCATTAGCCCCAAGCGTTTGACAGCCACCTCCACTAAGGAAATGTAGGATAGCAATGGTGACGGCTATTTTTATTTCGTTTGCTGCCTTATTGTAGTGTTTCTGATGGCGCACAGGGTGTATATAGCTTCCCCGGGCTATGAACCACACTCAAAGACTTCTGGCCAGTGTAAATGTATTACAGGTATCCTGATAGAAGACGGCTCCCTCAAATAGCCACATACCTACCTCGATAAAAGAATTATGAGGAGAAGCTTAGAACCCAAAAAGCCTAGCTGATCATACAAAACGTACTCTTTAAATCTCTGAGGCTTGATATCTTTTTAAACTTTCCAGAACTGCCTTTTTTTTTTTTTTTTTTTTTTTTACAGATGGGAAGAGAAAGCCATAAAAGACTGCCTGGTGTTGCATGGCATTTCATAATGATGCTTACTTACAGCCAGAGAGCAAAACTGAGATAGGGTTTCTCAGCATGTAAACAGAGTATTTCATCATATCTGTGCTATATTGGAGATTTATTTTTTTTTTTTTGCCAACCATATGTATTTATCGGCGTATTTATTTACCTAGTAATATTCAATGACATTTCTGCTTTAATTAAAGTAAAAAAATGCATACACCAGTTCAAATGTAGTCACTAAATTTGCTCTAATATGATTTTTTTTATTGTGTTCACACTTGTAGTTTGGTTTTGCAATTTGATTGTTTATCTTGGTTCTTTTGGTGCCCAACCCAACAACCAAACCAACCAACCAACCAACCATTCAACCCAACTTAACCCAACAACCAAAACAACCAACCAACCTAAACCAATCCAACTCAACAACCAAACAAAAAAATTATATGGTTAATTTCTGGTTCAGTTAGTGTTGATACTTTCAGTTTTACTCAACCAACCAATCAACCCAACCCAACAACCAAACCAACTAACCAACCAACCAACCAACCAATCAACCAACCACCAAACCCAACCAAACCAAACAACCAAACCAACCAACCAACTAGCCTAAACCAATCCAACCAAACAAACACACTTTTGAAACACCCCCACCCCAATAAAAGAATATGATTAATTTCTGGTTCAGTTAGGCCCAATCCCAATTCTACCCCTTAGCCCTTCTCCTTACCCCTACCCCTTGTTTTGTGCATTCTCGTCAAGGGGTATAGGTGTCCCAATTCTCTTTAACTTGAAGGCGTAGGGCTAAGGGCAAGGGAGATACACCCCTTCGAACGATTTTACTAAACCAACCAATTCAATAAACCAACCAACCAACGACCCAAACCCACAACCAAGCAAACAACCAAACCAACCAACACTCACATAAATACATATTTTTTTTTACTTGTTCAAACTACTTAATTAAAATTAGCTGGATCAACACAATTCTTGAGATTTCATTGGGATAAATACATTTTTTATATTCAATCCACATAAATTTGTTAAAAGTGTTAAGTTAACTTAATCAATTTATGTTGGGACAACATGAATGAATTGTGTGGAACCCTGCATTTTTTTACAGTGAACAACCAAACCAAACCAAACCAACCAACCAACCTAAGCCAATCCAACCAAACAATCAAACACACACCTTTGAAATACTCAAGCAACCCAAGAACCAACCAACAAACACACTTTTGAAACATCTTGTTGTGTATTGGGCTAAAACACTGGCCAACCTATCCAACAACCAAACCAGCCAACCAACCAACCATCCAACCCAACCCAACCCAACAACCAAACAAACACATTATTGAAACATCCTGTTGTTTACTGTTCTAAAAACACTGGCATGTGTGTACATACGATGTTCCTTCATTCATTTTTCCTCGACTTAGTCTCTATTTCAGAGGTCGCCACAGCAAAATAAAACGCCAACTATTCTGGCATATGTTTTACACAGCAGATGCACTTCCAGTCGAAATCCATTGCTGGGGAACACCCATACACACTCAATCACACACACACTATGACCAATTTTGTTGACTCAAATCACCTATAGCGCATATCTTTAGACTGTGGGGGAAACTGGAGCACCTGGAGGAAACCCACACAAACACGGGGAGAACATACAAACTCCACACAGAAATGCCAACTGGCCCAGCCGTGACTCGAACCAGCGACCTTCTTGCTGTAAGGTGATTGTGTTAACCACTGTGCCACCGTGCCGCCCTGTACATATTTTTATTTTTATTTATAGTTTTATTATCGTCATATCATTAAAAACACTTGTGACAAGGAGTTAAATCAGAACCAGATGTTCTAATGCAAGGAAATTTATTTAAGATGCCAGTATTAAACTCCAATTGGTAACATCATGACTATGAACTAAACTAAAAAAAGGATGTTTGAGCATGATGTAAATTTTGTGTGAACTCGCTTCCTTTTTTTTTTGATGTCCTTGGCCCATGTTGAGTTCATATTTCAATTGAACCACATCAGAGTTTGTGAATCTAGTTTTGGATTATAGCTTTAACTCACTTGTTTGCAATCCACCAAATTTCAGATGGTTGCATCACAAACATGCTAATATATTACATGAAGTTAGCTTTACTTAAATGCATTGAGTTTTGAGTAATCTGTATACAAAAGTTTTGAGTAATCTGAACTTATCAGGTTTCACAGAACACATCGGAGGAGGGAGGGAGGGGGAGGGGGGTCAATGGTTAGCACTGTCACCTCATAGC
The DNA here is from genome assembly GCA_903798205.1 of Danio tinwini. Taxonomy (NCBI): domain Eukaryota; kingdom Metazoa; phylum Chordata; class Actinopteri; order Cypriniformes; family Danionidae; genus Danio; species Danio tinwini. Next base: position 3,977,649 of record CAIGQZ010001206.1, on the reverse strand, counting down.
AAGAAGTTCACGGATCTGAGTCCCACCTGGGCCAGATAGCATTTCTGTGTGGAGCTTGCATGTTCTCCCCCATATTGGTGAATTCAGTAAACAAAATTGCTCGTAGTGTATGAGTGTGGTTAAATGAGAGTGTGTATTGGTATTTTTCATCACTGGGTTTTGGCTGGATAGGTATCCACTGCGTAAAACATATGCCAGAATATTTGGTCTATCTCTAATATATATATATATTAGAGATGCGCAGATCAGCTGAAATGTCACCCGAATCCGCTCCTTCATTCTAATCATCCATCCGCCCGCACATATTATTTTATCTGATTTATAACCGCACCCGACCTGCACCCGATCGACCCTTTAATAATTCTAATTCTTTGTTTTAAGCGAGATGAAAGGTCACTGTGGATTGTTCATTATTAACAACATATTTAGCTTTTACATATACAGGAAAAAATAAGAAAAACGGTGCCACTTCAGCCTAAACAGCAGCTATGTTATGTTTACTTGGCCTTTTTCTTTGCACTTTGCAAAAACAGAATAGCATCTAGCCTACTGTGCCTAGATTGGGGCTGCACTAAATGAGAGTTTGCTCGCACCGCTTGTTGCAGGAATGCACAAGCTTCTCCTTGCAAGGCGCTGCAGTCGTGTAAATAAGTGATCTTGTTTCTCCAAGAATGATAGCAGATTTTCCTCTGATGATGACTCTAACTGAAAGTTTGCACTGTACTCTTGCACTTCATCCATTAATTTGGGCGTCTCTCTCATCTTCACATTCTGCGAAGTCCACTCTCTGCTTTTTTGCTGGTCGACTGCTATGACCAGCGACCCACCCGCAATTAATCATAATGTATTTTTTTATTACCCGACCCACCCGACGCGAGGATTATTTGCAGCGCCTGCAGATATAACCGCCATCCACGCATCACTAATATATATATATATATATATATATATATATATATATATATATATATAGTTTATTAAACATCATTTTTACCATGATAAATATGTTTGATTAAGATTCAATTCTATTTTAAGTTTGAACCAAAGTTAAATTATACTTTGAAAAAAAAGGTGTAATAAAATACAGTAATTCTTTTAATTTAGTTTAATGTATAAATATGTAGTGCATGCCTTTAATACATTTACATATTCTGTTTTATTATTCATTCATTTATTTTCCTTCGGCTTTGTCAATGATTATCAGGGTTCACCACAGCAGAATGAACCGCCAACTATTCCAGCATATGTTTTACACAGCAGATGCCTTTCCAGCTGCAACATAGTGCTGGTACAAACCCCGACACTCTCACATTTACACACACACACACAAACACTACGGCCAATTTAGTTCATTCAATTCACCTATAGTGCATGTGTTTGGACTGTGGTGGAACCCGGAGCACCTTGAGAACACAGAACTGCCAACTGGCCGACCTTCTTGCTTTAAGGCGACAGTCCTAACCATTGAGCCACTGTGCCGCCCTCTGTTTTAATGTATTATTATATATTCCCTAACTGTTCTTCATCAGAGACGTTATTTTAAACACCTCGTGTAGTGTGGAATAGATTATTCCCATCCTAAAACATCCATCGAGATCTGACTTTAGCTGTTGCAACTTGCTGAGTGATGGGAATAATGTGAAAAGACATGGCTGTTGCTGCTGCTGCTGAGAAGGAATAAAATAATAGGCGGCGGGGGGGGGGGGGGAGCTCTGCATGGATATGTGAAGGAATAGGGAAGTTTATTGCATAATGATCAACAGGGATGTTTTACAGAGATGAAGAGCCAAGTCATTAATATAACAGTGTGTGCACTATATGTTTTATAAATATATTATGAATCAGTGAATGTATGCATATTGGTGAAGCTGTTTTCACTGTGAACTTGCTAGTGAATTTCAATCATTACATTCATTTTTATATAGGCTAGTTTAAAGTGATAGTTCACCCAAAAATCTAAATTCTGCCATCATTTGCTCTGTTTTACTGGTTCCAAACCATGTTGAGCTTCTTTCTTCTATTAAACACTAAGGAAGATATTTTGAAGAAAGCGGAATGCCTGTAACTATTGACGTCCATAGTATTTGCATTCTTACTATGAAAGTCAATGGTTACAGGTTTTCAGCTTTTTTCCAAATATATTATTTAGTGTTCAAAAGAAAAACTATCCACTATGCTGAATGTACGTTATTGACTCTTCTAATACATGCAAAGTGAACAATCTTGTTTATCTGAAAAAACAATGCTGAAGTCAGATATTCTGCTTTGAAAATGTGCGTTAAGTGCCAGAACGTCTGTCTTTGTTTTGGTTCTTTTAATCCGCCCAATGCCAGTTTAGCCAATTATATTTTAGTACTGTGGGTTGCCTTGGTGGGAAACAACATAAATAATTTATTCAGTCTGGAAGGCTTTCAAAGTGTGCATCCTTTACCGAAATGTGACTTCCGGTAAACACTAGCAGACTCAGAGTTCCACATAAGGTGGTTATTAGTTAGCAAATAATATAAATATTACAAACATAAACATTAGGTGAGCAGTTTACATTGTAACTCTGTGTCCTAACAGCATGCTATGTGACAAGATACACAGTGATAAACAATTTGGCTGTTTGCACGAGATGAAACACGACAGAAAAGTCATTCAGAAGCACAGAATAGTGCACTCACTGCACTCCAACGAAATGGTAAGGTTTATAACCTAATTAATACATATTAACCTCTTTAACGTTATTAAATGTAGATGCTGAATCTCTGATATGTGTTGCCTTGCACTGAGTCACAGTTCTAAAGTTCAATTTCAAACTATCTGCTGCTGCGTTCAGTGGTATGGCAATAAATATCAGGCAAAATGGCATACAAACTTACATTATCAGCATTTAACACTGAATAAAACACATGAGGTGTACCTAAGGTAAAGTCAATCTGGCATTCTGCGCTTGTGTGTGTTTTGAACCAGGTATGCAATACCTAGGTCAACCACTGGGTGGTTACATACTGCACCTTTAAGTTAAGCATATGTTTGATGATTACTGTATTACATGTCCTGTTTAGCTTTTAAATTAACATTTGAAAGATAAAAAGTAGGTAAGATTAAGGTTGTTTCTGGATGTTTGGGGATATGTTGTAGGTTTCACAACTTGTCTGGAACTTTCTCATGTACAGTTGAAGTCAGAATTATTAGCCCTCCTAAATTATTAGCCCACAACCCCTCTGTTATTTTTTCCCAATTTTTGTTTAACAAAAAGAAGAAGCTTTACCATGATGACTGTACATAATATTTTACTAGATATTTTTCAAGATACTAGTATTCATCTTAAAGTGACATTTAATTGGTTTAACGAGGTAACTAGGCAAGTTAGGGTTATTAGGCAAATCATTGTATAACTATGGTTCGTTCAGTAGACAATCTAAAAAAATATACACTCACCGGCCATTTTAATAGGTACACCTGTCCAACTGCTTGTTAACGCCAATTTCTAATCAGCCAATCACACTGCAGCAACTCAATGCATTTAGGCATGTAGACATAGTCAAGAATGGGAAGAAGGGTGATTAAAGTGACTTTGAATGTGGCATGGTTGTTGGTTTTCAGAAACTGCTGATCTACTGGGATTTCACACATAACCATCTCTAGGGTTTATAGAGAATGGTCTGAAAAAGAGAAAGAGCAGAAGAGCATCTCTGAACACACAACACGTCAAACCGTGTGGCGGATGGGCTACAGCAGCAGAAGACTACACAGAGTGCTGCTCCTGTCAGCTGTGAACAGAAAAATGAGGCTACAGTTCACACAGGCTCACTAAAATTAAGCAATAGATGATTGGAAATACATTGCCTGCTCTGATGGTTGCGATTTCTGCTGCAAGATTTAGATGGTAGGCACATTTGGCACACTATGGGTCTATTAGTACCATCATGACCACACCTTACCTGAGTATTGTTGCTGACCAGGTCCATCCCTTTGTGACCACAGTGTACCCATCTTCTGATGGCTACTTCCAGCAGGATAACGCGCCATGTCATAAAGCGCGAATCATCTCAGACTTTTTTTTGAACCTGACAATAAGTTCACTGTACTCAAATGGCCTCCACAGTCATCCCTTGGGATGTGGTGGAACGGGAGATTCGCACCAAAATCTCTGAGCAATATTTCCAGTACCCTGTTGAATCTGTGCCACAAAGGATTAAGGCCGTTCTGAAGGCAAAAGAGGGTCCAACCCTGTACAAGTAAGGTGTACCTAATAAAAGTGGCCTGTTAGTGTATATTACATAAGGGGGCTAATAATCTTATAATAATAAAAAAAAATCCTATCCTAACCAAAATAAAACTAATAAGACTTAAATTATAGGAAAATAAGACAAATATAGGAAATACTGTGGCCACTATGCCTTGCTCTGTTTGGGAAATATTTGAAAAAGAAATAAAATATCAGGAGGGCTAATAATTTTGACTTCAACTGTATGTTTGTAACACACTGATGGACTTTTGATGCATTTTGAAACACTTCTGCAAAAAGCGTTCGTGCTGTTTCGAAGGTTAATGAGTTGTTTTACAATCCAGAAATAACAGCATACTAGCTTCGGAATGACACGAGGGCATTTTAAGGTGAACTGTTCCTTTAAAAAGTGATTTAAATGGCTCATTTAAATGCGTTTTTGTTCAGCCACGCTCCGCTGTCATTATACCTCCACACTAGTCTCCAGGGTTTTCCTCAGACTTCAGCTCCTTAACACTCATTTTTCTGACCTGATGTGCTCTGTTGTGCTTTTAACGTTGCGCCATGCATATTTAAAAGCAGTCATGTAATATTAAGCCCCAAAAGATGTCAGAAATGTCCTAAAATGTGCCTTTCTTGAGCTTTCTTGAACTTGGTAACCAATTCCTACTTGTTTATTTTTTGTTTTTCAGGACTACACACTGACTATGTATTTCCAGCAAGCCTGGCGAGATAAACGGCTATCCTATTCTGAAATTCCTCTTAATCTGACGCTGGATAACCGGGTGGCCGATCAGCTGTGGGTGCCGGACACTTACTTTCTAAATGACAAGAAGTCATTTGTACATGGCGTAACAGTGAAGAACAGAATGATACGTCTTCATCCTGATGGCACTGTGCTCTATGGACTCAGGTAACAGTTCTGTTCTAAAAAAGTCTATTCATCTCATAATTATAATCCAATACACTTATATCATATTGACCTGAACTCACTTCAACTCTGAAAACTGGACGGAAGCAGTTTGAGTTTACTAGAACTTCTATGTTAAGCTGCTTTGACAAATCTACATTGTAAAAGTGCTATAGGAATAAAGATGAACATTTATAGACATGTATTTAAAAACAATGATATATCTTATACTGCAATTTAAATTTATTCTGATTTAAAGGTTGCATTTTCAGCATGTTTACTTCAGTCTTCAGTGTTAGTGATACTTTGAATTTCCAGTGATAATATGATCGGTTAATGATCAGGAAACATTCCTGACTGCCAATGTTGAACATTATTGAGGTGTTTAAATATGTTTTGTGGAAACCATGATAGAAAACATTTTTATTGTGCAAGGACTGAAATCCAA
>CAIGQZ010001206.1:3929418-3942075 GCA_903798205.1 Danio tinwini | reverse complement strand
ATATATATATATATATATATATATATATATATAAATTAATGCAAATTTAAAACCCTGGTATACCTTTTCAAAAGGTACAAATTTGTACTTACAATGTCCACATTACAGTTTTTCTCCATTGGTTTGGCTCAGTTCTTGAAACAGGAATTACATTCTCAATACTCTAAGATTGTCTTACAGTTCAGCACAACACTATAGCTCACTGGCAAAAGCTCATATCTTTCCCAAAACTCTTCGTTCATATGTCAAAACAAAATTTCCTTCTCATTTAAACAGTCAGTGCCCCCAAAATCCTTTGTCCCTTTGGCATTGCGTGAGCACTGCAAGTCAAAATGTTTAGATGCTTTGTCACTATGACAGAGGACCATTGAAATATCCCTCATGTCCACCTTTCAGTCTTAGCCCAGATTTTGAAAATGGTTACTGAACAGTTTTTTTTGTCTTTTGACAGAATGCAAATGTGTAAAAAAACAAAATAAAATTAATTAATAATATTTTAAAAATTATAAGAAATATGGATTTTTCAGTCTGATTTCATGAGGAAATGAAACTATTTTACGTTTTGTCAGTTCAGTGGAAAATTCGTACATGTTCAGTCGTACGAAAATGTACAATTTTAAAAAGTAGGCATGGCACACAACCCCACCCCTAAACCCAAACATCATTGGGGGATGAGCAAATCATACTAAATTGTATGAATAAGATCGTACAAATGTATCAGAATTAGCCACTAAATCAAAAAGTTATGAATTGCCGTGAGATAGTGCTGGGATTTTAGGTTAGGAGTTGCCTTCAAGGTTTGACATCATACTGTACATTGCACTCATACTGCCAATGAAATTGTAACTATTATCAATCACACACCTAAAGTAATTAACATACATCAGAATAAAAATGTACAGCATAATATACTGTAATATAAACACACAAACAAAAAACATTGAACATTATATGCAGCCTACAGTGCTTGATTGGTCATCTGAGATGTGTGAAACTCCTCCTTTGTTAGTCAAGTTCTAGTGTCACCTGACTGTCAGTTGCTGTAATAAATGCATCAAATGTTCCACAGATTCATATATGATATTCATGGTATTATTTTTTTGACTGATTTTGACAATTGAACAGACTATTGTGCATGTAATGACTTATACAATGAAATGACACTGACACATTTTGGAGCAAACAACCATTGAACTAGATCTATTCACTTGGAAATTGTGCTAAATGTAGGCTAGATGTACTTAGACATTTGCTATGTGATGAAATGAATGAGAAAAATCTATTCTGTTGTGAACAATTGCCAAGTGGTTTGGAGGTTTGTCCATGTTGTTTTGAGAATGTAATTCCTGTTTCAAGAAATGAGCCAAACCAATGGAGAAAAAACTGTAATACCTCAAGGGTACATATTAGTACCTAAAAAATACAAATATGTTCCTCTTAAATTTTTTAGGTACTAATATATACTTTTAAGGTACCAATATGGACCCTTTAAGTACAAATGCGTACCTTTTGAAAAGGTACCACTGCCTTGACAGCTTACCTTTATTTCTGAGAGTGAAGTGAGCTACAAACAATTAGGTACCATTGGAAAGATTGGATTTGGACACATTGAGATTTATTATTGTTCATTTAGAAAATTTGATAAAAGGGGTTAAGAACTTGAAAGCTTAGTGTGACAGGAAGTATATCAATTTCTTTTTTGAGTTCTTGATTGTTTGCTTGCATGTAATCAAGAAATTAAACATGGTTAACATGTAGAAAATTACTTATAAAAGGAAAGTGGTAACTATGAATTTCAGCAATTGTATTTGCAAGTGGGCTTAAATGGGTTCAACCAACGAGAGGCGATGTGTGGAAAACCCCAAACCAACTTGCCAGACCAACGCTGACCAATGGCCAGACAAAGCTCAACAGCCTACTGTTGGCTTGTTGCGTCCTGACTCTTATATAACTATCACAGGCTCTGACCAAGAAGAAAATCGAATATATCCGAGAAATTTAGCAATCAACAAAGCACAAACAAAATGGCATTTCTTCCATTCAAGTGGACTATATTAGTGGACTAATATAGGGAATACTGAATGAGGGTATAGGGGGTGTTTTCAGATACAGCACAAGTCAATGGTTTCTCCCCTTTTCATTTCTCCAGCAAGTGTTTTAAGTGTGAAATGACATTTTGTATTGACAAATGTATCGACATCCTGTCAGCGAGCATAATGTGTCCATAACCTTAAATCCTGTGAGAATCCTATGAACCTTTGTCTAATTCGTTTTTGCTTCTTTTTTTTTTCTTCTCCTTCATAAGCTCTGTCCAAGTTTCTCGCAAGTTTTACTTTTCTTTCAAGTAAACTCCACAGAGGTTTCTGGGAACACAGTGTGTTGAGAGCGTCAGCTGTACTCCACCACTACCTATAGCAATGCCAAGGTCATGGGTTCATTTCCCAGAATGCACATATTGATGCACGTACAGCAAATGCAATGTAAGACGTTTAGCAAAAATGGTTAGGTGGGTCAGATGGACAGGTCATCCTCTGATGGGACTCCTGCTGTCTATTCATGTATAAGCCAATACATATTGCAGACAAAATAGCAAGTGCTAGCTGGATTTCAGTTACAGTCTTGCTTTGCAACTTTTAGTTTTTAGCAGTCTGACAGAAAACGTGTACAGAGAGTTATAAAATTAACTTTTACAAATCATTTTAAAGCCAGGGGATTCTAAAAAATAAAAGACAATACACTCACTGGCCTGTTTACTTGGTACACCTTACTAGTACTGGGTTGAACCCCCTTTTGTCATTAAAATTCTGTGGCATAGATTCAACAACATACTGGAAATATTCCTCAGAGATTTTGGTCCATAATGACATGATGGCATCATGCAGTTGCTGCAGATTTGTCGACTGCACATCCATGATGCAAATCTCCCGTTCCACCACATCCCAAAGGTGCTTTATTGGATTGAGTTCTGGTGACTGTGTTGGAAGTAGCCATCAGAAGATGGGTACACTGTGGTCATAATGGGATGGACATGGTCAGCAACAATACTCAGGTAGGCTGTGGCGTTGACACAATGCTCAATTGGTACTATTGGGTCCAAAGTGTGCCAAGAAAAATATCCCCCACATGATCACACCACCACCACCATTGATCAAAGGCAGGATGGATCCATGCTTTCATGTTGTTCCTACCATCTGAATGTCGCAGCAGAAACTCAAAACTCATGAGACCAGGCAACGTTTTTTCCAATCTTCCAATCTTCTATACCAATTTTGGTGAGCCTGTGTGAATCGTAGCCTCAGTTTCCTGTTCTTAGCTGACAGGAGTGGCACCTGCTGTGGTCTTCTGCTGCTGTAGCCCATCTGCTTCAAGGTTCAATGTGTTGTTGCAGTGTTGTGTCAGAGATGCTCTTCTGCATACCTCGGTTGGAACAAGTGGTTATTTGAGTTACTGTTGCTCGAACCAGTCTGGCCGTTCTCCTCTGACCTCTGGCATTTTTGCCCACAGAACTGCCACTTACTGGATATTTTCTCTTTTTTGCATCATCTCTGCATACCCTTGAGATGATTGTGCGTGAAACTTCCAGTACATCAGCAGTGGCACTAACAACCATGCCATGTTCAAAGTCGCTACAATCCCCTTTCTTCCCCATTTTGATGCTCAGTTTGAACTGCAGTAGATCATCTTGACCATGTCTACATGCCTAAATGCATTGAGTTGCTGCCTAGAAATTTGGGTTAACAAGCAGTTGGACAGGTGTACCTAATAAAGTGGCACATTTGGCACTAGGTTGTCCGAAAACTATTTACCATGGTTTGTATTGTATATCTTTCAGAGACACACAATGTGATCATCAATCTTTACTAATTTATTTGCTGTGGGTATTTTCAAATTCATTTTTGTACTTGTTCTGAAAATAGGTTTATTTTACAACTCTTAGAGGTAAAGAGTTTTACCATGTTTTATTACTTTAAAAATACCATTGACCAGATCTCCGGGTCTGCTGCACTTTTAGCTTATTTTAGCTTAGCTTAGCATAGATTATTGAATCAAATTACACCATTAGCTTCTTACTCAAAAAAATGATCAAAGTTTTAATCATTTTCTTATTTAAAGCTTGATCCTTCTGTAGTTACACTGCGTACTAAGACCAACAGAAAATGAAAAGTAGATGTTTTCTAGGTCAACATGACTAGGACCGATACTCTCATTATAGCATAATTATTAAGGAACTTTGCTTACGTAACATTATAGTTCAAATAGGAATATCATCATACATTCTTATATAAAATACATTTTTAAGAGAGATGCTAATGGTCTAATCCAATTAAGTGACCTAAAGAGCTTCTGACAGACCTGGAGATCAGCTGAATGGATTTAAAAAGTGTAAAACTCAACAGTTTAGCTATAGGGGAGTTGTAAAATGAGCCTACTTCCAAAACAAAAACATAAAAATTAGATAAGCTGTAATTGGCAGCTTTGTATCTTTATGAAATCCTCTCTATCTATCTAAATAGGCAGTTTTTTTATCAGATTAAGCAGTGTTGTGAACCATATTTCATGCTGATTGTGACAAATCAGGCCATGATAATGGATGGTTGTGTTACAGACAGCTTGTATGTTCATGGAGAAACTAAAACAAAATGAAAAAATAGAGAGAACCAAATGCTAAATTCTTTTGACAGCTGTGAAAAAAGTTAACATCAGGTGTGTCTCACCACGCACTGTCACTGGTGTTGTGTTGTGCCTCGTCTTGCTGTCACAAGCCTGTCATCGAGCCCAGATGTGGACCTGTGGGAGTGGGATGATGTTGATTTGAAGGAAGGCAGATTGTCAACGGGCACCACTCTGTTTAAACTGTATGCGAAACATTTTGTTTGTTAAATTCAACAGTGCTTAAATGTTTGATTTGAAGGAAGGCAGATTGTCAACTAGCACCGCTCCATTTAAACTGCGTCTAAAACATTTTGTTTGTTAAATTGGTGTCATATCGAAAGCTAACCTTCCATCTACTTATTATGTCAGAAAATTGTGTGGAGCTTGCAATGTTTTTGGTTCACTTTATTTTGATAGTCCGTTTGTTGAATTTAAGTTACATTGCATCTACATGCCAACTAATTCCCATTAGATTGTAAGAAAACTGTTAGGTTGGGGTTAGGGTTAGTGTAAGTTGACATGTACTTGCAAAGTTTCTTATAGTCAGTTAAGTGTCTGTTAAAGGAGCAGTATCAACATATATTACGCAGACAGTCTACTGATACTCAAATGGACCATCAAAATAATGTGTTACCATGTGTATATATATATATATATATAATTTTTTTTTTCAATAGCCACAGATTTTCCGCATATTCTGGTTAGCCAGGACACTGTTCAAATTCCCCAGGCGTTGCACTTCATTATCGCATAACAAATCGCATCATAAGCATAGACCTCTCTTCCTCTTCCTCTCTCTTTCTCTCTCTCTCTCTCTCTCTCTCTCTCTCTCTCTCTCTCTCTCTCTTTCACACACACACACACACACACACACACACACACACACACACACACACACACATAAGCGTGCACACTGTGGCATCATTTTAGTCAATATAGCCATCAAACAATGCATATTTAGTTTTTTTTTTTTTACATTTTGTGTCATTTTAATCTGCATTAAAATGAAGAAAAGTGTGTTGTTATTTAAAGGTGCTGTATGTAAGTTTTTGACTCTTCTAAATGAATACATCAGTCCATGCATACATCAGTCCGCAGATTCTTTACAAAATTCTGAGCAGAAATATAAGAAAACGTCCGCAGATTCTGTCTGGCTGTAGTTATAAGTAGGGCCAGACGGAATCTGCGGATGTTTTTTCCTATTTCTGCAGAGAATTTTGGTAAAAATCTGCAGATTTCTGCGGAATTATTTTAGGAGTATCATAACTAAAACCTTAATATGTTAAATAAAAAATATCTTTTTAACTTGTATTTAATGTATAAAATGCAAATCCAATTAGATTAACTGTAAATAGTTAACTAAGTAAATAAACTGAAATAATGATGGGCTAAAAATCTGCAGAAAATCTGCAGAAAATCTGCGGAATACTGCGCGCGCAGATTCCGTGTGGGCTTAGTTATAAGTTATAAAGTACTTATAAAGTACATATAAGGCATGATCTTATTCATCCCTAATCTTACCCAATACCCAAACCCAACAACTCCTAATAAGCAGCAAATTAGGAGTCTAATGTGGCAAAAGTCATAGTTGATGGTTCATTAAATGTGCTGTATGTCAATTTTTGACTCTTCTAAAGCATAAAAATATCATAAAATGTTTGCAGATATTTAAGAAACATGCTAAGTGAACATTCTTGTTTATCTGAAAAACAATGCTGAAGTCAGATATTCTGCTTCAAAAATGTGCGTTACATGCTGGAACTTTCGGACTTTGTTTTGGTCCCTTTAACCCGCCCAATGCCAGTTTAGCCAATTATATTACAGCATCCCGGTTTACCTTGGTGGAAAACAGCATATTTCATTAGTTCAGTCAGGAAGGTAATTAAAGTATGAAATGGGACCTCTTGTGGACAGTAGCAGACTCTGAAATGAGATGCAGATTCAGAGTTCCACATACGGTTATTAATTAGCAAATAATATAAATATTATGAACGTAAACATTAGGTAAGCAGGTTACATTGTAACCCTGTGTCCTAACAACACGCTATGTGAGGAGATTTACAGTTATAAGCAATTTGGCTGTTTGCTCCAGATGAAACACAACATAAATTTAAATACAGCCATTCAGAAGAACAGAATATGCACTCACTGCACTCCAGTGAAATTGTAAAGGTTTATAATCAAATTAATACATATTAAACCTCTTTAACATTAGTAAATGTACATGCTTAATGATTGATATTTGTTGGCTTGCACTGATTCACAGTTCAAAAGTTCAAACGGTTTAATTTATTTTCAAGATCTGAGGTGAACTATCTGCTGCTGCTTTCAGTTTTATGGCAATAAATGTCATTGTAAAATGGCATTCAAACTCGGTTCAACGGTTCAAAATTGTTAAATTTAGCCTTAAATCAGCCATTAGGCTCAATAGTGAGGGAAACTCACTTCAATCTGGCAACCTGCGCTTGCATGGACTCGTCAGAGGAGGAGGCGAGTGAAAATGTGTTTGATCCAGGAGTGCAATACCTAGTTCAACCACTGGGTGTCAAACTTACATACTGCACCTTTAATGTTTAATATTTAAGTATTTAATACTTGTAGCAGCCCAATTAATTGATAGTAAGGGGTCGTTTCCACTGACTGGTACGGTACGGGTCGGTACGGGTCACCTTTATCAGGCTTGCATTTCCACTACAAAAGGTACCCTTTTGGTGGGCGTGGTGTATGACAGAGTTTCAGTCTACGTCATTCTCGCTCAAATAAATGTCTACTAAAAGCTGTACAGGTCATTCACAAATCATATGAGAAGCACTTCTCACAAAACAGATGCTTTAAACATAGAGATGAAGCATTGAGAGTTCATAATAGTCCAAAATGCGATGAACGTGGCAGTTTGTTCATGATTCAGGTTGCTGAAAACAATTCGCTCCCGTGTTTTGTCGGGCTTCTCCTTTTTTCCGCGCTTCAAAATCACATTTGTCCTTTTCTTTTCTGAACGGATCAGATGTCAAAGACACTTTAATAAACACACACACACGTTATTATCATCAGCTCAAGAAGTTTGTTATATCAAATATAGACGTGATTGCGAGCTTCCTGGAGAAAGCAAAAAACGTTCACACTTTTAGACAAGCTCGTAAAGCAAAAACGACACGGCAGATTTTGTTCTTCTTGGCATTGTGGCTGTACATCAAGACAACGACAAGGTTTGTTTGAGTTCAGGTCATCCATTTCTCGTTATTATATGCATATAGTTGTCTCGGCTGTGTATTGAAAACATGGCGGTTTCTTTGTTTTCATTCTGTCTAGCTCCACAAGCTCGTGACGTATCTCTGTAACTAATCAGCGTTCAGCTGCCCGTGTAGCTCCACCTTTTGGTATCCTTACTCGTATTTGGTACCCTTTTGAAAGGGTGCCAAAAAAGTGGTACGGAACCGTTCCATACCGTACCACTCAGTGGAAACGGGCCATAAGAATACTGAGCAAAAAGAGGCTCTGTTTTACTTTGTGCTTCAAATTGGGCATTTATAGAAATCGAGTGAACTTCAGCCTATATCAGGGGTCAAAAATATAAAATATATTTTATATATATTTTTTTTTATATATTTATTATCTGTTTTTTAGTCCTGTCTGTAATTCTGTTGCACTGTAGAAGCTGTCACAAAAACAAATTCCTCGAATGTGTGAACATACCTGGCAAAAAAAGCTCTGATTTCTGATTTCTGAAACTCAGTTCCTGGAGGGCCGTAGCCCTGCACAGTTTAGTTCCAACCCTGCTTTAACACACTTACCTGTAGGTTTCAAACAAGCCTGAAGGACTCCATTAATTCGATCAGGTGTGTTTAATTAGGGTTCAAATGAAACTGTGCAGAGCTGCGGCCCTCTGCAGGCCTTGGAATTTATCCTGAGTGAAGTAAAGCCTTGTGACTCCGATGGAGAAGACCTAGAACTTCAGCCGGATTCAGACTCTGAACTGTCTGAGCTTTCTTCAGGTTAAATTTCATTTTTAAATAATTTTCTATTTAATATTTAATTTCATATTCAGTGCAGCGACATAAATATCTACTCTGCCTTTTTTGTCTTTTCTACTTTTTTGTTTGTGCACTTTGGCAGACATTCACTGCCATCTGAAGTGCAAGACATTTTTTCTGTTGTATCTTTTTATTTAGGAAGATATTTCAGACATTATTTTGATACATAGGAGAAGATACTGGAATTATTGTTAGTATCTATGCATTCATTTGACTTTCCCATTGCTCACAATTTGAATTAGTTCACACTGCAGATGAGGAGACTGCTCCTCAATCAAAAAAGAGAGCTTGTTTGGGGACTGACCTCACAGATCGCAAGATTAATACTATGGAGTCTATTGATCTAAAGTAGACAACTGTAGGAACAACTGTATCTGAAGTTCTACAAATGTGAGATTGTATGGTTTTTGTTGCATCAACAAGTTTTTCTGCTCTAGTGAATGTGCTAAAGAATTGAGATAAATCAGTAATATTACTTACAAAGTAGTATTTTGTGATAGAAACGATGGCTCTACCATGCTTGTAATCAACCCAAGCTCATTAGAAATACAAGCCTCTACATACATTTCTGCACACCTGACAAAACATACCTATACATATGAATCACTGCAGTTTCCAACTAAAATGAACACTAGAGGCAGTAAAACTACCACAACATTTATTCCTTTTCCCAAAAAAAAGTATGATTTACAGGTGCATTTTTGATGGTTGCTGGTGGCTTGTTTGTGTGTGTTAGGGGGGAGAGAGGATTGTTCATGTATAGCAAGCAGTGAACTTGATTGACCATGTCTCACATTGGCATGTAGGGTTTTAGCCAGGTGAAAACAGGTGTGAACTTGCAACAATAAATTATTTGTCAATGATTTTTTTTTTATATTGACTATGCATTATGTTTCTGAATTTAGTGTGCTTCATCTGGCTGTGAAGAAATATAGAGCTGAGTATCATTAGCATAATAGTAAAATCTAACACCATGTCTCCTGATAATATCTCCCAGGGGTAACATAAAAAGTGTGAAAAGAGATGGCACAAGTACTGAGCCTTGAGGTACGCCATACTGCACTTGTGAAAACAGGTGAAAACAGGTGTGAATTTACACCGATAGAAAAATCCTATTGCTCTCAAATGAGAGGTCATTCCTTTTGTGCTGAGGTGGATAAAACCTCACTGCACATAGCCTACTGCTTCAGTGCCCTCAAGAATTCTGTGGTATACGAACCTCCTCTCCAAGGAAAGAAAATGCAGTGAAGACTCTCCACTCGGCAGGCCTCATTACTGAATCTCCCACTAATCTGTCTTTGGAATGATGACATTTAAATGCTTAATTTTCTGATTAAAGTTCTGTAATTGTAATTGTGGTAGACAAAACATTGGTATGCATTAACAGCTGATTGCACAAGGATAAATACTCCTTTTCTTTATATAAATCACAGAGTTCAATGGTTCTTGAGGTGTATATATAGCAAAACAACTTAGACATTTTGCAAATATTGCTGCAAATGTTATCTTAAGGCGACCAAGCGGCAACCTCCCGCTCTCCCTCGGGAAGCCAATACGGAAGTAACTAAAACTGCAATTCATCGACTCGCCTTGGGGGGCTGGCTCCAGGAAGTCCAAGTACTTACTTTCTGCATTGGTAAACTGGCTATTTTTACAGCTAATAAAAACATGTTTACAGCCTGGTACAAACGATGGCTTTGGTGCATATAGCTATGATTACCCTTCATGACAACTGTGAGGGAGGTGAATTTTTTTATAACTCATCCGTTTCGTTTTTCTTAAGTTATATTAAGTCTGCATAATTAAGGGCGTGGCCACTTGAGTGACAGCTAGCCCTCGCTTGTCGCTGTCTTGTCACCTTAGCTGATTCTGGCTAATTAGCCGCTGATCTCGGCATATACATTGTATTTTTGTTTTGGTTAATGTTTCTTTACACAGTCATTTGCCTTTTGGAATTATTTCCTGCAATTATCAGATGATATGGCATGCTGTGTGGACTTGTGCTTACAAACCGTTCAAGTTGCCTTCATTTCCCAAATTATATACTTATATACCATCTCTATAAATGTATTTGTTTTATTTAAGATCATTTATCATTTATAATGTTCTTTAGACCAGTATTGCAGAATCTGACAGATTGATTAGCTGTAGGCTATAAAACAAAGCGAAGCATTGTCATACAGTGTTAGTGCTGGATTTTATAAAAAGCCTTGCATTTACTAATACAGACTATATCTGAAGTGTTTGATAGTAATTCGCGTTTTCGTTCTGTAGAAAAACGTCTTAAGCACAATGTTTAGTGGCTCAATGTGTTACAGCAGTGTTTTTAAAAGACTAAACACTTTATTGATATAGTGTACAACCAAGCACGTGTGGTCAGAACACAAACAAGTGATAATGAAGTATTAAGCGTTCTCCCAAAGTAAATAGTCTGTCTAAGCCAGGTCTTAGCAAAATGCTGAGAATCCAGCATGCGTCTGTAGCTCCGCTCACTCTCCGCCTCTTTGCCCTTATTTAGTATCTTGCGTTTGGTGCGATGACGCGCTAACAAAATAGCGACGGTTGACCGCGCCTACTTGTAACTTCTTTTGCAGTGTTCAGAAACCTATGGGTGAGGTCACGGATACTACATCCATATCTTTTACAGTCTATGAAGGCGACGCAGTGGCGCAGTTGGTAGTGCTGTCGCCTCACAGCAAGAAGGTCCATGGTTCGAGCCTCGGGTGGGTCAGTTGGCGTTTCTGTGTGGAGTTTGCATGTTCTCCCTGCGTTTGCGTGGGTTTCCTCCCGGTGCTCCAGGTTTCCCCCACAGTCCAAAGACATGCGGTACAGGTGAATTGGGTAGGCTAAATTGTCCAATGAGTGTGTATGGATGTTTCCCAGTGATGGGTTGCAGCTGGAAGGGCATCCACTGCGTAAAACATATGCTGGATAAGTTGGCTGTTCATTGCATTGTGGCGTCCCCAGATTAATATAGGGACTAAGCCGAAAATAAAATAAATGAATGTACAGTAATACATTTGTAAATATTAAAAATATTTAAATCATCTTTCCTTCACCAACTGTGATGTACATTATATCCAAGCAAGCAAGATGTTGGTCAGCAGTTGGTTTTGTCCATCAGAAATGTATTTGGAATTGGCTCGTTGGCTCATTTTTATCCACTAATTGCTGTGATCTCATGATTGACAGATTGCCGGAGGGGAAGGATTATTGCTGAGCCCTAACACCAGTTTACATGCCATTAGAGAAACGTAAATGGAAAGGGGCTGCAAAAGGGATAGTTCATGGAAAAATGACAATTCTGTAATCATTTCTTTAAACATGTTTGAACTTTCTCTGGCGAAACACACACACACACACACACACACACACACACACACACACACACACACACACACACACACACACACACACACACACACACACACAAAACATAAAATAATAAAAGTAAATAAATAAAGGTTTAGAACCACTTAGAGGTGAGTATACTGTACAGAATGCTGGCTTTATTAATTGTTTATGCAATGTAAAAAGTGATTCGTTGGCTTAGAAACTTAAATTATGAATTAACTATGTGCATAATTATAAAAATAAGTTGTTGTCAACTTAGTTTACCTGGCTAATTCACTTTTTTAAGTACCTAATTACATTTTGAAATGAAAATTGTGATGTAATATATAATTTAACTAATTACTTCAATACACTTGTTTTAAAGACTATTCAGACCCAAACAACAAGGAGCCGACAATAACTTCTTTTTTTTAAAGATGACATTGAATCATAGTGAAAGAAAGAAAGAAAGAAAGAAAGAAAGAAAGAAAGAAAGAAAATATATAAAGAGAGAAAGAAAGAAAGAACGAAAGAAAATATATAAAGAAAGAAAGAAAGAAAGAAATATAGAAAGAAAGAAAAAAAATATAGAAAAAGAAAGAAAGAAAGAAAGAAAGAAAGAAAGAAAGAAAGAAAGAAA
>CAIGQZ010001206.1:3912704-3922790 GCA_903798205.1 Danio tinwini | reverse complement strand
AGAAAGAAAGAAAGAAAGAAAGAAAGAAAGAAAGAAAGAAAGAAAGAGAAAGAAAGAAAGCTTCACCTGACTATGCTGACATGTTTATTTCTTTAATATTTGATGAGACAGGCGTTGAGGCAATCTAGTATTGGTTGTCTGTAGCTAAGCAACATATGTAAGCATTTCACACACTTTCAATCTACGCAAGACCTTGAAGCTTCAACACCAGGGAACTTTCCTTGTCTTTGAAACATAACACCGTAGTAAATCTCTTTTGAAACAGATATGTTAGTACACAATTAAATTTATGAAGCTTTGCTAATTTCAATACAAACTTAAACCACTGAATTTATGGAAGCGAATATTCGAACTGAAATAAAATGAACTGAAAATTACTGAAAATTAAGGGTATTGAATATTTTGTAAGTGAAATCTGGAAATTGAATATGAAGTATTGAATTTATAAGTATGAAAACGTATTTGAAATATTTTTTGTTGAAATATTCACAGCTTAAATAAACAGCTATGATACATTTCAGGACCTAAAAATACAAACCCTGGAATTAAATTAATTAAAATGCAAAAACTTGTTTAATTCAGTGTATTATTTTTTCAGTTTGTGCTATTCAACAAGCTTTTTAATTCAATACTTTTGGCATTGATTTTGTTCCATAGAGGTGCGCATCATTGTCTGTGTTAGCCATGGCGTGGGCTATGCGACTGCGCAAAGGCTGTGCCGAAGCATACGCATGCGTTTCACGCTGAAGTATAAATCAGCCTTAGGTGCATCTAATTTGGAAAAAAAGTAAAAATTGAGAAGCACAAATCCATATGACTACTCACTATGTCATAGTACAAATATACATAAACTGTAACCAATGTTCATAATAATTAACCTGCTACCCAGCACTCAATTTTAGGGATTTACACCTACCTAACTTTAAATAGTACCAGTTCCTGACTCCAGTAGGCTACACACACAAACTGGGTATCATTGGAAAGAAGACACTTTGAGCTTTACTGTGGTAAAAGGGGAAGTTACATGTTAAACGGCACCTATGGTGAAAAATCTACTTTTCAAGCTGTTTGGACAGACATATGTGTAGGTATATTGCATAGAGCGTCATATTGGGGTGATATAAACACACCCAGTGCTTCTTTTTCAATTTAACAACATAAAAACGGTGAGACCGACCGCAGCTTGACAAAGGAGTGCGGTCCCCCCGCCCACCGAATTGATTGACAGCTGCGTATTAACATGTCTCCTTAGTAACGTGTATAATCATATCAACCAGACACAGGACCAGGACGTGCGCACACTAAGCAACCGTAAATAAAAGTCTGTTCAGTTTGCTAGGATCATCAATCATCATCAAATGTGATCAAGAGCGAGTTTTACAAGTTTAAAATGTTTTAAAACAGTGCATGTTTAAAATGAATTACAGCCATTTACTTCAGATTTACTTCATCACCACAGCTGCGTGTCAGAACAATTATAAAAGACGCTTCAATCCCGGTTTGTGGACGTTAAATCAGGTTTATTTTGTACATTAACATAACAGATATGTTATGTGCAAAAATAGTGCAAAGCTAAACGCGCGTTGTCTGTGTGTGTGCCTGTCAGCGCTGTGTGTGTGTGTGTGTATTTGTGTGTGTGCGTGAACTTTGTAACGACATTGTGTGTGACTCATCCTTGCAACTCCACAACATGCATCAAATACTCATTGGTAAAGTTCTTACTGTAGTTTTTCCTCACAAACGTTACGTGAGATCTTAATCCCTGGTGTTTGTCTACATATTAACATATTATATTGTTAATGCAGTGTAATGTGTAATCAAAAAGCCTTACCTCTCAGCTGAACAGAAGTGTATTCATGTGCACATTAATTACACGTTACTGTGTGTAGGATATCTGCAACCCAGGCTCATTCAGAATGTGTACCTCTATATGAATGTGTGGAAAGCAACAAAAATTTCCCAGGAGGAACTTTTTTTGCAGTTTTTGTTTCACTCAATCCACCAGGGGACGCTGTGTACACTTTTTGAGATCTCAATTTTCTATTACGAGTGCCATTCACGCCTGCTGTTCTTGCGTAAATCCACCAGAGGCCGCTGTCGACTGACTGACTGACTTACTGACCGATCGACTGACCCACCTTTCTCCTTCCCTAAACCCAACCGATTGTGTTTTCAAAAGCACCAATTTCATCTTACCTGCTATCTGGAACTGTTCTTCCCTACATAACTCTCAAGAAATATGTATAGGGATACATTTTTAGAATGAGCTCATGTTGGATATTTGATTGCATTTGCATTAGCATTTAGCTTTTTTTTTCATTCAGTTGGTCAGGAAATACACAAACAAACCAAAAAGATAATCAATTTAAAAACCCATTTTGTAGACCTACAGATGTAGCACTGTGTGGGGAATTACAAAGCAGTCTTTCGACATCTCCTGACATCCAAGTGTCAAGAGATTCTCATCCAATTCACTTTGGATGTCTTTAAGACAAGAGATGGGGAACTTTGGTTCTGGAGGGCCATTGTCCTGCAGAGTTTTGCTCCGACTCTAATCAAACACACTTGAACTAAGCTAATCAATGTCTTCAAGTTCACTTGAAAGCCACAGGCAGGTGTGTTTGATTGGGGTTGGAGCTGAACTCTGCGGGACAAGGGCTCACTAGGGCTGACATTTCCCATACCTGCTTTAGATGCTTCACACACTCCCCTTCATGGGTGTCAAGTACGAAGTTATTACCAAGCAGCTTTAAAAGTATAATTTGTAGTTGTAAAGAAGAGCCACAAATGTGTACTTACAGAGCATATATGCAAATGTGTATCGTTCAATGTGTATTCGCACGTTCATAAATTTGCAAATGTGTAGGTATTTTCTTTTCTCCAACAAACACAATGCAACATTTAACCTTTTTAAATCATTTTCAACAATGTGTATTGGGCATGGGTCGGTATAAGATTCTGACGGTATGATAACCTTGGATAAAAATATCACGGTATCACAGTATTTTGATTAATGCTCTAAAATAAGTTATTTTTCTGTTTGGGTAAAAACTAAAACTTTTTCCCCCTTTAAACACAATATATTTTATTTTGTGAAAGATTTTAAATATTTGGAGCAGTAAACATGTCAGGCTAAATAATTGAAATGAATCACTGATTTCTGCTGTCTACATTAGTTTCAAAAACACAGATTTTGTTACAATTCAAAATGGTATCTTTGGAAATCTTTTCTGCTGAGATGCTGTTGTCCTAAAAAAAAACCAAACTTACACATACCTTAATTTTGGTGGTTTTAAAACCTTGACTTATCCAAACCGTGGTATACCTTAAAAACGGTTATCGTCCCGTGCCTAATCTGTATCCACGCAGAGAGTTGCATGGATGTAAAATGTTTCTCATAAATATATATTTTTTCCATTCACTATGGGTCTTTTTTGCTTGCAAATCTATGTTTTGCACTAAACCTCAGTGTGATATTGGGTGCAAAAGTGAATTTTGCATCTGTAATTGCAAAGACGGGCTCTATCATGAGATTAAAGACATTCATAGTCAAGATTTACTTGAGATCCATAATTTCAAAAAATATTAAACCATTTTGCATGCATTTATTTACGCAGTGAACTAAAGCCTTTAGGTTTTCATGAATGTAGAAACATAATTGATTGAACAAACAAGCCAAAGCATTGATATTTTTTTTTATTTAAATAATACAATTGCATAAATTATGACTAGATTAAAGGTGTCCAAACTCGGTCCCAATCAAACCCTAATCAAACATACCTGATCTAGCTAATCAAGCTCTTACTACATACACTAGAAATTAAGAGGACACCAGCCCTCCAGGGCTGAGTTTGGACACCCCTGGATTAGATGACATGGAGGCTAAACAAAAAGTTTTTTAAGATAATTTCTGATATCTAAAAAAAAAATAATACTGATACTAAGAAATGAATACTGATTTCTGAATAAAAACTAAATAAAACTGGCTCATCCATATATTTTTTTTGTTAAAGTTGGGTTAGTGTATGCTCCATTCAGCCATTTATTTAGTTTTGTGTTTATTTGAAATTTCAGCTTAGCACAAAGTTTTGTATCTAATTTTTACATTTTGTGGCATGCAGTCATCTAATAAGAGGGATAAAGTACATTCAGGTGGTTGTTATCTCAGATTATTACATGGCTGTATGAAATGCTTGATTTAGTCAAAGCATTACATGGTATGTTAAGTTAGGGATTGAGTATATCCAGGTGGTTTTTAGTAGCAAAAGTCTGCCAATCTTATCAACATGTTGTATAGGACTGAAGGATTTAGTTCTGCAAAAACAACAGTTCTGGATGTACTTTAACCTGCTTATTACATGTCTACTTGCCACAAAAGATAAACATTTGACACAAAACATTGTTCCAAAGAAAATAAAAAAAAGATAGCATACTTTAATGCCAAGTTCAGACTGCATGATTTTAGCCCTTATTTTGACTCGCCTGAAATCACAGGCAAATCGATGCTTGTGCACGCGAGTGACAATCACACACTATGAACAATCAAGGACGCAATATGCGAGAATCGCTGATAAGACGCGAACACCCATGAGATATTTGGCATGCTAAATATCTGGAGCTGTTGGCGATGCAAATCATGCCGTGTGAATGTGTTCTGACTGAAAATAACATTTGCGATCACCTACAGCCAATGAGGGAGCAGCATTCACTAGCGTGGTTACCTACAGGTCAGTGGGAGGCTGGGGGAGAAGCTAAAAGTGCTCATTTTCAGTTGATTTGGCCCCAAGAAATGGAGGAAAAATTTGTGTAAAATTGGCACGAGCATGGTTTCTGTTTGACGTGTCATCTGATTAATATTACAATCAAGTCGAAAAGTAAAAAAAAGTTGAGGAGAGATTGTTAATTCTCTTCAAAAGCCAGGTGAGCAGCACAAGTTTCTAAAGCTAAAGCCTTCTGTTTACATTATGTAGTTTGGCTAATAACAAAAGATACATTACGTTTTATATATATATATATAAATTACGTGACCACACATTGTTTCCATGTCACTTCTCGCATTTGTTTGGCTGTGAGACGTAGTTTGAACAAAGTTGTCTGTGATACTTCCTATTTTAAAGTCATGCAGTATGAACTTTCCTGTCGCCAATCTATCCTACAGTCTAAACACAGCGCTGACAGAACGCTAACCCAGATAGTCATGCAGTGTGAAAACATCTGTGACACGACTACTTTGAAAATCATGCAGTCTGAATTCGGAATAACCTGCACCTTATTCAGTGATAAGATGGCACCAAACAGTAAAAACACAAAGCTGACAGAAACTAAACCAGTCGATTGATGCATATACTAACCTACATATTATTAATCACATGACGGCACCAAAAGGTAAAAAACAGTGGCGTGTCAGACAAACAGATGCATATGAATGTGGATGTTAGTATATGGATGTGAACGTAGGTGATTCAAAGTTCCTGGATGAGCTTGCGTTATTTAGCGGTTGTTATTTGAGAATTACATGGAATGTCGCGACTAACCAATCAAAATCGAGTAGAACCCAGATAGCACCCACCGAAACTAATAAAATAGGCTCATTCGTGTACTTTAAATCGTTTTGACAGTCAGCGAATGCATTAACATCCATATTCTTGTATGTTTGTCACGCCTTCTTTGGCGGCATATTGTGACCGAATAATATTTAGGTGATAGTGTATGCTCCATTCAGCCAACTTTGCATTTATTTAAAGAATTAAAAGACTAATACAGCTCACAGCAATGTTTTTATTGTTATATTTGTATTTACAATGCAGGCAGCCATGTAATAAGCGTAAAAGAATAATGTATATCAAGCCGGTTGTCATCTGCTTAGCCTGTCTGTTATCTGAAACTACCTGGATGTACTTCATCCCATATACAGTTGAAGTCATATTTGTTTTATTTGTTTTATTTTGGCTAGAATAAATGCAATTATAATTTTTTTATATTATTATTATTATTATTATTATTATTATTATTATTATTATTATTATATTAATATATTGTTACCCCCCTTAAGCAATATTTTTCTAGATTGTCTACAGAACAAACCACTGTTATGCAATGACTTGTCTAATTACTGTACTCTAACTTGCCTACACTTGGCTATTTAAGCCTTTAAATTGCTCTATAATCTGAATACTAGTATCTTGAAAAATGTTAGCAAAATATTATGTACTGTCATCATGGAAAAGATAAAATAAATCAAACTATTATGTTTATAAATGTGTTGAAAAAAATCAGGCAATTAGGCAAATAAATATACACGGGGGCTAATAATTCAGGAGGGCTAATAATTCTGACTTCATCTGTATATTACTATGTTTTATTACTGTAGAAATTGAAATTAGCTTGATATTTTACATCAGATACAAGCAGTTGTGACCTTAGATGTTAAAGAGATCAATGTGTGCAAAGAGTCATTGCCAAGCACCGATCATTACCTAGACTGATGGCAGACCGATAGCACAGGGCCAGACAGCAGATAGACAGGTTAAGCTCCTTATTGAGAACTGCTGCCTCTCTGTTCGTTTGCGCTTGTCTGCCTACACATCAGCTTAATTGGAGACTCTGTTAGTAGAGAATGCCACCGACAGGCTGATATCATTACAGTCTTTCTTGTTGTAGAGTTGAGTGTACACTTGAATGAATGGATGAATAAATGAAGATAAATATACAGTGAGGGAAACAAGTATTGAACACTTCATTTTTATTTATTTTTTCCTGGGAATAATATTTCAAAAATAAAACTTGTTGACAGGGAATTGGTAAAAACACAAATAATATAAACATAAAAAAAGAAAACAAAACTAAAATCTGACAAAAAGAGTTATGTGTAATAAAAATGGAATGACACAAGGATAAACTAGTGAAACATATTTAATACTTTATATAAAAGGGTTTTTTAGTAACAGCAGCTTAATGACGCCTCTCATATGGAGAATGAAGTCACATGCTTCGCTCAGGTGTGAGTTTTCCACAGACTTCAACAGAGTGTAAAAATCTTGATGTTTCTGTGGGTCTCATCTATCAAATCTAAGCTTTATTTTGAATTCTCTATTGGATTCAACTCAGGTGATTGGCTGGGCCATTCTACAGCTTGATTTTCTTTCTCTGAAAGCATTTTATAGTTTCCTTAGCTGTGTTTTGGATCATTGTCTTGCTGAAATGTCCACCCTGGTTTCATCTTCATCATCCTGCTAATGAAGATGTTGGACTAATCATTTGCAATGATGAGGGGCAGAGGGTTGCTGAAGAACTGCTGAGAGATTTTAGCTGCTGTCTGGGCTTTCATTACCTTTCTCCACCTCTCTTTCTTCATGTGTTTAATACTTTCTCCCTGTGTCATTTCATTCCATTACACATAACTCAGTTTGTAAACTAAATAGCTTTGTTTTCTTTGCATATATGGATTTCTTTGGTTGTTATCAACATCTGGCAAAAATCTCATGTCAACAGCACCTTTAGAACAATGTTTTAAAAAAATGGTGACGAATTCAATACTTATTTGTGAAAAAAATGCAAAAGAAGACATTGTTTGTTATGACAACTTGACATATTCGAAAAGTATTCATAGCGCTTCACTTTTTCCACATTTTTTATGTTACAGCCAGGGCTTTATTTTTGCCGGAACACGCCGGATCCGGCACCTCTGAAATCTGATCCGGCACCTCATTTTACCGATTCCCCTCCTCAACTGCTCTCCTACCCCATCTGCTGTTCTCTGTTCCCGCGACTCCCCAACCCTTTTCACTTTCGTCTGTTACACCCCCGCCCTGCTCACTTTCATCTGCGACATTTCTCCATCCACCTCAGGTAACATGCCAGATCCGTTACCACGATCTATTCCAGGACCTCGCAATTCACAAATTAAGCACTGGTTACAGCCTTATTCCAAAATGGATTCAATTCATTTATTTCCTCAAAATTCTACACATAATACCCCATAATGACAATGTGATTATTATTATTATTATATATTTTTTAAGCAATGTCATCTTTGGATTTAAAACGACATAACTGAGCAAATGAAACTTAACAACAGTTGTCATTAGCATGCATAACGTCTCATCAGCCAATTCAAATGTTATCACCTGATTCAATGGGTGTTATCAGTGGTTACCAGCTCATAGATATGGGCAAGTAGGCTCAAAAAACTGTTATCATCCATTCACATGGTTAATCAGCTATAATACACATTCGGCTGCAGCTGGAAGTTAGCACGATTGATTTATATTATTTATTCAATTTCCCAGGGCGACACTGTGGCGCAGTAGGTAGTGCTGTCGCCTCACAGCAAGAAGGTCACTGGTTCGAGCCTTGGCTGGGTCAGTACGCGTTTCTCTGTGGAGTTTGCATGTTCTCCCTGTGTTTGCGTGGGTTTCCTCAGGGTCCCCCACAAGTCCAAAGACATGTGGTATAGGTGAATTAGGTAAGCTAAATTGTCTGTAGTGTATGTGTGTGAATGAGTGTGTGTGTGAATGTTTCCCACTAATGAGTTGTGGCTGGAAGGGCTGCGTAAAACATATTCTAGATAAGTTGGTGGTTCATTCTGCTGTGGCGACCCCGGATTAATAAAGGGACACAGCCAAAAAGAAAATGAATGAATTAAATTTCCCATTAATTGTATTTTATTAACATCTACCTCCACCACAAACCTAAACCCAACCGTCACAGTAATGTAAAAACAGATCTGGATCTGGAGTCTTCTCTATTAGTATAGCAGAATAACCATGTAGATGGATGATAACAGCCTTCTGAGCATACCAGTTTGCACAGATGGCCCGTACTGACCTGTATTTATCAGCTGATAACCACGCCCATTCAATCCAGCGATAACATACAAATCGGGTGATCACATTCACATTGATGACTAGTGTCTTGTCATGATTATAAAGGATTCATGACAATCCTATGAACACCCCTTTAAATAAAGTGATTTAAACTTATTTTAAGTTTTATTTTTGCTTATTTATTGCACAGCATATAGTTTACAAATACATATGGAATGTGGGAAGCAGGCATTTCCCACAGAGGTGACTGAACATAGTGTTTGACTTTTATTTATATATTTATGTACTTTTGACGACCTAATCTCCTCCTCCCAGGCCTCGGCATATTACTCAAATTTTCTGCACTGCCGAAGCACAATATATAGAGGCAGGTAGCCGTCAGAAGCAATTCTAAAACTGCATATCTCCCCTGGTGTACGCATAGGTATGTTTGCATTGGTGTCTTTGACTGCTCTGTGGTTGTGCACAAGTTAAGAAGAGGATATACCACAAGCACACTTTGTGACACTTTTAATTGCAAACCAGAAATAGGATTAAAGTAGCTTTGAACCATTCGGATCAAACATTTTTGTACACTCATGAAATGCTGGAGATGTTCCCCATTTACATTTGTTTTCCCTTTTTCGAATATCCTAGGTGATTCTCCAATATGAATAAGAATTGGAAAATATAACTAGAGGGGCTTTTTGCCCCTCCAGTCCCACACTGACACTCAGGGTGAAGGTTTTATCCTTTTTTTTCCCTTTCTTCTTTCAGAAGAAAAGCCCTTATTAAGAATTGCCGTGCAGTTCAGACACCACTGAAGTGCATCCTAACTTCAGGTTATTTATTTTTTAATCCGTATTAATTTCCATAATGCTTTCATGGGAGGCAAATTTCAGAACATCTGTCCCCGTGCACAAATAAGAAATTTAAGCAAATTTCACAGCAGGACTGTTCTCTGATCTTACAAGTCAGGAAGTGGAACAGTCAGAGATACTGTTCTGAAACTTTGCGAGCTGCCTGTGTAGGCAGCATTTTATGCAATGTACCGTAGGCACACTTTACGCATCTTCCAAGATAACCCATCCTTAATTTATGCTGTTTCTAAGCCAGCATCTTGTGCATGTGCAGAACGCATTATTGACTGCAAGAAGCACTGTGGAATAAAATAATTAAACACTTTGATTCTAAAGATGATTATTATTATACCATTTTGATTTTTAATACTCAAACGTTTTGAGTTAGTCTAATTACAGTTGGGGCGACGCGGTGGCACGAT
>CAIGQZ010001206.1:3896738-3907704 GCA_903798205.1 Danio tinwini | reverse complement strand
TATATATATATATATATATATATATATATACCCTCCATATACAGTATTTCAATCCCTGAAAATGCTGTACATTCATGTGTAACATTGAATTTTCATTTGCACATCAACCAATGAATGCACTTAAATTTATACAAATACTTATATTACTTTTACCATAAAATATCTTTAGAAAACATTTTAAAAATATATTTTATTGAATAACACAGATACAACATGTACCTACCATATATTTAAAATATATTTTGGCCAGGAAACTATATTTTTACCATATGGGCAACACTCAACCAACTTGAGTGAAGTAATGACACTTTAACCTTTTTAGAGTTGCTTTACAAAAACGTTTGTATTTACTTTAACTTGTTAAGCTGAACAGATCTATTTTGTATATAAAGTTAACTTGTCTTCACTTAATGCTACAAAATGCTAACAGCAAGACTATATTGCAATCAGTTCTGAGTTGAATCTCAAATGTGCTTTGAATGCTGCACAATCTTACAGCCTTCCAAGTCAGCCACTTAAGAGGTTCTATTTCAGCTAAGAAGCTGTCTAATGCAACAAAGCAATTCGCTGGGTTTTGTAACCGATCCCTGTAGAATTAGCCTAACACGATTCCTCTTCCTCCTCCTCATCCTGGAGCTCCTGTGCACGTGGGTTCACAGCTAGCGGAGCGATTCAAATGCAGTGATGTAAGAGCCTTGACAGAAACGTCGGCAAAAGCTAATTTGCTAAGTCAGACTCAATGACACAGAAAAAATGGAGTTAAGTGGCTTTGAATGGCCCAACCAACCACACAAAGGCCACTATTCCCTGCAAAACAATATGATGTCATGTTTGTGTGATGTAATGTTTACTTTAGCAGGAAAGGGTGATGCAATGCCCATCATTGAGTCTAATTATTCACTTATGCAAATGTTAGTTAATTCAGTTTGTATATTAATTTTAGCAATATTATTGAACAATATGCTAATGTTTGTATGTTGCAAATGAGTCAGTTGAGACTCAAACTCAAAAACCAAATCAGAAAAGGTTGGGACAGTTTGGAAAACACACAAAAAAAAAAGTAGTGATTTCGAAATTTACTTTCACTTGTATTTGATTGCAGACAATACAACAGCACATTATTTATTGTGTTCACATATACATTTCAAAAAAAGTTGGGACAGGAGCAGTTTAGGGCTAGTAATCAGATGAATTTGATGTCAATGGGGGATTGTAATTATGATTTGGTACAAAAGCAGCAATCAAGAATGCTCTTGTCCTTTAGGAGTAAACATATGTGATAAACATGTTATAAAATTATTGAAATGTTTAAAAACAATGTTCCTCAAATAAATATAGGAAGACGTTTGGATATTTCAGCTTCAACAGTGCATAACATGATTAAAAGATTGAAGGAATCTGAAGGAATTTCAGTGTGTAAAGGACAAGGGCACAAGTGTAGGCTGAACAACCGTGATCTCCGATCCCTCAAACGGCACTGCATCAAGAATCGTCAGTCATCTATATGTGATATCATCACATGGGCTCAGGACTACTTTTAGCAAGTACTACCATACGTAGTAACATTCACACATGCTAGTGAAAACTGTACTGTACCAAAAGGAATCCCTATGTTAACAGTGTCCAAATGCACAGTCGACTTCTCTGAGCTCAGAGGCATCTGGGATGGACCATCACACAGTGGAAAGATATACTCTGGTCATATGAATCAGTATTTCAGTTTTGTTTGTGTTTTTAAGCTTTTGGAGCACAATATGCTGCATTCTTTTCCAAGGATGCCCATGCAAAACAAAACAACATTCTGCACATATTAAAAACTCCTGGCTGTAGAGGAAGAAGATACGGGTACTTGACTGGCCTGCCTACAGTCCGTATTTGATTTTCTTTTTTATATATATGATTGTGCCATCGAACTTTTGTATAAACTCAATATCTCACGAGTAGCAGTGCGATATGGCTGTATACCAGCACTGATATATATATATATATATATATATATATATATATATATATATATATATATACTAGGGCTGTCAATTGATTAAAAAATTACCTAATTAATCACACTTTTTTGTAATTAATCATGATTAATTATGGATCCAAAAATAAATCCAAAATACAGGCATTGAAAATATGAAAATTGGAAAACTATAATAATAATAATAATAAAGTATTGAGTTCAAACAATTGTACTCATTGTAACGTTGTATTAGTTGAGAACATTAACTATAAAGTAGAAACAATTTTGCTTAGTCCTCCTTAACATTTAGCCAGTTGCTAAGACAGTCCAGTCTATTGACATTTTTGGGGACAACACACACACACACACACACACACACACACACACACAGAGAGAGAGAGGGAGAGAGAGAGAGAGAGAGAGAGAGAGAGAGAGAGAGAGAGAGAGAGACAGTACTGCGCACTCCCTTCAGGTGACCTTAATTGTTTTATACTAAAACTTTCCTTGCGCTTCCTTGGTCTTATCCATATTCCTTTGCACATTAAACACACGCAGGGCCGGAGCAAGCTGAACTGGCGCTCAAGGCGAACGCGATAGAAAGTGACCGGTTCGCGGATGAAAGTGAGGACCGAGAGGGAAAGGGTGGGTGTCGCGGATGAAAGTGAGGACCGGGGTGTTCGCTCACTATTCTGCCACCCAAGGCGACCGCCTAGGTCGCCTCTATGGATGCGCCAGCCCTGTGAACACACGTCGGCACAACAGGAAATAAAAAAACTGCAACTGCTTTAAATGCGTAATTTTTTTAGCGCATTAAATATTTCAAATTAATCGCATGCGTTAACACACTAATTTTGACAGCCCTAATATATATATATATATATATATATATATATATATATATATATATACAGTTGACGTCAGAATTATTACCCCCCCCCCTCATTTTTTTCTCCAATTTCTGTTTAACAGAGAGATTTTTTTCAACACATTTCTAAACATTATAGTTTATTTATACTTTTTTAAGAGACTTATATTTATACAGCTTAAAGTGACATTTAAAGGCTTAACTAGGTTAATTAGGTTAACTAGGCAGGTTAGGGTAATTAGGCAAATTACTGAATAGCAATGGTTTGTTCTGTAGACTATCGAGAAAAAATAGCCTAAAGGGGCTAATAATTTTGACCTTAAAATGTTGAATAAAAAATTAAAAATTGCTTTTATTTTAGTCAAAATAAAACAAATAAGACTTTCCCCAGAAGAAAAAATATTATCAGACATACTGTGAAAATGTCTTTGCTCTGGTAAACATCATTTGGGAAATATTTAAAAAAGAGAAAAAAATTCAAAGGGGGGGCTAATAATTCTGCCTTCAACTATATACATATACAATTATATTCTAATTCTCACTTTTGATGGTACAACCTGGTCCTTTAGAACCTTTTGTGGCTTGTATAAGTGGGAACACTGTGCCTCAGTTTACTCCCCTTTTTACTCTTTCTTTTGATGTTTTTCCTCTCATATAATACACTATTCTCTTGTGTTTTGGCCGTCAGTCTGACAACTTACAGTCGCACAGAGAATCATCCAGGGGTGGATTATGCAAGGCCAGGAGATTTTTATTTTATTTATTTTTTTTGGTCTGAAGTGGAGCGTTGTTTGCTCCAATACAATAAGATGTTTTTCAATCATTTATGGTTGGACTACATGGGTCTGGCTGTTCGTGTTTCTGTCGCTTTTCAGCACAGCGAGCACTGAAGCAAACAAAATATCTCATGTTTTTTCCTTGAATATTTATGGCGGCTTTTTTTTTTTTTCCGTCTGAGGTCAGAAACGGAGTGCCGTATGATTTGACTTGACAATGAGTTTGACCCAAGGCTTGCATGTGCTTATCCTCTGCTCTCTAATAACACAGGTTCAGCTTGACCTCAGATCCACAAAAAATAAGAAATAAATAAAATAATGATTCAGACAACAACATGTGGCACAGACACGTTCCTCAGTTGTTATTACATAGGAGAACACTTCATATCACGACCCATAGTGCAGGTTTTATTTCAAAGCTCGCCTCGAATGTAGCAAATGTTCACGGCTTGAACTTGATTACACTTTTCATCATTTAAAATTCTTCACATCTTAGCGCTCCTTAAATGATTTAGCATGTTAAATTATGGATATGCAAAGCTTATAATGAATAAAGACGCTGTTTGCTGTAGCGTAACGTTTTTAATCTGAAAAAAAAGGATAAAAATGAATATGAAAACAAATAAGAGCATTCACTTTCTGAAAATTACAAAAATGTTACTTATTTTTTTTCCCAGAATGTATTAATGTATTATGCGGCATCTGCCCAAACATCACAACAGCTGCTGAGCTTTATGAGCATCTTGTTTTTGGGTCACTAACTAATCAACTTTAGATGCACAAGTGTGTGTTCATTTGTGTAATGGGCTGGGAATGCAAGATTAGACTGTCATAAGTTGAAATATTAAGATGTGTTATTGGTATTGTAGTAGTACTTATATGTGCTTATATGTCAGATATGGTCAATAATTGACATTTGAATTCATGCATTTAAAATGGGGTGGGTTGTACATTTCATATTGGAATGGATTATTGTAATATATTGAAGGTTTGTGAATGCTTTTAATTTATTTGATTGAAATGGAACAACATTGTTGTTGTTTTTCTGACTTTATTTAATGTCATTTTCATCCCATGACTTAGACAAACAAATGTGACACAACAGACCCACATAAAGTGTGTGTTCATTTGTGTAATGGGCTGGAAATTGCATGATTATAGATACTGTTATAAGTTGGGACAGTAAGATGTATTTATTCCAAGATCATTCCGGAAACATAGTCTTATATCAATTTTTGGAGATCGCAAATTATGTAGCCAGAGGTACGTATGGCCGCATTTCGTCTTTAAAACGAATGCTATGGGCTGGTATGACATTGTTCCTTTTCACTCTTACCAACTCCATATGGACGGCTTTCCTGCTGTTACCAGTTTGTCCAGTAGCTCACCATGTACGTTGGCAAACTTGAGATGCAAATAGGAGTTGACCATGACGACAGGGTTCGAGTTAGGCAAAGAACGGTTCCAAAAAGTTATGGTAAGTGGGTGGGCGGGTTAATTGGTGCTTTTAAATAGGTGCGGATGGGTCAGTCGATCGGCCATTCAGTCAGTCGTTCAGTCAGTCGACAACGGCCTCTGGTGAACAGCAGGCGCAAATAGCACTCGCAAGAGAATTTTGAGATCTCAAAAAGTGTACACATGTGGGGTCTCTGGTGGATTCGCGAAAACAAAAACTGTAAAAAATGTAGCTTCTGGGACACATTTGATGCTCTCCAAAAAATACTCATAATACGTGTTCCTTGTGAAATGGGGTGGGAATTGCAAGATTAGACATGCATACCTGTCAACCCTACCAACCTTTTTCCCGAGATTCTCACATATTATTCAATCAAAGGCTGGCAATAAACATTAAAGCACTGATCACTATACGTATCCCATACCGCCGAACCACCAGGGGTCGCGCCTTGCTCTTAAACTGGAATTTGTTCTGTGCTTTAATTTTTATTAGGCATGAAAACAATTTGAAGTAAATATAAACAAGGTGGGATTCCCTTCCTTTCCATTACAGGCACCTTTCGTCGTAATGTAATGTATTTTACGTTTTGTCAGTTCAGTGGCTAATTTGTACGAGTTCAGTCATATGAAAATGTACGATTTAAATAGGAGGCGTGGCACCCAACCCCACCCCTAAACTCAACCGTCATTGGGTGATAAGCAAATCGTACTAAATTGTGCGAATTCGATCGTATGAATTCATACAAATTAACCATTAAATCAAAAAGTCGTAAGAATTGTCGTAAGATTGCGTTGTCTATTTACAACAATTAAACTGCTCCAGATAAACATTTTTAGTAATTTGGGGATTTTAGGGATTTTTCACATCCCAATGTTGATGGCTATATTAGTAGTAGTAGTAATAGTAGTAGTACTTATGCATTTATATGTCAAATATGGTCAATTTTGCAATAATTGATAATTAATTTGATGAATATGAAATGAGGTGGATTAATAATGTCATATTGGAATGGATTATTTTAATATTTGTAACATTAGTGTATGCTTTTAATTTATTTGATTGAAATGGATGACTGTTGTTTTTGTTTCACTGTTGATGTTTTTTTTTCTGACTTTAATTTAATGTTATTTTCATCCAAGAATTTCGACCAACAAATGTGACACAACAAACACTCATAAAGTGTGTGTAAATTTGTGCAATGGGGTGGTAATTGCAAGATTAGATACACTGTCTAATCTTAGTATGTATAGTGGTATTATGCATTTATATTACATACCGTATATGGTCAATAATTAATATTAAAATAAAAGGATATAAAAGGAGTGGGTTGTTCATTTCATTTCGCAATGGATTATTGTAATATTTTTTAAGGTTTGTATATGCTTTGTATTTATTTGATAGAAATGGATGATTTTTTTTACTTTAATTTAATGCCATTTTCATCTTAACTCTCATATGTTTTAATATTTGTCTGTTTTTTTTTTTCAGATGGCTACACCACAGATGATATTGAGTTTTACTGGCGAGGCGGCAACCATGCGGTAACAGGCGTTGAAAGGATAGAGCTTCCTCAGTTCTCCATAGTGGACTACAAACTCATCTCTAAAAATGTTGTGTTTTCTACAGGTAACCAAACTACAGAACACTTTAGGAATCAACTGAGAATTGTACCGTGTGGTATTCACCTTCTTGAAAAGACCAGGCTTGCAGCTTGTTAAAATATTAAAGTTGCAAATGCACAAAACGTATTTTGCCCTACTTTACGTATTAGGGCAGTTCGAGGTCAGATCCCACACCCATTTACACAGTACATTTACCACACATACAGCTAGTTCTGCTTCTGCAGTTTCAGTCAATAAGCAGATCATTTATTAAAAATGCCTAGTAGAGAAGTAAACACCAGGTTTATGAGCGTCTCCTTTTGGCATGGCTAGTGGTATCCCAAGCCCCTAGCAGTTATACGAAATAACCCTGGCCTGAAAAATGAAAAACACACACACTGAAAACAAGAAACAGGGTGTTCTTATGAGTTATTTAACGGAATGTTGTGCGACCACTTGATTTATTCATCGACTACATTTTCATATTCATGAATTTGTCATGCAAGTCAGTAGGTTAGCTGTAGACGCAGCCTTCGGAAATAATGTTTGGTTCAGCTAGTCGGAAAATATGAAGACGGTGTTCAGCTTCAGCAGCGCTACCAAGGAAACTTCACTTCTTTTTGAAAATAGGCTCACTTAACAAGTCACCTAGAGTTAAACAGTTAAACCATTTTTGAATCCGTTCTGCTAGTTTCTAGGCCTGGGAATTAGAGGTGTAATCGGGCCATAAAAGTTAGGCCCGAGCCCGACAATACATTTTAATTGACAGCTTTTTAAAAGCCCAAACCCTTTTATAGCCATTTATAGCACATGCCCACAGCTCTTTTGCCTTTTTTCAAGATTGAGTCATTTACAGTATACGTGTTTTAACATAATTTATCCATAACAAGCGTAGACTAGGCT
Organism: Danio tinwini; assembly: GCA_903798205.1. NCBI lineage: Eukaryota > Metazoa > Chordata > Actinopteri > Cypriniformes > Danionidae > Danio > Danio tinwini. The sequence goes on along the minus strand of CAIGQZ010001206.1, from coordinate 3,900,143 downwards.
ATAGGCCACTTAGAAGTTGGAACAAAGAAATAAAATAAGTCCTCTGTAGCATCATAACATCTCAGCACTCTAAATAGGCCTAGGTACATACACTTAGGCCCAATCCCAATTCTACCCCTTAGCCCTTCCCCTTACCCCTACCCCTCGTTTTGTGCGTTCATGTGAAGAGGCAGTGGTGTCCCAATTCTCTTTAGCTTGAAGGTGTAGGGCTTAGGGCAAGGGGTATACACTCCGTCGAACGAAGATTTTTCAGGACCACACTCAAAACCAGGGGATAAGAAAATTTCCTCGAATGCACCAGCCAAAAATTTGTATTTTTTGTCATTATTGCAAATTTTTACAACAAACACGTTTTAATATATTCAACACCTTCATGTTTTATCGTCATGCTTTTATTAAAAACAGCTAAAATAAAAACAGCTAAATTTTGCGATCTATAATCCCTAATAATTACTCCTGTACAACAGTCCCACAACATTCTAACACTTGATGACACTCGAATACTCTGTCAGAAAAGTCTAGTGGCTGAGAATGAGCTTTTACAGTGTCTGCTATAATCTTAATGTTGTGTTTGGTGTGTTTACATTGATGAATACGGTCACTGTGTAAATACACAGTATAGTTACGATTTTATTGCCAATTAGATTGTTATGATAACATAATATATGCCTTCAGTGATTTCCTGAAGATAAATACTAAAAATAACACAACTAGAATAACTACAGCAGTCGCAAAAGTCTGATATCATATGAAGCAAGAGATCGCGATGACATATGATGACGTGCGCAGGTGTTGTAGTGCTGTCCCAATTCTTAGGGGTAAATTTTGAAGCCCTTCCCCTTCTAAAATAGAGTTGGGATTGGGCCTTAGCCTTTAAATTGGCCAACACACCAATAAAAATAAGTGTTTCCTAACAAATTAAATTAAAATAAATTCTAAATTATGACGGATATTTGGTTATAACGAAATTAAGATAAAGGCTCTGCGGGATTTGTTTCGCCACTTCTCTTAACAATCTGGCCTTAAGGCGACATGCCTACATTAGCCTATATACTCTGTCTACATTATGCATTTATGGTTTAATTAATATTTAGTTATATTTTGAAAATCTTTTACTCACCAAGATTAGGCTACGTGTTTTTGTGGAGGAACATTAATGAATCCAGCGCAGTCCTGAACTTACTGACGGTGCATCCAGCAGCACTGAACACCCTTTCACTGCTGCGCTGCTGCTACAGTGCTGATCTGGCTTATTTTGCAAGTTTTAAGTAGGATTGTTTGTTCATCTTCCACCAGCCAAGAACATCCATTTCGTTTTCCATGACAGCGGTTTCAGTGTAGCGAGTGACCTCGTCATTTCCCTGTCAGCTTGCTGTACATTGCTGTTTAGCCGTAATACGCAGTGCATGAGCGACTTCTGAAATACCTTGCTGGTTAGAATGACCGTTTTTTTTAACTGGCGGCTGGTCTGACCGCACTCAAAATTCACTCTTTATGACTTCTCTGCCATCATTTGTTTCACATTTTTGTTTCACTTTTATCAAAAATGATTGGATTACGTTCTCGCGCTAATCGAAATGCATCACATAAATGTTTATTTACTGCGCAAAGCCCGAGCCCGCCAGGTTCGGGCAAAGATCTTCAGCTCTACTGAAAACACTTTTAGCTTATCTTAGCATAGACCATTGGATCGGATTAGACTTTTATTAGCATCTCGATCAAAGAAATCAAAGAAGTTACATCATGAACTAATAAAAGCAAAAAAGCAAAAAGTTGCTATTTAGGTCGATATGCCTGCAGCAGACCCCAGTTAAATAATCCCCCAGCTAGTTAACTAGGTAACTGCACTTCATGATATAGTGCTTATTGCAGGAAAATTATTAAAATCTTTTTTTATTTAATTTTTTTTTTTGCAAGATGCTAATGGTCTAAAGTTTAAAGGTGTTTAATTGGGTTGAGATCAGGGCTTGGTGCAGGCCGGTCAAATTCTTCCCTATCAAACTCACTCATTCATTTATTTAAGGAGCTTGCTTTTTATCTTAGAATAGGAAGAACCCACCCCCAAACTGTCCCCACAAAGTTAAGAGCATGCAACTGTGCAAAATCAATCAACCAATCAATTAATCAATCAATCGAAAGTAACCCACACGGCCTTAAGAACAAGAAAATGTGTTTTTGAAATAACATAAATGTGAGCAAATGATCACAAATTTATCATTTTGTTTTGGAAAAAAAAAATTATAAATAAATCGGCTTAGACTTTTAGCATCTAGATCAGGGGTCACCAATCTCGGTCCTGGAGGACCGGTGTCCCTGCAGGGTTTAGCTCCAACTTGCATTAACACACCTGCCTAGATGTTTCAAGTATACCTAGTAAGACCTTGATTAGCTTGTTCAGATGTGTTTGATTAGGGCTGGAGGTAAAATCTCCAGGACACCGGCCCTCCAGGAACTAGTTTGGTGAGCCCTGATCTAGATCATAAAAATCAAAGAAGTTGCATCATGAACTAAAAGCAAAAAGAAAGAAGAAAAAAAGTTGCTATTTAGGTCTATAGGGCTAAGAACTATACTTAAATTATGGCATAATAGTCTAGGAACTTTGTCATACCATGCCTGCAGACCCCAGCAAAAAAAAGTCTTCAGCTAGCTAACTAGGTAACGGCACTACATGATATTATAGTGCCTACTGCAGGAAAATTATCTAAATAACTTTTTTTATTTGTAATTTTTTAACAAGATTCTAATGGTCTAATCTGATTCAATGGTTTATGCTAAGCTAAACTAAACAAGCTCTCATTAGACCCAGAGATTGCCTGAATGGTTTAACTCTAGGGGACTAAAATAAGCCTATTTCCAAAGAAAAGTGGAGTGTTCATTTAGCAAAAACTCTGTCAATGCCAATTAAAATAGAAAATTGTTACTCCATGACAATCTAGAATCTTAAATAGTTCAACCTTAAAAAATATAGTAGTCACACTGTACAATAAGATTTTAGTAGTTAATGTACTTACTATCATTTTTGCTAACTTTTTTTGTGTTGAATGTGCACAAGGTAGCACATTCTAGCATGCTCTACTTGTTTACTTATTTATAGAGTGATATTATATGCAAATATGTTTCTGCAAATCCAATGAGATTTGTTCTTGTGCTTCAGACAGGTATGGCTCTGAGATTATGAGATTATGAGATTCTCTTATGGTTTGTTGATCAGTGTTCTGTAAACTGATCTGTAAACTGATGTCATATAAATTATATTGTCAGAAGTCTTGAATTAAACCTTTTTATTTATTTATATATTTTTATATCTTGCTAAAAATAGTGAAGGGAGGGGATTATCACAGATTTGATTAATTACATAATCAATCAATCAATCAATCAATCAATCAATCAATCAATCAATCAATC
>CAIGQZ010001206.1:3871414-3887250 GCA_903798205.1 Danio tinwini | reverse complement strand
GATAGATAGATAGATAGATAGATAGATAGATAGATAGATAGATAGAACACATTGCAACACATTAAAACAAGTTTTTGTCCCTGCCATCTGCGACAGCGATGCACAAAGTTTTCTCTTTCTGCAACAATGCAGCTGAACGACAGGATAAGCTACTATGACACTGATAACCTCAGGTACTGATTATGGGCTATATCAACGCAATCTCACGGCAATTTGGAACTTTTTAATTTATTAGTGGCTAATTCGTATGAATTTGTACAATCTAAAGTTTATGGCACCAGTGTATTTATTTATTTATTTATTTATTTTTGTTATTTAAAGAGCGTGATAGCGATAAGCAGGTCCAAAACACATTGCTTATTACACACACAGGGATGCACAGCAGAACATAAGTATCTTTAAATATGAAAAATGAAAGCATTAAAATGTAAAAGATTATTACTGTCTACATAAATATAAAAACCACAACATCCTCCCATGCCTTCTTCACCTCAGAGGGCTTCAGTGGAATCTAGTTCCGTAGATGGTTTTCTTGCTAGTGATTTTTTTAATTTATTTATAGTGTTATTCTGCTTACAAAGTCTGCCATGTAAATGACACAATTGCAACTCGCTCATTAAGGGGAATGGGAGATGAGACTTTGATTGTTTTAATTAATCAAACCTATGCAAAACCACTGCAGAACCGATCCATCTTCTATGAACCCAAGAGAGCCCCCATCACACCTGTTAATCTGTTAATGTGCTGGCTACTAGTTGTAGCTCACATCCAGTTCAAGACACTGCCTTGCACTAGCATCACAGAGAGGTACAAATCACTTTCTAGATATTATTATCTGCTCCTTTTTAATGGAATGATCAAAACAATGGTCCGAAAACAAGACTAAATCCCTGACATAATTCCTCACACTGAAAACTGCCAACCTGTGAGCACTTAAAGTGATAGTTCACCCAAAACAATTGAAAATGTGTGTTTCCAAACCTTTATGAATCTCTTTCTTCTGTAGAAGAAAGAAGATATTTCGAAGAGAGCTGAAATCCTGTAACCACTGACTCCCATAGTAGGAAAAACAATTATTGAAGTCAATAGTTTCAACATGTTTTTAAATATCTTCTTTTGTGTTCGACACAGAAGACAAGTAAAAGGCTGGGAAGCATTTACATTTTTATGTGAACTATCAATTTAACTGCATCCTGCTAAAAAAATAAATAAACAAAATAGTTTTTACTTTCCATTTCCTAAATATCTCCCTATTCTAGCTTTCATGTCTTTTCTAAGCAGTGTCTGAAACCTTTTATTACTAAAAGGTGTTCCTCATAATAATTGGCCTCTTCATGATGAATCGCTTGTTCTATGTCTCATTTGTAAGTCACTTTGGATAAAAGCATCTGATAAATGAATAAATGTAAATGAAAAATTCAAGTTTTTTTCTGAAAAGCTGTCTTTGATCTCTGACAAACAAGCTTGATTTTACCATGGCCAAACAGATCATCTGCCTAGAGCACTTTTCTTGCCTATGTGCTCACTGACAAACTGCGTTCTTGCTTGTTCTGTTTAGACATCAAAGGCTTTTTCCCATATTCCTCTCATGCAGGTACAATTTGTTAAATCTCTCTCAGATTGTACTAATTTATTAGAAGACCCCGTGATTAATAATTGAGAATATTGGGGACTTGTTTTGGCATCAGATGGTCTCCTCATGAGCTGAAATTGTGTAGAAATTTGCCGGTCCTGATTATGTTGAATGTCTTTTGAAATCCATACCTCACAAAGCCTGTATAAAAATGTATTTAAAAAAATCATACCTGATTATTTTTTATACATTTTGATGACACATTTTTTTATTCAGTAGCATGGCAACAGTCTTTTGGATGCCTGCAAATGTACAATTTTGGAAAGTTTAAGGTGTCCCTATGTGTTTATTTTGCAGTGCACATTGTTAGTATTAAAGAAAATTATGAATCTGTGCAAGAATATGCATTTGTTTTGGTAATGAAATCAATTGGCAATTCAATCAAAGTGCTGCCTAATATTCAGACTCAGTTTGCAGTACATCATCATACTGAAATAAAAGTCTCAGTAACTTCTGTTTTAGTTTAGGTTGGTAAAAAATACCAACTTTTTTTTACTTACTATGAAAAGAACAATCAACAAACAACCACAGATGATATTTTGTATTAACCAAAAAGTATATTTTTAGCATCTCTGTGACACAATAAAAATTTAAGTATTGCACAAATTACTACAAAAAGTACAACCAACCAAGCAAGCAACAACCCACCAACCAACCACTCACCCACCCTTACACCCAACCTACCAACCAACCAACCAACCACTCACCCACCCTTACACCCAACCAACCAACCAACCAACCAACCAACCAACCAACCAACCAACTAACCAACAAACCAACCCACCCAATCAACCAACCCAACCAACTGACCAACCACCCACCCACCCAACCAACTGACCACCCAACCACCCACCCAACCAACTGACCACCCAACCAACTAACCCACCCACCCAACTAACCAACCAACCAACCAACCAACCGCCCAACGAATCAATTAACCAATGCAACCAACAAACCAACCAGCCAAAAACACAACTCAACCAACCAACCAACCAACCAACCAACCACCCAAATAACCAACCACCCATCTATCCACCTAACCAACCAACCAACCACCCACCTGTCAAAAACCCCCCCCCCCCCCCAAATCAACCAACTACCCACCTACCCACCGAAAAAAAAACAACCAATACCACCCACTCACTCAAAGAAAACAACCATCCACCCACCCACCCAATTAACTATACAAACCACCTAACCAACTAACCTAACACCCACCCAACAACTCACCCAACTAATCACACACCGACCTAACTTAACCACCCCACCAACCACTCACCCACCCAACCACCAGGTTTGTTTTGTTAATCAAATCAATTGGCAATTCGATCAAAGTTTGATCATTTTCAATCAAAGACCATTTGCTGCCCAATATTCAGACTCAGTTTGCAGTGCATCGCCATACTGTAATAAAAGTCTCAGTAACTTCCGGTTCAGTTTAAGTTAAATGTTTGAAAAATGATCATGTCTGTGAGACAAAACAAAGTAATTAAAGTATTACGCATAACATACCACAAAAAGTACGATCAACAAACCAACCACAAATGATATTTTGTCTATAACTAAAAGGTATATTTTTAGCATCTCTATGACACAATAAAAGTTATGGCACAAATTACTACAAAAAGTACAACCAACCAACTAAGCAAGCAACAACCCACCCAACCAACCACTCATCAACCTAACCAACCACACCGATCAAACCAACTAAAAAAAAACAACCAGCCACCTACCTACTCGCCCAACAAACCAACCAACCAACCACCACCTACTGATTCAGAAGTGATTCAAGTTGTTCAAATGGATCAATTTTCCATGTACTTTATTTTACATTATTTTTACATTATTGAAAGGCTGTCTGGAATACTTGATCCTGATTAGTCAGTCACAACGTCCAATATAGGTTATTCCCAGATATCAACCTCTGAAACTACAGGCTCGTCTGGGTATCTTAAATCATCTTGACCATCAGTCAGTACGTTCAAGTATTTATATGCTTGTCTGGCATGCTTTGACTGTTTGTCGTCATCTTGTGACTAAATAATAATAGGTTAGTGTATGCTTTATTAAGCCATTTTAATTTTTGCCTGCTTTGCCTTTAATTTACCAAACTATTACAACTCATAACAATGTTTTGTGGCTATTTTCAAAAGTTGTGGCAAAGTGTTACTGCAGAATTGAAGCCATTAAATATTGTCTGCATTAAGTAATAAGCCTGTACAACCACCTGAATGTACTTTATCCCTTATTTTATACGTTATTTATAGGTAAATGATTGTAGTAATTATGTTAAGGTGTGGTGTAGCATTAAGGGACAGGATAAGGGATTAAAATCTGTTTTATTCGCATTACATTATATGCAACAGTCAGTATGCTAATGAAATGCAAGCTAATAAGCACACAGATCCCCAAATCTGAATATTTGGTAGTGCAATCAAAGAGTAAAAAGGGCTTCCACGCAGATAAAACAGACACAATATACATGCATCCAACATAGTTTACACTGAACAATGAATGAACTCAGGGCTTAAATACGGAAGGAGATGTAATTAGGACATGATTAAAGGAAACAATGTCAAACTTTTCATTATAGCATTCATGTCCCATGCATTTAATACATTAATGATAAATAAAATATGCGCATACATTATGTAACAAGTGCATTGTTCATTGTTAATTACTAACATTACTAATGGAACTTTATTTTGAGTCAGCAAAGGATTTTGTTTAGTCTACTATTTTAAGTTGTTTCTACTCAAAATGTTTTGCAAATCACCATGCTGAAGGTATTCACAAATACACTGGCTAAACACATTGAAGAATGGAATGGAATGATACAAAGTTGAATGCTCATTTTGCAGGATTTTAATTCAATGCATTCAGATGGCTTTGTTGCTGTAAATCGATGTCAGTGTCAGCACCTTTTACTTGTGATTGGTGTTATTATTGTTCTGTCTAGTCTATATTCATATGTTCACTGTAATTTCAATGTCTGGCTTGATTGTGACCACCTGTATTCTGAAATTATTTTGTTTGTTTGACAATGAAAGCAGTGGTTCTTTTCCAACGTCATGGTTGCTATGCAGTCATATTTGAAGATAGTTTGACCGCTGCAAAATCAAGTTATGAGTTTATGTTGGGGTAGAGGAAGATTGTTTGATTCAATTCAATCCAAGTTTATTTGTAAAGCGCTTTTCACAATAAGTATTGTTCTAAGGCAGCTTTACAAAAGATCCACATTATTACATTACAGTATTGGGCTACATCTAGATGAATCTAGATGAATTTGAAAACTGTGTTTTTGTCTAAAAACGCTCCATGTCCACACGATCGTGTTTCAGTTCTTTCCATCATCCACACTAAAACGACTGAAAACGCTTTCGTTCATGTACTATAATAATTCCTTACATTTATATAGTGCTTTTCTGGGCACTCAAAGCGCTTTACACACATTGTGGGGAATCTCCTCATCCACCACCAGTGTGCAGCATCCACCTGGATGACGTGTCGGCAGCCATTTTGCGCCAGACAGCACACCACAGACCAACTGATTGGTGGAGAGGAGACAGAATGATGAAGCCAATTATGATATGGGGAGGGTTAGGAAGCCATGATAGACAGAATGCCAGGCTTAAACCCCTACTCTTTTTTATGACCACAGACAGTAAGGACCTTCGTTTAATGTCTCACTGAGCAGAATAGAGTCCCCGTCACTATACTGGGGCATTATGACCCACACAGACCGCAGGTTGGGTGTCCCCTGCTGGCCTCACTCACACCACTTCCGGCAGCAACCTAGCTTCCCCATGTGGTCTCCCATCCAGGTACTGACCGGGCACAGCCCTGCTTAGCTTTAGTGGGCGACCATGTGAGGGTTGCAGAGAGCTAGCTGCCGGCTTGTACGCAGATGTAAGATGATTTTATCTGCCTGCCGTTTATTTACTTTCCGTCTCTTTGAAACGTCACGGCAAAATGTCCTTTTAAGAGAGGCCATGTGGAGCATATACAATCTGACATTAATCTTTAATAAAGCTGCCAAAACAAAATCCAGCATTCAGAGCATCTTCACAATGCCGTCCACCATGTTAGCTGAATTGGTCACATGACTAAAATGCCACACTGCATAAAGAAAATGGCGTTTTCAACTTTATACATTTTAGACAGCATTTTCAAAAATTATACATTTTCCTTTCCTAAAAATGCTGTCTCAGTGTGGACTGAAGGCCAAAACAAATAATAAAATATACGTTATTAAATGAAAACGTATTAGTGTGGACATGGCCTTATTGTGATTTTATTACTTGTTGGTAGATGTATAGACAAATCGTTGGCTGTATGTGTTGGAATTTAGATATTTTGCAATCATGCAGAAACAAATAATACTCATATTTATCAGATAATATATCGGCGTCCAAATCAAAAGTTATTGTTTATACAGTCAAAAACTCTGGCAAATTCTGATTTATTCATTCATTCATTCATTCATTCATTTTCCTTCAGCTTAGTCTCTAATTCAGAGATTGCCACAGCGGAGAGAACCGCCAACTATTCCAGAATATGTTTTTTACAGCAGATGCCCTTCCAGCTGCAATCCAGTACTGGGAAGCACCCATACACACACACACACACACACACACACACACACACACACACACACACACATATACTAATATCCAATTCACCTATAGTACATGTCTTTGGGTTGTGGGGATAAACCGGAACATCTGGAGGAAACCCACACCAACACGGGGAGAACATGCAAACTCCACACAGAAAAGCCAACTGGTCCAACCGGGACTCAGATCAGCAACCTTCTTGGTGTCAGGCGACAGTGCTAACCACTGTGCCTGAGTTTTTGTACATCATCTTATTATATTTTGGGAGAATCTTGTGTCATTTCCGGTCTATCTGGTTAAATAAAAATAACTTTAAGTCAGAATTTGCCAGGGGTAAGAATAATTTTGGGATTAACTGTATATCACACACATATCAGTAGCTCTCTGCTGGTTTTGCTTCTGCACTAGGATGTACATGTTCATGCTTTCTACAAGCCTGTTAGTACAGATCTGTGACCCATTTTTGGGTAGTGATCCAAATATTTTTAACCACTGACGCAGTGGATCAGTCAACAGCACGCTGGGAACTGGACTTCTGGTTATTTTGTTTGTTGCAATTCTGTTTCGTCAGTGCTAAGATGTAGTAGACTGAAGAACGGATTTAGATTTAGGGGAGTGGTTTTCTTCGAGGGGCATTCATAATACCAAATGGCTTCACCTTGAAGTAAAAAAATCCAGCATAGCACCTTTCTTGAAAAGTGACTGCTTTGACAGTGATGATTTTGTATGCTTTCAGTGGTTGGTGGGAAATGTAGTTCAGAGAGACGATGGTCTATATGCCAGAATGAAACAGAGGGATATTGACGCGCATGACTCCATGTGGGAACCAATCTTTGTGGACGATGCAGCATTAGGACTAGGCGATTCAAAAAATAAGGTACTGGAAATGTTCATCAAGAGAGCTGTGGCATATCAAATGAGACCCAGCTTTACTTTACAATTTCTGTTTCCTCTTAAAAGGAATTGTTGACCCAACTAGCAAATTCTGTCATCGTTTACACACTCTTGTGTTGTCCAAACATACATGAAGGTCATATTTAGGTAAGACTTAAGCAGCCCAGGCTCAATGGAAATAGGTCTCAGCCTATAATTTCATTTTATGTTTCAAATACATGTGCTTTTGTATATGTACAAGAGAAGGTGGCACTTTTTTGTACAAATCACCTAGCAAACTACTAAGCTAAACCCAACCAATAGTGTTTTCAAAAGCAAATGCACTGCGACCACACATAGCTTTACCTTGATTTTATATTGCTTTTATCTCTTTTGTGGAAGTATGCTTCACTGGACTTGTATCCAAGCAATCTGAATCACAAGTACAACATCGTACAAAGTGAGCAAACTGATTGCGCCCAAAAAAACTGTCCATAAGAAGATAAATAGTAGACAAAAATGTATTACATTACAAAACACAAACACTGTTATTTTTTTCATGGTATTTATTTGGTGTTGCACAAAGAACTAGATGAAAACAATACTTAATTCTTTGTTAGTATGTCCTGTAACTATCATTTGTGTGAAAAGGAACAAAATTGTCAGTGTTACGCTGCCCTCTGGTGTTCAATGTATTTAGAAATTGCAGTCAAACATATGGTAAAGTACGTTTTTTGTAGTTTTGCAGAAATGAAAGCACGCATTTACAATGAGCCTGTGCTTTCAAAACCAATCACTTTCCTTCGACTTTATTTATCCACAGCGGAATGAACCACCAATTACTCTGGCATATGTTTTATGTGGCGGATGCACTTCCAGCCACAGCATTCAAAATCTTTCCAGTCTTTCCTTTCGTGTTACAGTGAATACAATAAATAAATCAGGTTTGGAATGACACAAGGGTGACTATATAATGACAGAATGTTATTTATTTTTATTTCTATTTTTTAATGAATTATTCCTTTAAGAACAACCTTTTTTTTACTCCATTGCCATTATCACCTCTCTTTTCCCCTCAATCCACTCTCAAAAACAACTGTTTACAAAGCTAACATGGCGTATACATTAAATATATGATCAATTAAATTTCTAGTGAATATATTATTAAGGAAAAAAGCCATTTTTATTGAGTAAATGAGGGAGAACAATTGAATATTTAATGAATTTTACTGTATTTGAGTTTTTTAAACTGTTTTGAGCATCCAGCAGGGAACTCCTTTATCTCACGAAAAAAAGGCTGTAATTGTATAGAAATATATATCATAAATATCATCATGTGTACCACCATACTTTGCATTACATCTACATGACCTCTTTCCATATGCTTGTCCTTTATTGGGATTTGTCTCAGTCTTATTGGTTTGTCTCAGTCTTTGTTTAATACTATGTTGAATTGCCTAAATCTTTTCACAAAAACCAGAAGGTAAGTCAGCATTTGTTCTCTTATTTTGACTTCATCTTGTTTTGTAATTGCAATAAATTTGTTGGATATTAATTGTGAATATACATTTGAGCGCAATATTATTAGCCCTCCAATGACATTTTTATTCTTATTTAAACATTTTATGTGATGCTTAATGAAGCAAGGACATTTTCACAGAAATGGTCAAAATATTATTTTTAAAAGTAGATTTTTTTTTCTGGATAAAGTCCTGTTTCTTTTTTAAGTTTGGCTGCAACAAAAGTGTTTACATTTTTAAACAAGTGTTAAGGTCAATGTCATTAGCTCCTTAAAGGCATAATTAGCCCAAAAGTGAACATGTCCTGTTAATTTACTCATCCGCAGGACACCCAAAATGTAGGTGGCTTTATTCTTCAGTAGAAAATTAACGAAGATTTTGAGCTGAATAAGTCGTTCTTGACGATTCATATAATGGCAGTGAATGGTGATGAGTTCTTTTAGATTAAAAACAAGCACATACAAATTAGTCCAAATTAATTGTCATGGCTTCTGGTGGCACACTGAAGTCTTGTGAAGTGAAAAAAAAATTGTCTGTGTAAGCAATTGAATATTATTTACAAAATTATTAGCTTTAGTTTAGAGCCTGGTCAAACAAATATCAGCTCAAGTGCGACTGTAGTTTGTAAAAAAGTTTGTAGACTTTTGTTATCAAAAGCAACCAGACTACAATAAGACTACATTCGCACATGTGTCGAAAACTTTTTTGACCATTAAAGACGCTACTTCCTAAATCAAATAGGATTTCAGTAGCGAAGCTATTTTATAAATCAAGTAGCGCAGTAGCATCCACCCAAGCTACATTTAAAGATCACGAATCTCGCCGTGTGAAAGTAAATCCATATGATGGTGAGAATGACGATTTCTTCTTCCTGTGTTACGGTGGTCAACAAGACAAGTTTTTGGTGAGTTACTGCCACCTCTCTCTCTGATCAGTGATGTCGCCAACCAATTAGGCTAACATAAGAAATGTGCTTGATGGAAAGATGACTGAGGGAGAGGAGAATATATATATATATATATATATATATATTTATAGTTTACTGTAGTAAAGGCTAAAGTATATGAGATCGGTGATGGTGCCTGCTGTAATTACTGTATTCCATGACCGTAAAACATGAACACCACTATGAATGTATTAAAACATGTGTTTGTTTGTTGTAAAAATCCTAAATAATGCCAGAAAATACTTACATTTGTGCATCTTCTGACTCGTGTGTGCAGCCATGTTGTAGTTGTAGCTATACAGTATTGTATATTCTGGGAAATTTTAGTACCCCCTTGTTTGTATTGTGGTCCTGGAAATTCTCAGTTTCAAGGGCTATCTAGCCCCTCCCTCTTAGCCCTACGCTGTCAAGCTAAAGAGAATAGGGACACTCCTATCCCTCTATATGAATGCGCAAAATGAGAGGTAGGGGTAAGGGGTAGAATTGGGATTGGACCTTGGACTCGTTTGTATGAGTTGTCACTGGTTGTCACCATTTACTGCCATTATATAATTCAGCTCAAAATAGTCTTTAATGTTCTACTGAAAAAGAAAAAAAAACAGTGTCTTACATCTTGAATGACCTGTGGGTGAGGAAACTAACTGTACATTTTAATTTTGGGGTGAACTATCCCTTTAAGATTCTTTTTTTTTCATATTTTCATACTACAAAATAACTTTCCTTATTATCCTAATTCACCTAGTTAACCCATTTAAACTAGTTAAGCCAATCGGGAAAAAAAAGATATTGCTTATATTAAGGTTGGGCGATGTTGACCAATTTGCCATCGTATGATGTCTAATGTGAAACATCGCATCGTCGTAGGCGGGGTGGGGATGGTTGTTGTGAAATATTAATTAATCCATAACAAATTAATTAATTGTAGCCAACTGTTTTCCCTAAATGACCCACATGGTCTTTGCTTTACCCATAACCAATCCATAAATAAAAAAAAGGTTACACATAAATTACCACCTGTCAATCTCTTTTTTTTTCATGGACTCTGGCATGAATAGGCGGAGTGATCCTTGTCGTTATAATGGCTTTTTCCCACAGCTGGTGGAGGAGACGAGTTCGTTTGGAGTTCACTGTAATTTGTATTGTAATTGATGATAACTTCCTTATTTTACCATCATTATGAGGAAATAATAACAAGTAAAGAAGCTAGGGCTTGACCGTTTTCGCACATGCGACCTTAAAATATATTTGGAAGCATTTCATAGCTAACACAACCTGTATATAATGTTCATAGTACATCCATGTGTAAATATCAGCATAGTTTTTCTATAACTGCACTTTATAACGTATACCTGTATCCTGCACTTGCTGCTATTGCACTCCTGGTTAGACCTAAACTGCATTTCGTTTCCTTGTACTTGTACATTTGTAATGACAATAAAGTTGAATCTAAAAATCTAATCTAATTTGTGCGAGTGCATAAATTGTTGTCGTGCGACCTTTTTTCACTGCAAAATCCTCACCATGTGCACGGATTTAGGAGACAATTATGCAGGATGCATCTTTGCACCTAAAAATGCCAAACGCAGCGCTCAGGAACAGATTAAAACAGTTGTTATGTGAACTTGCTGAAGTAAAAGAAACCTGCAATGCTTGCCCCGCCTTTGTGCTCTTCTTATTGGCCCACTGCTCTAAAGCTGAACGCGAATGGATTGGTTAATATCAGCTGTCAATCACTCAGTCGATGCCTTCTGCCTTTAGATGACAGGAGCTAAAACCGTAAAAATGTGAAGCGCTTAAGATGAGAGAATAAAAATAACACTGACAGATTTAGTTTTAGAAAATCTGCCACTAATAATGGCACATCTTATTAGTGATCATGTGCTGAATGTTAATTAACCATTTACACTTTTCCAAGAGTGGATAAAAGACTTCCAGTGGCTTCAAGTCCGCTATGAAAATAACTAAAGCCATTCACTGTAAAGTCTGTGGGACGGGGTTTGCAGGTAACAGCGTTTGCCACTGAATCTACAGATTTTAAGCGCAAGAGGTATTGTATAATCCTTCATTTAATCCTCACCATGCTGTCAGCTATGCAAGCGTCAGCTATATGTAAAATTTAACACCGCTCATGAAAAGACCGTTATTGCTATTAAGATGACATGCAAATAATAAGTTATATATCAATATAAATGTGGGGCGGGGCGATTGATGGCATCTTCTATCAGCCTAACCCTAGCTGATATATAATGTTGACCTTAATAATGCTTATATATAATTTTGACCTTTAGAATGTTTAATAAAAATTGAACCTGCGTTTATTCTAGCCAAAATAAAACAAATAAGACTTTCTCCAAAAGAAAAAATATTATCAGACATACTGTGAACATTTCCTTGCTGTGTTAAAAAAAAATTGAAAACGAAAAAAACTATTTCGTTTAAAAAACTGTATGACAAACTATTACTGTCACTAACCCTTTGGTCGATGTGTTTGCCTTAGATGGACCCCCATGAAAACATCCTTCTCACTCCTCTGGAGATCAAAAATGAAATGGGCACATCAGAGTTAACCCTGGGTTTGGGTGACCCCCGTGCGACCATGCTAGCCTATGACAGCACCACACTGCAGTATCGGAAAGCCGGCCTGGCCAGGCACAACTTTGGACGCAATGCGCTGGAACGCCATGTTGCTCAGAAGAAAAGTCGACTACGGCGGCGCGCTTCCCAGCTTAAAATCACCATCCCTGACTTAACTGATGTGAATTCGATCGACAAATGGTCGAGGATGATCTTCCCCACAGTATTTTCATTCTTCAATGTTGTCTATTGGCTTTATTATGTCAACTAACTGGATAGTGGGGCACCTCCGAGAAGCGCCACTTATTTTTATGTCCGTATATATTCTTCCGCTTTCCTGCCATCTGATTTTGCAATACAAGCAGGACTTATGTTGACAGATTCAAATCAGGACTTATTCTCTCTGGCCTCGAGTTCACCTTAATTGCTGGCTGACACAGATATTTCAGAGAGGTTGAGAACAAACGGTGCCTGCTCCAAAAAATCACTAGTTTCTCATGTGTTTGACTTGATCAATATTTATTTATTTATTTATTTATTTATTTATTTATTTATTTATTTATTTAATTTAATTTAATTTTATTCCAAAATTATTTCTCTTAGAACAAGAATCTGTCCATTTGAAAATTTGTTGTTTTTACCATTGCTAAAATCAAAGTCTTAAGATAAAAACTAGACATCCACAGCACTTCACTTTCAGTTCTTTCCATTTAAAGAGATCCAAAAACCCCCAAAATTAAAGTGCAGTTGTGTTTAAAATATAATATTTTGAAGAATCTCGCAAAAGCGGTAGCCATTGTCTAGCAGGCACACAACGTCATAATACATTAATATTAGGTCACACTTAGGTCATGACATCAGGTGACCAAAATTCAACGTCTAGCCAGTGTCTAAGGACAACGTTATTTTGATGACATCAAATGATGTTGATGTTTGGTTGATTTTAGGATGTGTTGGAAAGTGACCAAAATCTAACGTCAAGCCAACATCTTAAACTAACACGTCAAATACTGACATTTATTTGTCAGTTATGGCAACCAAAATCCAACATCGGATAAACGTCATAGTGGTACCATCCACACAACATCAAACTGTAACATCATTAGATATTAATATTTGGTTGATTTTTAGGTTGGACATTGACGTTGGCCTGACGTTGGGTTCTGCCGTCAACCCTATTTTTATTTCCAAAAAAAAATTTACATCCCTACGACATTGGGGTACAACGTCATTCCGACGTCATGTTGATGTCCTGTGCCTGCTGGGTGACCTCCATAATATTTTCTCACCCATGAACTAACCCCCGATGTGAACATCACTCAGTAATTCTTCTTTCATTTTTCTTTTAGGATGTAATGATCTATTGAGTAAAAAAGGCCATATTAATTGTTTTAATATAAGGTTGTATTTTTTACTTCTTTTACACACATATGATAATTTATATACTCAAGACACTTTTATCGGACCTTGTTTATTTTGGTAAAACCAAAATAGGTAACACAGGTTGGTTTACACAGGTTAGGTTGGTTTACACAGTGCTAACACTGCCATTAAAGGGACAGTTCACTGAAAAAAAAATTCCCTCATCATTTACTAAAGTGGTCATGAACTTTAATAAATTTCTTTCTTCTGTTGAACACAAAACAAGTTATTCTGAAGAATTTTGTGGGAAAAATGCAGCCTTTGACCTCTATAGTATGAACAAAAAAAAATACACTGTAAAAAATAAATCCTTGTTTGTGCCTAGATGTTAAGTGCGCCTACAGCACAATGTGTTCAAGGTGACCCGAGTTTGATTCCAGACTTGCCGATCATTCTGCTCCCAATGCTTTCCTGTCTGTCCTATCACATTAAAACCCCTAAAAATAATTTAATAAATAAATCCTTAAAATGTACTGTTAAAGAACAACAGCGGGTGGGTTGTGGGAAATTTACCTTAAAACAAATATACATTATTTTATAGTAAAATCGTATTTCATTAATCAATCAATGTTTTAAATAAGTACTTGTAGTTTAAAAATGTTACTTACTCCTAGGACCATTTATATCGAAGTTGATATTTAGCCGCACCATATTGGTGTTTCGTAACATCTAATTTATATGAGGTCGGTCATTAGCCCAATGCTCAAGCCCCAACCTGGAAGACCAGGACATGCACACATACACTATGGACAATTTAGCTTACCCAATTCACCTACAGCACATGTTTTTTGGACTGTGAGAGCATCTAGAGGAAACCCATGCCAACACAAGGAGAACATGCAAACTCCACACAGAAAAACTAAAACGAACCATAGTAGTCAACAAAAAGGAGGATAAAATGTGAAGTGTTATGCAGGGAATTCTGAGAAAGTGAATGTATGGTTATTAACCATATATATTACGGAAACCTACTGTAAACCAGGTTACAGATTGTTGCTGTAGCATTTTTACAGTTTACCATTGAAATCACTTGACTTTTTTAAAGTATACAATGGAAGTCATTGCCCACAGTATTCTTCAGTATATTTCCTTTGTGTACAACACAAGAACGAAACTCAAAGTGGTTTGGAACAAGTGGAGAATCAGTAAACAATTGCAGAATTTCAATTCACTGAACTATCTCTTTAATTTCAGCATGCTGTTGAAAGTATTACTCCCACTAACACAAAACAACTCAACTTCCGACTTTAAGCACTTGTAGATTTAATCTGATATTTGGTTAGTCTATCCACTAGCATTCCCATCGGTCTCAGTGGCAGTTTCTCTGTATGTGACCTGAAAGCTGCCATCTTGGCTCGTGAGCACTCAGTTTACTTGAGTTGTAAATGTCATGTGAAGCTCATTTTCCCATTTGTAAGAGCGCTTGCAAAAAAACAAAAAAACAAAACAAAAAAAAAAAATATGCCACTGGCAAAACATGATAAATATTTGATCTATTTTATATTTAATCAGACTGTGGAAGTACATACTTACTTTTGAATAGCTGCCATTGGAGATACATGCATTATTTCGAGAGCAAAAAAAATTGTGTTACATCCTGTTGTTCTCCAGAGTCTCACTATAGAAGCATGGAAAACTGAAACATTGGCATGAATTTGCACTGTTAAAATGCTAAATATACAACCTTGGCATCAGTATATCTTTAAACTAAGAAAACAATTGTTTTAGTGGCAGGGAATTATTTAATTGGAGCGTTTTGTCATTGTAACATAGGTTGGATTTTAAAACATTTTGAATTTGAATCGTGTTCAATGTAAAACAAAGGATATAACCTGTGGATAAAAGTACAGTTGTGATAATTATTAAAAAAATGACAAATATTCCTAAAAAAAATTTGATGTTTGAGTTTTCCTCAACATTTTAAGTGAAATCTTGTATTGTATAGCTTCGGAAGACTCAAAAAGCAGTGCTTTGTCATACTTTTATACATTCTTATGCTTAGTTTTTAAAATATAAGACTGCTACTGTACTTTTATCTGATTTTTGTAAGTTTTATATTCTGGAGAAGTTGGTTTAGGTGATGAAAATTTCCAAAATCTGAAGCAGAAATGTAAAACATAAGTTTTATTTTTACAAATAAACAAATGTGAGACTATTTGACCAAAATTAATACTGAAAATAGAACATTATATCAAGCAATTGAACATTTATTTATTTATTTATTTATTTATTTATTTATTTATTTATTTATT
>CAIGQZ010001206.1:3826392-3846400 GCA_903798205.1 Danio tinwini | reverse complement strand
TACCTACACCAACCCTAAACCCAGCCTCATAGTGAACTGTTGTGTTTTATTCGTCCACTCTAACTACCCCAACCCTAAACCCATTGTTCCAGTAACATGTTGTGTTTTATTCGTCTACTCTACCTACCCCAACCCTAAACCCAACGTTCCAGTAACATGTTTTATTAATGTCTATTAAACCTACACCAACCCTAAACCCAACCTCTCAGTAACCTGTTGTGTGTTGTTAATGTCTACTTAACCTGCACCAACCGTAAACCCAACCTCCCAGTAACATTCTGTGTTTTAATAATGTCTACTATACCTACACCAAGCCTAAATCCAGCCTACTTACTGTGTAAGTCCTTGCCACTTGGAGGTCTCCAGGCTCCAGCGATACCTACTTGGAAATCTGGGTCAATTTCATGTCAACAGCTCTTTTAAAAATATATTTTCCAGTAAAAAATCATTTGGACTGTATATGCATATTTTTATGTAAAATAACCTGCCCATTTATTAGTTACTACAGATTTGCACCTAACAAATTTGCCACAGTGAATTAAAAGGCACAATATGTAGTTCTCTCTTTCTCTGAAAAAAATGAGAGAGAAACACACACTGAATGAATCCAACTCTGCACCATGGTTGCTAATAAGTGTCTTGTACATTAGATCAATATGTTTTGATTCATTCTGCAGCCATATTGGGCAAGCTGTCTGTGTATTAGAGGAATTCTTCACAAGATCGATGAAGGAGAAAGCCAAGCTCCCTGTCGTGAAGACTACAGAGGTGAAGTTAGAGGAGTTTACTGGATAATCTCAGACTCAAGCTTCCATCGCTCAAACACGTGGCCCTGCAACGTGTCAACTTTTTCAGGCTTGCAAAAATTTGGAGAAAGAGAGGAAAAATACTACAATACTTGTACATCTCCGTCTGTCTCTCTTTGTCCTTTGTCTAGACAGCGTTGCCGTTCACAACTCTCAAATATCTTCAGCAGAAAAATCTTTTGATTTCAGCTCCAGCGCAAGAAAAAATAAGAAAAAAGAAAAAAAAAACGTGGTCTGCCTGCACATTGCATTCTGCGTTTGCCAATGTGACACCATCCCATGCCATGTGACGTAGGTAGGAGCACCGTATCAGACCACAGAGCATTCAATGAATCGCTTATATAATCCTGCGTGGATTCATAGCTCATCAAAATACCACCCGCTCCACATATCAAATTCAACCCAGCCTGTTGAATCAAACCCATTTGTGAGGAAGCTGTAAATTGTGTTATCTGTTACTCGAGCCGCTGTCTAATTTTTATTCAATTAACCTTTTACAAAACAAAGAAAACACTTTTTTTTAGGAACACGGTGAAGGAGAGATTTTTCATCTTACCCTGTAAAGTACACGCTGTCTCAAACTAAATGCCAACGTCTGTGTCTTTAATGAGAGAAAAAAAGAAAATCAATCCTCTTAATGATTGCAAAAATAAAAACAACAACAAGTAAATAAAGGCAGTGGAGTAATATATTAGTATTCCTGCAACATCTAACAAACTTTTTTTTTTTAATTAGCATTTAAAATGTGTAAGAATAAACAGTTTATCCCGCTATATTGAAACACACTCTTACTGACATATTGTTTATATTCCCTTTCTGGGAAATAATATTTGTTAAATGTTAAGGATTTTAACCTTGTAAACCAGGGCCAAGGATTTTTTCCAAATAAAATTGACGTACAAACCTTGCTGAAACTGAACGTACACCAGAATCATTTTGTTTGTTTATTAATGGATCATATGGTGATGCAAAGTGGTTCATTTAAGTCGATATTTAAAGGTGCAGTATGTAAGTTTGACACCCAGTGGTTGAACTAGGTATTGCACTCCTGGTTCAAAACACACACAAGAGCAGGTTGCCAGATTGATGACATCAACAGGAGTGAGCCTGACTATTAAGCCTAAAGGCTGATTTAAGTTGTGTTCTAAATAAAAGCAACGGAATGTGACAGAAGGAATATGTTCCATATTAAATGGAGTTTTTGTCCTAACCAACACCTGAACACATGGCTTCTAGGACAGGACAAACTGACAAAGATCACCTCAGGTACACCTCATGAGCTTTTTTCAGTGTTAAATGGTAATAATGCGAGTTTGAATGACAGTTTACATGACATTTATGGTCATACTACTGAAAGCAGCAGCAGATATTTCACCTCACCTTTCAAGATTTCACATCTTGAAAATAACATAAACGGTTTGAAATTGAACTTTAGAACTGTGATTCAGTGAAAACCAACACATATCAGTGATTCAGCATCTACATTTAATAATGTTAAAGAAGTTTGATATGTATTAATTAAATTATAAGCCTTGCCATTTCGTTGGAGTGCAGTGAGTGCACTATTCTGTGCTTCTGAATGACTGTATTTAAATTTCTGTCGGGTTTTGTCTGGTGCAAACAGCCAAACTGCTTATCACGTAGCGTGTTGTTAGAACACAGGGTTACAATGTAACCTGCTCACCTAATGTTTATGTTCTTTATATATATATATTATTTGCAAAGTAATAACCACCTTATGTGGAACTTTGAATCTGCGTCTCATTTTGTAAGCTGCTACTGTCCACCAAAGATCCAGCCTGATCTCACGAGAAAACGTAAGTATTTTACGTTTTGCCAGTTTAGTGGCTAATTCGTACGAATTCGTACGTTTTCAGACGTACAAAAATGAACGATTTAAAAAAGGAGGCGTGGCACCTAACCACCACCCCAACCGTCATTGGGTGATGAGCAAATCATACTAATTTGTACAAATTAGATTGTACAAATTCATACGAATTAGCCACTAAATCAAAAAGTTACGAATTGCCGTGAGATTGCGTTGGAAGATCACATCTGGTTGTGTCAACTTGGGGTGCTGAAATATATTTGGCTTAACTGGCATTGGGCGGGTAAAAGGGACCAAAACAAAGACACACGTTTCGGCATGGACTTTAGCATTGTTTTTCAGATGAACAAGAATGTTCACTTGCTTTAGAAGAGTCAAGCCTCACATACAACAGCTTTGTTAAATATGTTTACACAGGAAGTAGCATACATACATATGCACATTTGTGCATAAGCCACGTTTATAAATGAGACCCCAGGTTATTAAATAATGTTTTAATAAATCACACATCACATATATTTCACTCAGTGCCACACAATCAATTTGTGTTGGGACAACATAAACAAATTAAGTTAACTTATTAATTTTTACAAATTTAAATGGATTGAACATAAAACAATTACGTTGCCCCCCCCCCCCAAAAAAAAAAAAATATATATATAAAGGATTGTGTTGTTTCTGCTTATTTTAAATTAGTTAGAACATCGTGTTTTGAGTGTTGGTTAGGGTTTTACACAACAGTCTAGGAATTATTATTTGAAGTTAATGCTTTCCACACTGTTTGAAATTATAAAAGGACTAAAAGGATAAGAGTTTAAAAATATATATGAAGTATATGAGTATATGAAATACTCAAAATATATGAGTACTGTATAGTGCTCGGCTCTTTTGAGATCATACTTGAGAGATGATAAAATCCTAAACTACCCGGGATGGCCTGAAGAACACATATCAACCCTTTTTGTGGCAATTATGTTTACTGCCTTCATGTTTTATAAGTCAAAAACGTCTTGATTTTATGTCCTGGAAGTCGTGACTTTTATGACTTCTATGAATCTAACTTGAAGAGTTTCTGCGAGGCTGCAGTCCAGCTTTGAGAATGACAAATTGCAGCTTTGAATGTTTTACAACTTTATAATGACAGACATATAAAATGCTCTCACATTAGCAATATTAACTCACATTATCTGAATTTGGATTACTCATTCTTTTTCCTTTGACTTAGTTCCTTTATTCATCAGGGGTTGCCACAGTGGAATGAACCACCAACTTATCCAGTATATGGTTTACACAGGGGATAATCTTCCAACTGCAACCCAGTACTGGGAAACATCTATACACACTCACTCATTCACACACATACACTATACAATTTAGTTTATTCAATTCACCTGTAGTGCATGTCTTTGGACTGTGGGGGAAACTGGAGCACCCTGAGGAAACCTACACCAACTGAATTGGGCCAGATATGTTGGTGCATCACAACCCCACATAGCAAATGTTTTCTGGCCCAGCTCCAGGCAACTTAATAACTTTTCCCTCGGCCTAAGTACCCAAGAATGACGGTCCTGAAGTGGCCCATAACTGCATTAAAGACAAGAGCCACACATGGGCCATAACCGGCCCAAATCCCAGCCAATTTTTTTTTTACCTTAACTGGCTCTGAACTGGGCCAAAACAGGTTTATTATTGGTACCAATTCTCAGCTATAAGTTAACCATATCAACACCACCCTTTAACCAGAAAGCCCAAAAACTGAGTAATAACCCAGCCTAATGTTACCTAAACAATGTGAACAATCGCTACACTGATCTGGGCCACACACCTCCCATTCACAATGGGCCCAAATGTAGTTTGCCGTCATGCATGCAGTTCCATCATTGCCATGCATGGCCCACATTGACATTATGCATGCCAGTGCCGTCAACACGCTAACAGTGCCATAATGAGGCCACATTTGGGCCAAGTCCGTTTGCTATGTGGGACTGCAATGAAATTGATAAACCCATAAAACTTTGCACTTTTTTCTCGAAGTGATCTATCTGATTGGTAGAATTGTATTTCTTTTTTCAAAAATAATAAAAATTTATTTTAAATGAGGGTCAAGATAGGCCAAACTTACATGGCCCACATATCATTTATTAACATCTGGGGCAAATACTACATTTTACATTTGGCCCAAGTATTGTGTGCCGCCTTAAAGATGGTGCCACCTCTGCCAAACCCGGGCCATGTTTGGCCCACATGCTGTATGCCAGTGCCGGATGAATGCCTGCTGTGCCAGCTTTATGTAAAAATCTAGGCCAGAATGTGTATTCTTTTAGCATTTGGAAATACACCCTTTATAGTAGTCAAAAACTACTTGACCACTTGTTGACCACTGGTTATACATTGACAAAAAACACCACATTAATGTGAGAAAACCTGAAGTTGTTGTTGTTGTTTCATGCAAAATAGGTTTGAGGATTTATTTATTTTTTGGTGAAGGAGGGTCATGTGTAGACAGTCTCAGACATTCTCCATATTGGAGGATACAGTCTGCAGTTGACCTTCAGGTGATCTGCTTAACACATTCAACAGAAGGGTTAAGCATATCATCTGTAGGTCAACTGAAGACTGTATCCTCCATTATGGAGAATATCTGAGACGGTCTACACATCAAAGTGAAAGTTCTAAATCAAATACAAGTGTTGTCGAGTGTATGACATGTATGTGGAGTGACAGAAATACAATACAAGACACAAAAGGTTAACCTATGTAAAATGATCAGTTTACATAAGTTAACCGTTTGTGTCTTGTTGCATTGCATTGCTTAACATCCATCTATCTATCTCACACTAACATGCTAAAGGTGTAGCATAATCTAGTTTAGTCTGTGCTTAAACATCAAACTATGCTATTTTTCAGCATTTCTGATGGTGACTCATTCAACACAAGTGCGTGTCAATGTTATTTGGGTCCCCAAGCATTCTTCACATCCAATCGAAAATGGCTCCTTCATCCAAAAGCACAGGCTGAACGGGTACAAGTAGGCCACATCCTCAACACACATATCCTCACTGTTCTTTGTGGCCCTGCCAAGAGAGCCCACGTCATGTCAGTCTCACTGTGTATCTCCTGTGCAGACAAACAACATTACTTTTAAGGAAAGAATTCAAGTACTATAGTATACATCTATTGCTGGATGTTTTAACATGGCAATCGCTCTATAGTGCCTGTTAGAACATAGAAACCAGGCCAAGCGCAGTTGAGCTATTGTAGTAGGCAGGTAGGTCAATACAATCTTTAATAAGACCAGTGTTGGGTAAAGCCCTGACAGATCGATTGATTTTATTGTCGGTTACAAAAGTCACTATATCAGATTATGCGATTTTGCTTAGATAAAATCTTGAGTTGTTGTGGGTAACAAATGTGCCAGACTACAAGTTGCTTCACGATCAGTCATCATATGGCGTCTACAATGTATATTTGTGTGTATATTATATATTATATTATATATTGTATAGTTACATATTATATATACAGTATATATTATTTATTTTGAGCTAACGGTACAGAAGCGGTACCGTGCAATAGCAGTAAAGCGCACGTAAATATTACTAGAATTTAAAACTCCAACAAAACTTTCTGTAGGCCTATAGATACCTTCACATTTACATTTGTATACAAATTGTTGAAAACACTTTGTCACTATTGTGAATGAAAACATAATGATTGTACTTCTATTGGACAGTGTCACCCATGTGATGGAACTCGTCATGAAGAACGGGGAACAAATTAAACATTCTAGACTTTCTGCGATGGTGTCTTGAAGCATGGCAGGCATGGTATCGGTTGTCTTGAACTATGCCACATTGCATGAAAAGAAATGATTGAATCTTCTATCATGATTTTCACTTGTTGTTTACGAATCCCCACCTTACGTCAGCGAAATCGTGGCAAAATCGTGTGATCTGATCTGTGGCTTTAGTTACATAAAAATGTGATAAATTACTGACTACGAGTGGAAAATTGTAATCTGATTACATTACTAATTACTTATTGTAAAAAGTAGTCTGATTACTAATTACTTTACTTTGAAGTACTTTTAAAACATGTTTAATATTCACTGAAAAAGATTACAATGGGTTGAACACAGCAGCTTGACCAATTCAAATGATTTAAAGAGATAGTTTGCCCAATGCAGTATTATGGGTGTTCTGTGTTTCTGTAAGGTAATTAGTCCACCGAAATGAGTATATACCATACAAAGTATGAAGCTGATTGGTCAGTTTGTCACATGACATGTGGTGCGCTTGTGGCATTCTGAAAAGTTGAGATGTGTTCAACTTGGTGAACCTGGAAAACTATGGAATACGCGAACATGTTGCTCCCAATATGTCCCTTCATTGGAAATAACGAACTTGCGCACTCAAAAGACACAATACGCTTCTCTCATTTTCAGAAGTTACCTTCACTCCCGATCCTGCACAAAAATTCAATTTAGCCTGTTTAAAAGCAGTCGAAAGTTCTTTAGAGAATGGATAGACTGCATTTCACAGCAATATTTTTGTTTTTACGCTCAATGAAATCAAATTTATGTCCGTAATTCCACTTGAAGAAGCAACCTAAACCTATAATATTTTGATGGTATGATAACCTTGGATAAAAATATCATGGTTTAACAGTATTGTGATTACTGCTCTAAAATATATTCTTTTTAAATGTCTGGGTAAAAAAAACTATTTTTTTCCCATATAAAAACAATATATTCTATTTTTTTTAAGATTTATGATATTTTAGAGCAGTAAACATGTCACGGCTGAATAATTCAAATGACTCATTGACTTCTGCTGTCTTCATTTGTTTCAAAAACACAGATTTCTGTACAATTTAAAACAGCATCTTTGGATATTTTTTTCTGCTGGAGCTACTGTTCTCCTAAAATAAAAAAAAAAGTAAATAAAAAATTGTGCACATTCCTTAGGAACGGTATTACAGAAAATTTTGGCGGTTTAACCTTGACTTTTCCAAACCGCGGTATACCTTGAAAACAGTTATCGTCCCATGCCTACTCTCATCAGCAGCCATTTCAGCTCACATTCTCCAGCAATTTGCTCATTAACTGAAGTAGCAGCAGAAAAAGCGTTCTAAAAAGGCATGTTTTCTAAAAACTATATTTGTAACTTAACTAACGCAATTACATTGACTTTAGTAACTGTAATCAAATTACACAAATTTAAAGTGTTATTTGTTAAATTACTGCATTCCCCAAAAATGGAATACAGTAACGCATCACTGTGGAACACATTACACCCAACTCTGGCTAAGACATATGGACATCCCAGCAGGCACGTGATGTCAACATGACATTAGATTGACAATGTACCCGAACGTCAAGTCCACGTCGATGTTCCATGCCTATGTTGTTTTTAGGTTTCAATGCAACCTCAAAACAACAAAATATCAATGTCTAATGATGTTACAGCTTGAAGTTGTGTGGGTGTTACCAATATTCAGTTCAATTCATGTTTATTTCTATAGCGCTTTTTATAAAGTAGATTGTGTCGAAGCAGCTTAACACAGAGGTTCTAGTAATTGAAAGTGTGTCAGTCCAGTTTTCAGAATTTAAGTTCAGTTTGGTTCATTTCAGTGTGGTTTAAATTTCAGTGCTGGAAGTACAAACACTGAAGAGCAAATCTATCGATGCACAGCTCCATAACTCTTAAACCAAGCAAGCCAATGGCGACAGGAATGAAAAATTCACCAATTGACGAAAGTGAAGGGAAAAAAACTTCAAGAGAAACCAGGCTTAGTTGGGCACGACCATTTCTCCTCTGGCCAAACTTCCTGTGCAGAGCTGCAGTCTAGGCGATGGAGGTTGGAGAACACTGGACATCCAGGTATGATGTCAATATGACATCTATCAGACGTTGAATTTTGGTTGTCATACCTAATGTATAAATGTCAGTATCTGACATCACCATAACACCATGGTCACTTTCCAACACAACCTAAAATCAACAATATATCAACGTCATTTCAAATCATTATTACGTCAAAATAGCAATGTCTTTGGTTGCTGGCGACTTAAATCTAACCTAATTTTAACATCTTATGACATTGTGTGTCTGCTGGGATGGTTCTGAAAACAGAATTAAATAGTGATTACTGGTAACAGTTTAACAGTGATTCAATCATGTAAATGACCACATAAAAAATATAATTTCAAAATATAATTTAAAATAAAACTGTCAACTTGCACATAAAAAAGCACTGCCTAAGATCCACATTAGCGGTTATTTTGTTATTTGTGCGAGCCATTTTTGAAGCCACCTCCAAATGCATGGAGCACATTTGTTTCTTGGCAAAAATTCAATTTAGTAATAAAGGACAGAGATTGTCTGGAAGCTTTGGGTGACCAGTCAGTCTGGCGAGAGGTCTAATGCAAGCTTTTATCACAGAAAACATGTAGATGGAAGCAACAAGGAGAAAAATGGATTTTTATTGTGACAAAAAATAACAATTTATGATGCATACAGTATATCCATTTCATAGCAATGCATGCATGTTCAGTAATCCTTTAGGTGAATTATTAATTAGTAAATATTGTTTCACTCTTTAATTCACCATAATGAATTCTTCTGCGATAAAAGACATAAATCCAACCCTCAAATAACAGGAATGTACTTACATGTCTGGGAACAGACCATAAAACAACAGGTAAGACAACTTGCATAGGGAAAAAAATCTAACTTAGTTCTTAAAACAGTAATATAATAAAATGTTTCTCTAGAGATGCAAACAGAACCAATTCTTGGGTTAGTATAGAGCAACTTAAACCTCAATCTGAACTTGGAATCTATATGAACCCAATCATCTATTCCTTCAAAAAGGAACATTTCCAAAAGCTGTAATAATTCCACAAATTGAAATAATATATTACATGTCTTTTATAATGTTTATACACACAAAAATTCCAACACAATCTCACGGCAATTCCTAACTTTTTGATTTAGTGGCATTTAGTACGGTTTGCCTATCACCCAATGACGGTTGGGTTTAGGGGCGGGGTTGGGTACCACGCCTCCTTTTTAAAATTGTACATTTTCGTACGAATTAGCCACTAAACTGACAAAACATCAAATACTTACGCCTCCTTGTGAGATCAGGCTGAAAAATTCTCATAATGTGTGTTTTGGTACAAGCAGTTGGCCACCTCCAGTAAAATGAATGGCTTACTATGGCCCACTGCTGGACAAAATAATTTATTTCGTAAAATGTAATAGGCGACGCAGTGGCACAGTAGGTAGTGCTGTCGCATCACAGCAAGAAGGTCGCTGGTTAGAGCCCCGGCTGGGTCAGTTGGCATTTCTGTGTGGAGTTTCCATGTTCTCCCTGCATTTGCGTGGGTTTCCTCCGGGTGCTCCGGCTTCCCCCACAGTCCAAAGACATGCGGTACAGGTGAATTGGGTAGGCTAAATTGGCCGTAGTGTATGAGTGTGAATAAGTGTGTATGGATGTTTCCCAGAGATGGGTTGCAGCTGGAAGGGCATCCGCTGTGTAAAACATGTGCTGGTTCATTTCACTGTGGCGACACCGGATTAATAAAGGGATGAACTGTAATAATTTATGGTTCATCACTAACCAGCAGATGGGAGAATTCTACAACTAACACCTAGATCAATATCCAGAAACAACTTGTTACATTTAGATGTAATATTTCACATATATGCAAATGGCGTAGTTTATTTATTTATATATTTTGATAAAGGTACAAAAGTGCATTAATTTACAGGTAAGAAGTAAAGAAAGCAAAATAAATTGAGAAAGAGAATTTGTATGAGTAATAGGGTTGTCACGATACTGGAATTCGGTACCAATCGATACAGAAGTTTTTAATTTGTCCATTTCCTGCAAACATCTGAGCGCGTTCTTAAACACTGTTGATTTGCCATTGTGTTTACATGCTCAACAGAACTCAACAATTCATCAGCGGATCGCTCGTATGTCAGCTTATAGACAAACCGGCTGATACACGTGACTTTAAAACGCTCCAGTGTCCCTGTATCTGTAGCTGCATCCCAATTTGCATACTATCCCCAATCATAAGAATTCCCATGTCCTAAATCGTAGTATGTTGAAAAGAGTATGCCAAAGGTTCTAGGATGGTTTACTATTTCCGGTCAAAATTTTAAGTGTAGTACCGTCCAAACTCTAACCGCTGATATTGCCCATAGTACATTGCGCAATGGACGTGAATTCGATTAGAACTACAAACGCGGGTGAAAAGTGCAAATAACCTACAAAAATGACGGACCCACGTTACCAACCATCAAGTAGAGAGGCTTGGCTAAAGATGTTTATATGACTGTTAATTAACATCTAGCCAACTGGAAAATATTTAAATTGCGTTTTCTGTGTTATATTTCATCTGCAACAACAATACAGAACTTAAATAAAGGTGTGTTTGAACAACGTCTGAATGCATAATTAACCAAAGACATGAGGAGATTTCTCTGCATGAAAGACTCGCAAATTGGAGATTAACCTGCTGCTGCATCTCTGATAAGATAGGAAATTAAATACGACATAAATGTGTGGATGATTGACAGGGCTCATAACTAAGCAACATAACGATCTGTTAACGAGAAAGTAGTATGTCTCAAAGCTTGCATACTCCTCTGTTATATATTTTTCCTTCACAAAAAAGTATACACTTTTAGGGCGTAGTATAAGTATGCGAATTAGGATGCAGCATGTGTTTACACTCAGTAAACAGCGGTGAGTTCAGTAACTTGATGACCTTCACAGCCAATCAGTCATTTCTGTTAAGCATGTGAACACAATGGCAAATCCGCGCTGTTTAAGAATGCGCTCAACATCGCTTACATGTTAGCAGGAAATGGATGTTTTAAAAATTTTAATTTTTAGAAATTTAAAATTTCAGTATCAATTTATACTGAATTCCAGTATTTGGTATATACAGTTTACGGGTTAAAGCAATAAACCCAAACTTATGTCCAGACGTACACACGTTCCGATTTCGTAAAAAAATAAATCTGTCCACATGACAACGTAAAACACACTGTGATGCATGTTATGGGCACGGCAAACCAACTGGTGGAGATAATGACACTTTTATACTGGGTTCAAACCAAAAGGGAAATTAAGTATATTTTGTGAGTAAATTTCAGTCAAGTCAATGCAAATGTGAGAACGGAGGCAGTTTACCATCATGACCAATGTGGAATACATGATACATTTGCCAAGAATGTGCAGAATTTGCCGCATTTACGTCTTCCATGTTCGGTGTGAACCCAGCCCTGTTGGCCAATAAGAAAGGAGAAACAGTGCGCATGCTGACATCATGAGGTAAAAACAGCAGTTGTAGCATCCACACGACCACACTGTACCCAGAGTTTCTGAAAATGTTTACCCTGGCCGGAGTTTTCAGGAAGTTTCGGTTTCAGTCATTGTGTAGACAAAGAGCAAATGTTTGTGTGGACAGGGCCTAATTTTGGAGGGCCACTGCCATGCACAGTTTATTTCCAATCAGTTACAATTCATCTGCCTGAAAGTTTCTAGTAGCCTGAAGCTGCGTTCACACTGCACTTTTCTTACCATGAACTTCCATTCATTTGTACGCGAACGCATCAGACCGGAAACGCAAGGTTGTGCGTCAAGTTTCGCAGTTCGATACGTTGGAAAGTTCAAGCTTGGTATGCTCTGACCTGCAAAATCGCATCACATAATTGCGTGAGACCAACCGAAGATCAAAACATGACCTCTCTGGACAACAATTTAAAACATGGACCAATTGCTCGCTTTTTTTAATGCCTAATCATCATTTATACTCTTTTTATAAACTCTAGCGTGACCGCAGCTTAAAGCCGCGGTCACACTGGGCTTTTCTCCCCATAGACTTCCATTCATACGCAAGCAAATGCGTCAGACCGGAAACGCAGGGTCATGCATCAGAGTTTCGCAGGTTGCTGCGGTGCAAAGTTCAGACTTGGTCAACTCTGACCTGCAAAATCGCATCACATAATTGCGTGAAATCGCATCAATTGACTGCGTGAAACCAATCCAGGATCGAAACATGACCTCTCTGAAAAGAAATTTAAAACATGGAGCAATCGCTCGCTTTTTTAATGTCTATTCATCTTGTTTAATCCTGCCCCTTTTCGCAGCGCCATACGACAGAACTTTGCAAGCTCAAACTCTAGTGTGACTTCGGCTTAATCCTGAGGATCTTGATTGGCTTGTCCAGGTGTGTTTAATCAGGGTTGGAACTAACTCTGCAGGCCAGTGGCCCTCCAGGAATTGAGTTTGAGACTTGCTCTAAGGTAAGGTGTATTTATTACAGTACTGTTTTGCATTTTCTTTCTCCAGGGTGTCACTGAAAGACTTATCCAGTCAGTGCTGTGAGTCTGTTTCGCAAAAGTTCCAAATTATTTCCCTGTAAATATATTCTAAAACTTTGGGAAGCTGTGTTTTGATTCAATCCCTCCTCTCAGTGTTTTTTTTAACACTTTTGTTCCAACACATTTCTAAACATAATAGTTTTAATAACTACTTTCTACGAACTGATTACTTTTTTATTTGTCATGATGACAGTACATACTATTTTACTTGATGTTGTTCAAGATATTAGTATTCAGCTTAACGTGACATTTAAAGTAAATATTAATAAGCAGCAAATTTGCAGTTTATTGCGTAAAAATTCCTAATTAATTGTTAATAAAGAGAGCTGTACACTCTCAGAAATAAAGGTACTAGAGCTGTCACTGGGGTGGTACCTTTTCAAAAGGTACATATTTACTTAAAGGGCACCTAAGTTACCCCTTTTTCCAGATTTAATTTAAGTATTTTGTGTCTCCAGAATGTGTTTGTAAAGTTTCAGCACAAAACACCCATCAGATTTTTTTATTATAGCTTTCACAAGTTTTATAGCTTTGAGCAGCAGGTAGCAGTTTTTGTGCACTGTGCCTTTAAGGCTAGTCCTCCCCGCCCACCGTTTCCACGTGCCTGTCAGTGTGCCTTAATCTTCGCCCTCGACTGCCTCAGACAACAAACAGACAAGAAGGAAGCAGATCAACGTTTGTGAGAAATACTACAGTAAGAACTTTACCAATGAGTATTTGATGCATTTGTTGTGGAGATGCAACGTTGAGTCACACAATGTTGTTACAAAGTTCACGCACACACACACAGCATGGACATGCACACACAAAGACAGCGCGCGCTTTTAGCTTTGCACTCTTTTTGCACACAAAAGTGACCGGATACAGGTTAATATCCACTGCTGTATGGATATCCGTTATGTTAATGTACAAAATAAACCTGATTTAACGTCCACAAACTGGGATTGAAGCGTCTTTTATAATTGTTCTGACACGTGGCTGTGTTGATGAAGTAAATCTAAAGTAAATTGCTGTAATTCATTACACACATACATGTTTTAAAACATTTTAACTTTGTCAAACTCACTCTTGATCACATTTGATGATGATTGATGATACTAGCAAACTGAACAGACCTTTTATTCCCGGTTGCTTTGAACTCATCCTGTCTTGTTGATTTGATTATATACATTACTACGGAGCATGTTAATACGCAGCTGTCAATCAATTCGGTGGGCAGGGGGACCGCACTCCTACGTCAAGTTGCGGTCGGTCTCAAAACCTCTCCAATGGGTCCACCGGTTTTATGTTGTTAAATTGAAAAAAAAAAAAGCACTGGGTGTGTTTATATCACCCCAATATGACGGTACAGACACTACACCTACACGTATGTCTGTCCAAACAGCTTGAAAAGTAGATTTTTCACCATAGGTGCCTTTTAAAGGCCATATATTGATACCTCAAAGGTATATATTAGCACCTAAACATTTTCAAGAGGTATTTTTTTTTTACTTTTTAGATACTAATATGTACCTTTGAGGTATTAATAAGTACCCTTTAAGCACAAATATGTACTCTTTGAAAAGGTACCACCCCAGTGACAGCTCTTGTACCTTTATTTCTGAGTGTACCTTAAAAAAAGTGTGACCAAGCAACAGAAATAGCGTGCTAGTTCTCTAATCTTATATTCAAATGAATGCAATTGCTAAATCATTCTAGACGCTCTTGAAGATTTTAAACAAATGGCTCAGCAAAACTCACAATTACATGCTTGGTTTAATTTGGCTACAAGGATAAATGAATCCTCGCGGAAGCTAAAGATGACAAGCACTTTAAAAACGTACATTCAGTCTAATAATAAATCACGGTAATGTCAAGCATCGCCTGCTCCTCATTATACATTTTCAATGCATGTGCTGTTAAATTGTGCAACATGAATGCGAGCATGCGTGAATTGAACAGTGCGTGACCTTAAAACATATGCATCCGCTCATATCGCTAGGCATTGCTCCAGCACATATGTCCCGCTTTTAATAGCAAGTATCTTCAAATAGGCATAGCTGAACTGACGTCCTGGCTGAGGTCATAGAATGTGCGGTGCTGGATTTGGACATCCCTTCTCCTCATGTGTTTATCTCACACTGGCTTTTAAGATCACTACTTGGCACCAGTGAAGCGCCTGCCATCTGCTAGAAGGCTTGCTGGGTCTCCACAGGACGACTTCATGCTTTCGCGAGCCAGTTTTAGTCGTCTTTGGCCAGAGCCCATGCCAGGTGCTCTGACAAACTGTAGCTCCAGAAAGAGACGGCAACCTCTGAGATAATTACACTGATCTTGCACATCACAGCACCAATGGACCTCAAATAAGGCCTTTGAACAAAGAGACATTACAAGAGGAACTTGAACATTTACTTAGTTTAATATAATGTAAGTGTAATATATATATATATATATATATATATATTTTTTTTAGGAATGTCTACAGATGTCTACATATATGTATTTTTAGGAATGTCTACAGATTTCCTAAACAGATGTATTTATGAAAATAATATTTTAGTCACCAAACATATTTACAAATTGAAAGATAATACAATTAAATTCAAGCTAAATATTGCAAAAAAATAATTACAACCTACTAAATTTCAACACATTTTTTCAATTGTTATGTTTCTCTAGATTTTTCCTCTTTTTTTTGTTTGTGTTTAGTATTTTTCTCTAACATATACATTTGGGTGTTTTTGGACTGTTATCGTGAGAGATTTTGTTAGATAAGCTCCAGATTTGGCTTCAGTACTGACTAATCTAATGTATATGCACAACTATATTGTGTAGCTTCCTATTAAAAAAAGAATTTAAAAGATAGATTTTAAATTGAAAAATATATATACAAGGTGGGCCATTTATATGGATACACCTTAATAAATTGCATAGACAATTGCCTTCAGATGACCCCAAAGATAAAAGTCTAAGGGGGTCAGATCGGGAGACCTTGGGGGCCATTCCTCTGGCCCACGACGATCAATCCACTTTTCAGGAAACTGAATTCAGGAAACCATTCCCATTTTATTAAGGAGTTTATTAAGGTATCCATATAAATGGCCCACCCTGTATATATATATGTGCTGCAACAAGCCTGATCCGAATTCGGCACCTCTGAAAGCTAATCCAGCACCTTATTTTACCAGTACTCCTTCTCAACTGCCCTCCTTTCCCTTCCACTGTTCACTCTCACTTTCTTTCGCGACTCCCCAACCCTCTTCACTTTCGTCCATGACACCCCCGCCCCACTCTTTACTTTTGTCCACAACACCCCTCCGCCTTGAATTCTTTGTAAAGTGTGGTGTGACCAATAGTTGGACTATAAATAAGACAAAAAACTCACAGTAAGTAAGAAAATGATTAATAATTGATTGATTTTGGATAGTCGTAAAATATATAGTTGTTATTTTTTGCATCCAAATTCAATCCAGATTATGTTTTGCACATTATAAATAGTAGTTCGCTCTTATAATTGTGCAGTTATTCATTGTAAATTAATTACATGATAACAAGTACATCATGACTGACGGAACGCCTATTGTGCGAACAACTGTTCCTAACATCACATGTGTCACGACACATCTTAATAGATGGGTGTAAAAACGGTGTGCTAGCAAGATGAAGTCTTTGTTGGGTGTGTTCATAGATATCCTGTTGAGATCATGTGCCAGAAATAAAGAAGCCGCACATCTTCTCAGTGGATGACATGTTGTCCGGCAAGAGCTTCAGTGTACACTCGCTGTGCACAAATGTTGTGTAATTACAGTGCTCAAGATAAATATGTACACCCCTTGCAGGTGTCCCTTTTAATTTTATATCTTCTATTGGATGCTTTACAATAATAAATGTCAGCATATACAGTCAGAATTATTAGCCCTCCTGAGCTATTAGGCCCCTGTATATATATTTTCCCAATTGTGTTTTTTTATCAAGATTTTTTAACAAATTTCTAAACATAATATTTTTAATAACTGATTTCTAATAACTGTTTTTTATGTTTGCCATGATGACAGTACATAATACTTTACTACATATTTTTCAAGATACTAGTATTCAGCTTAAAGTGCAATTTAAAAGCTTAACATGGCTAATTAGGTTAATCGGAAAAAAATATTGCTTAGAAGAGATAATAACATTGACCTTAAAATGTTTTTTTTTTACAAATTAAAAACTGATTTACTGATTTTATTCTAGCTGAATTAAAACAAATAAGACCTTTTCCAGAAGAAAAATATACTGTGAACTCTGTGGAAAAATTCCTTGCTCTGTTAAACATCATTTAGGAAAAAAATTGAAAAAGAAAATCTACAGAAGGGCGAATAATTCCAACCCAGGCTCAATATTTATACAAACCCCTGCATACATTTCTGGAGAAAGCGAAAAACGTCCCAGGAAGTATGTTTTTTTTTTTTTGCTGTTTTTGTGTTCACGAAACCACCAGAGGCTGCTGTGTACGCTTTTTCACATCTCAAATTTCTCTCACGGTTGCCATTTGTCCCTGATGTTCTTGCATAAATCCACCAAAGGCCGCTGTCAACTGACTGACCAACCAATAACCCCACAACCCCCTACCCTTAACCCAACCGATAGTGTTTTCAAAAATACAGATTGACCCACCCACAGCCTTCCCTAAACCCAACCCACAGTGTTTTCAAAAGCAAGAAAAGCCCTTATGGCAGCTTGATTTTTACCACATTTTCAGATCTTACCACGTTCCCACTCAGTTATTTACTTGTTTATTTGGTGCCTTTTGTTTTTGTTTTACCTGCTTTCTGGAACCATTCTTCTCCGGCAGTGGCGGATTTAGGCATGGACAATGTGGGCAATCAGCCAGGGTGGCATCTTTCTAGCATCACCCCACCAACCCCCCACCCCAGTCACATTCAAACCCTGCTCCAACCAACCAAAACCCTCTTACCCCTGCACTTCACTTTCCTGTACGAGACACATTCCAGTCCCCATGACCCCCGCTCTTTACTTTCGTCCGCGACACACATCACTCGCAACCACCTCTGAACTCACCCATTCCACCCTCTTTACTTTCTTGAAGGTGGCATGAGCCCAGTGAGGGCGGCATGATCGTCGTTTGACTAGAGCTCCAGTTCAGCTTGCTCCGGTCCTGTTCACCGGACTTGAACCTTGTCTTCATGGTCATCTTAAGTTCAACGACAGAAGTGGCAAGCCACTGTGCAAACTGATAACTGAGGAACAAAACATCCACAAAAAAACATCTGTGGAAAAAAACATCCACACCACCGGTAAACGGTCAGCTGGTTGCGCGAAAAGAAATAGAAGCTGTCGACGGCATCATACCACCCCATAGTGTTTATTTTAAAAAACAAAATGCAGCCGTATGAAACTCTGGCTACTTAATTTGTGCTCTCTAGAAATGTATATATGGGACCACTTAACAGAAATAATGTCCAGTATAGAATATAAAGTCATGGTGCAGTGGAAAACGAATGAATATTGTGCATGACTCCCAAGAGCTTGGAGGACTGCATCCATACATTTCTGCAATGACTCAAATAACTTATTAATAAAGTCATCTGGAATGGCAAAAAAGCATTCTTCCAGGACTCCCAGAGTTCATCAAGATTCTTTGATAGATTCATCTTCAATGCCTTCTCCATCTTACCCCAGACATACTCAATAAAGTTCATGTCTTTTGACTGAGCTGGCCAATCCTGGAGCACCTTGACCTTCCCTGCTTTCAAGAACTTTGATGTGGAGGCTAAAGTATAAGAAGGAGTGCTATCTTGCTGAAGAATTTGCCCTCTCCTGTGATTTGTAATGTAATGGGCAGCTCAAATGTCTTGATACCTCAGGCTGTTGATGTTGCCATTCACTCTGCAGATCTCTCGCATGCCCCCATACTGAATGTAACCCCAAACCATGATTTTTCCTTCACCAAACTTTACTTATTTCTGTAAGAATCTTGGGTCCATGCGGATTCCAATAGGTCTTCTGCAGTATTTGTGATGATTGGAATGCAGTTCAACAGATGATTCATACTAAAAGTCAAGTTATTATCTGTTTCTCTTGCAATTGGGATCGACGACAGGTCAGGTAGTGTATTCCTAAAAAATGTTAGATGACCAAACTCTTATTTTAATGGACATTTTGTTCAAATGCACCAAAAACATTGGCTATATTCACTGAGACGTGCAGAACCATTTATTTTCAATATGGGGTGTACTCATTTATGCTGAGCACTGTACATGTTAATCTTGCATAATTTGGTCCCGTGCCAATTTTACACATTTCAGTTTGCACAACCTATTAACCAAAAAAATGCAAGTAAAAATGCAATTGTCAGCCTATCATCTGAGCATGCCTACTCCCACACCCAGCAACCCATCATCTTATTCACACATGTGCTCACATTTGCCATTATGGGATCAGTGACTCCTTGCGTAACTAATGCACATAACTCCCACTGATGTTTGTATATATAGCAATTTCTTTTCTCGCATAAAAAAGAATCATAAATGGAAAATATAAGTAGAGACCATAGGTCTTTCAGCGTGGGCAGGAATCTAAATTCACATTTATCTCCGAACGGCACATTACGCTATGTCATATTTAATTTTAGACAGGACTAAATGTAGGATCTTTCAAACAAGCTGCTTCAGAATGCAAAAGCAACAGCAGCATTTACATACAACCTTGTGTTTATGTTGTCCTGCTCTATAGAGATGTCACAGTCATGGTGTGCTCTGAATGTTGTTAGCTTTCCTTTAAAATATAATCCTTGTGAAGGTTTACCTTGAAAAAGTTAACAGCATAATTAAATAAACACCTATCCATATATAAGCATTAGAACATCGTTCCACAAAAAAGGCCATTTGATTTCTTACACTAACTGATGTATGAGATGTTAATAAAGGGACTAAGCCGAACAGAAAATGAATGAATGAATGAGATGTTACATGTTTAAATTTTTT
>CAIGQZ010001206.1:3758952-3825992 GCA_903798205.1 Danio tinwini | reverse complement strand
TATATATATATATAATTTTCATGCATTTAAATATTTAAATTGTATTATTTCAAATGGAAAAATACACTTCATATTTCTAATGAGTCTTTCATGATCGCAATGGTAGTGTACTTTTTCGTAGTGATAGTGCACTTTATCATACATTTAACGGCACTTTCTAAGTAAAATTAGTTTTTCTGGGCAGTATGAGGGCAAAAACTTTATTTCTTTTCACATTAATAATATTTACAGTTATATGTTATTAATGAATAAATTATTGTTTTTGTAAAATTCTTTGCACAACACCAAATAAATACCACAAAACAACTTAACGATGAATATGATTTGTAACTGAAAACATTTGCCTTATTACTTATCTCCATACGGACACATTTTCTGGAGTGGTCAGTTTGCACAGTAGCTCACATTGCACGATGTGGTTTTTGTGATGCAGAGCGCTCGGGTTTGTTTCCGGTGAAGCACGCTTTCACAAAAGAGAAAAAAAGCTATGTAAAATCAAGGTAAAGCGGTGTGGTCGTATTGCACTTCACTTCATTTGCTTTTGAAAACACTATTGGTTGCGATTAGGGAAAGGTTTAGCTCAGTAATTCAACAAGTACAACAAGTTTTGCCTTCACGTGGACGTGTAGAAGAAGGACGTGTATCTAATACCCTAAAGTATTTCAGATTCACAAAAATATAGACAGTGCCTCTGGTGGAATTGTTATCTGCAACGAAACATACCTGGAGTAACGTATTTCACTTGACAAAAATGAGACAGTCATTTTTAGGCCGCTGGATTTTCCCTGCGGTGTGTTCTTTTGTGAAGTTTTATAGATCCATGAAGCTTCAAATGCCTAAAAACTATTCAGCAAGTAAAATAATTGTTAGTTCAAATCATATATCACATATATATATATATATATATATATATTCACCTTATTCTCCGCGTACGAGCGGGCGCAGCCATTTGAATCATTTTGGCTGGAGACTTCCGGTCTCATTTACTTCCATTCATTTTTAGAGGTTAAAAACAGCTCGTTATGCCCATGATGTTGCAAATTGATGTTTTCTTATTATATTATCCTATTTTGTCTGTATAATCATGCAAACACTTGTTTGTAGAGCGAGTAGTTTGACCGTTTTCAGCCGTTTTTTATTCCTAGTCATTTCTCTCATAGGCAACTGAATCGGAAGTTCTAAAACAATCGCAAAAACGAGCGCACTTCCACATTAAAGAATAAGGTCAATACAGTTGAAGTCAGAATTATTAGCCCTCCTGCTTATTTTTTCCCCAATTTCTGTTTAACAGAGAGATTGTTTTCAACACATTTCTAAACAATAGTTTTAATAAATAATTTCTAATAAATGATTTATTTTATCTTTGCCATGATGACAGTAAATAATATTTTACTAGCTATGTATCAAGACATTTCTATACAGCTTAAAGTGACATTTAAAGGCTTAACTAGGTTAATTAGGTGAACTAGGCAGGTTAGGATAATTAGGCAAGTTACTGTATAACGATGGTTTGTTCTGTAGACTATCGAAAAAAAAATTACTTAATGGGGCTAATAATTTTGCCCTTAATATACATTTTTAAAAATTAAAAACTGCTTTTATTCTAGCCGAAATGAAATAAACTTAGACTTTCTCCAGAAGAAAAAATATTATATATACCAAATATATATATACCAAAGTG
The DNA here is from genome assembly GCA_903798205.1 of Danio tinwini. NCBI lineage: Eukaryota > Metazoa > Chordata > Actinopteri > Cypriniformes > Danionidae > Danio > Danio tinwini. Next base: position 3,824,311 of record CAIGQZ010001206.1, on the reverse strand, counting down.
AATGTAATTTAATAATATATAAAAAAAAAATAAAAAGTAATTTTAAGGAGCTCTAAAAGGTTGCTGATGATTATTATTAATACATTGTATTCATTTAATTAATTTGTTTTTCTGAGTTTATTCTCATGGTTTTCCAGTCTTGTTTAAATTGAGTTTTATTTTGCAGCCTATATTATATTCCCATGTTTGATACCTTTTGAATTTCTCAGCTATAGTTACCACCTTTAAAAGCACAGACTGAAGTGGGAGTTTTGTGAGTAATCTTTTGGCAATCATCAATTTAAAAAATAGAAGAAAATATGCTAATTGGTTTATAGCAATTGCTAATGCATTGTTTAAATCAAGAGCAAAAATCACAGGCTTCATGCATTTTCAGTCTAAATGTTTCAGTGGATACCTAAATTCATTCATTCATATGGAACAAGATAATTTCTATGGATGGTTCTGGGTAACATTCAGTATCACACTTTTCATTGTTGTCCAAGTAATTAGTCTGAAAATATTTTTCCCCTTTTTTTCTTGTTTTGTAATTACCCCTGCTACCATATTGCATATTGATGTGTTGAAATATTTTATATTTTGAACATTTGTTAAAATTTGATTCGTGACCAATTAAGCAGGTTTCAGTCCGTAAATACTGCTAGTTAAAACAGAACATTTGGTTGTTGTGTTGACTGCCAAGAGCTGTAGATTGCAGACGGGTGCCTGGCATCCAGACTATGACCTGCAAGCTGTACCGTCATATGGTAGCTTCTAAAAATTTCTAATAATTATAATATTGTGCGACAAAGATAGTTCTGGTTCCAGAGTTTCAAGGTCACATTTCCCAAAGGTTATCAGCTGAAACTGACTATCTCATCTGAACAGATCACCTTTATTAGGAACACCTTACTAGTACTGGGTTGGGCCCCCTTTTGCCTTCAGAACTGCCTTAATCCTATGTGGCATAGATTCAACAAGGTACTGGAAATGTTTCTCAGAGATTTTGGTCCATATTGACATGATAGCATCACGCAGTTGCTGCAGATTCATTGGCTACACATGCATGATGCAAATCTCCCATTCCATCGCAGCCCAAAGGTGCTCTATTGGATTGACATCTGGTAACTGTGGAGGCCATTTGAGTACATTGAACTCATTGTCATATTCAAAAAACCAGGCAACGTTTTACCAATCTTTTATTGTCCAATGTTGGTGAGCCTGTTTGAATTGTAGCCTCAGTTTCCTGTTCTTAGCTGACAGGAGTGGCATCTGGTGTGATCTTCTGCTGCTGTAGCCTATCCGCCTCAAGGTTGGATGTGCTGTGTGTTCAGAGAAGCTCTTCTGCATATCTCTGTTGTAACGAGTGGTTATTTGAGTTACTGTTGTCTTTCTATCAGCTGGAATCAGTCTGGCCAATCTCCTCTGTCCTCTGGCATCCACAAGGCATTTGTGCCCACAGACTCTCTGTGGTCGTTAAAAATCCCAGGATGTCATAAAAAAAAAAAAAAAAAAAGAGTAGACATTCCTGGCCAAATTTGCCCACTGGCCTCTCCACTATGGCCTTCCAACCATCCCCATATCATAATAGGCTTTATCACTCTGTCTCCTCTCTACCAGTCAGCTATTTTGCGGTGTAAGGTTTGACGCAATATGGCTGCTGTCGCGTCATCCAGGTGGATGCTGCACACTGGTGGTGGATGACGAGATTGCCCCAAAAACATGTAAAGTGCTTTGAGTGTCCAGAAAAGCGCTGCATAAATGTAAGGAATTTATTATTGTTAAAAATTTAAGCTGAAGCATGTATTTATGTAACACCCCATACTGATTATGTTACAAGTAGTTGTTGTGGTGTAGTGTGTGTGTGTGTGTGTGGTTTCTCTCGTTCTTTCTTTCTCTCTCGCTTTCTCTCTCTTTCTCTCTGAATCATTCGGAGATGCAGCGGATTATGTCGGATCATGATTGGTGCTTGTATTGGCGGCGGCTGTATTTAAAACATCTAATTCAGCATGGATTCAGTGGCTCCCAGCTCTCTCTCTCGATTCCTCGTTTGTTTAATTCTTTGTGAAGATATTGTTGCTTAAGTGATCCAAAATGAGTGTTTGTTGCTGATGTCTCTTATATGGCATGTTGTGAGATGCCAATGTGAAGTTGTACATTGTCATTGAAGTTGAAGTTGTCTCCCTGTCATTTATTTTGGCTGAACCTCTCCTGATGATATTTTTGCTCCTCATGTTCTGTAAAATATATCCTATTTACTTGTAAATTCTCAGTGGTTGTATTGTTGATTCATATTTTGAGGAGTGAGAGCGCGGAGCACCAGGGATTATATTTTTAATCCCTGTTAACTTGTTACGTTTTGGTTAAACCTCTTTTTAATTAAGGATTTTTAATTTAATTTGTAACAATTAGCAGAGACATATTAATATTATCAATTTTCAGTCAATATAAAAACCAAGTGAGGGTTCTGTAGAGAGACCTAAAAGAGATCATGAAAGATCCGTTATAAAATATGACAAGTCTATTTTCTCGATGTGAAATCAAATGAAAAAATGTCTGAAAATGACACAAATGGAAAAAGTGATTGAATACGGTTATTTTAAAGAAATGAAGATGGCGTATAACATTGTAGGACATTCCAAAAAAGAAAATACAAACCTTACGAGCTTCCAGTGGATGGTTTTATTTCTGAAATTCTATTTCATATAAGGCCTTTATTTTGTTTAATACATTCCTCCGATTGCTGTTCACTCTTACAGAATAAACCACCTTCATATTGAACGTGACAACGACTTGCTAGTATGATAGATTATTGCCATAACAACTAAGTGAACCACTTTCGGGTTTAGTACACACCGTCCTTTGCTATTCTTAGCCATTGAGGAATATATCTATTTCTTGAGAACCAAGAAGATGCTAGCTTGCATTTTGTGGTCTGATATGACCTTGTTTGGCTCCACAGAGGTCAATTTGTTTGTGCTGTATTTTAATGGACAAAAAGGACAAAATTCAATACTGTTTTTTTTTTGTTTAGTTTTTTTTTAATCAGAGGTCATATGTTTAACATTTTTATATGACCCCTTTTGCTCAGTCTTGTGTTATTTCATTCTCGGATTGACTGCAGAGCTCATTTAACTGCAATGTAAAGCAAAACTGAGTGAAGGGGAAAAAATGTCATTAAAATCCTGAAACCTATGATTGATGGAGGAGAGAAGTGGCTAGCAAGCTTGAATTCCGATGAACTTGTTTGAAGTGGCGCTTCGGCTGATTCTTTCTGACTTGCACTAATGGAATGAAAATCAGATCTGAATAGATCAGGCCTATCCTAATTTCCTATTGTCACCAGCCTTTATGAGACAGAGGTGACCTTCAGCACCAGATGAAGGACTCTTATTGTCCTTTTCATTCCTTTGGCAGCAGATAACCAGTCCAATGTCCCCAAACGCACTACTACAGCAATAGTGTTCATTTACTCATTGTTACAGAGTGATTTAATTGGGTATTTAGGTCATTAAAGTATTAAGTTTTGACCACATGCTGAGCTTTATTTAACTCAACTTGTATAATAATTAATTAATTGCTGGTTTAAATTGAACCTAAAAAGTTGGAAATCGGGTGGCATGGTGGCTTAGAGGTTAGCACTGTCGCCTCACAGAAAGAAGGTTGCTGCTTCAAGTCCTAGCTGAGCCAGTTGGCTTTTCTGTCTGGAGTTTGCATGTTCTCCCCATGTTGGTGTGGGTTTCCTCCGGGTGCTCCAGTTTCCCCCACAGACAAAAAACATTTGCTATAGGGGAATTGGAAGAACTAAATTGGTTATAGTGTATGTATGAATGTAATAGTGTATGGGCGTTTCCCAGTACTGAGTTGCGGCTGAAAGGGCATTCGCTGCATAAAACATATACTGGAGAAGTTGGTGGTTCATTACTCTGTGGATTCTATAGGTGAACATCAAAAAGTGAACATTTATTAATTGGCAAGAACACAACACTAGTGCGATATGGGTCTAACAACACTGCTTTGATTCTGCTTCATTGCACAGTTCTACAAATGTGACATGTTTATGCAACAGTCCAATGATTTGACCACTGATTTAAACTACTGTCTATGTGTTCAGGATGTCTACTGGCTTAGATTGGCCTTGCATGTCTAGGGGAAGGAGCAAGTCTTTCAAAGGTGCAGCAATTGATTTATTAACAGCCATTTAGTTAGTGTATGCTTTACTAAAAAGATAGGTATTTAATCTAGTTTTGAAGTGCGAGAGTGTGTCTGAGCCTCGGACATTATCAGGAAGGCTATTCCAGAGTTTAGGAGCCATGAATGAAAAGGCTCGACCTTCTATACTCGACTTTGCTATTCTAGGAACTACCAGAAGCCCTGGGTTTTGAGATCTTAAACAGCGGGTTGGATTGTATCGAGACAGGAGGTTGGTTAGATAAACAGGAGCTAGATTATTTAAAGCTTTATAGGTAAGAAGCAGTATTTTATAATCAATATGAAACTTAACAGGCAGCCAGTGTAAGGAGGATAAAATTGGGGTGATATGATCATATTTTCTAGACTTGGTAAGAACTCTGGCAGCTGCATTTTGTACTAGCTGAAGTTTGTTAATAGAGGATGTTGGACAGCCAGTGATCAGAGCATCCATCTAATTACTGTAAAACATAACAATAAAATAAATAAGTCAATAAATATAAAATCAATCTCACAACTTTAGTAATGCTAGTACACCAGTATTTGTCATTCAAGAGGTAATTAACTTTGATTTACTTATCTTAGTTCTATGAATTCACAATATTTACTATAACAATATCCAAAAATGGCAAAATTGCATACATATTAAATTATCTCAGTATATTCATAAAGAAATAACAACCTGTGTCAATATTTCTCAGGAAATAGTCCATACTGACTGCAGAAATGGATGATATGACAACTCTAGCTTTGCTTTTCCACGTTTACCATGAAGTGACAAAGCAACCATTTGGTTAAGCATTTTTTTATAACACCAAGTAACATAGTTTTGTAAAGTCAGGGCACTTGCAGTGAAATATGGTCAAAAAATATGCTTAGCCAATGCAATCTCACGGCAATTCGCATCTTTTTGATTTAATGGCTAATTCATATGAATTCATACGATCTAATTCGTACCATTTTAGTAAGATTTGTTCATTACCCAATGATGGTTGGGGTTGGGTGCCACGCCTCCTTTAAAAAATCGTACTCAACTCGTATAAATTTGTACGAATTAGCCACTAAACTGACAAAACGTAGAATCAGGATCAGGATCAGGCTGGCTTAGCTTGCAAAATTTCACCAAGATCACATGGAAGGGATGATTTTTCTGTTGCCGACTTCTATGGGACTTCTGTAGGAGGAGTGTTGTGATGACTGCTGTTGATTTTGTTTTTTAATTAGCAAGCCTCAACCAGATGGTAGAGATGACTCAATCAGGTTTAGTTAAGTTAGGTACTTCTCTCATTAAAATAAAACGTCTAGTGGCTGGGAAAGACCCTTTTTACAGTGTCTGGTATAATATTAATGTTGTTTTTGTGTGTTTACATAGATGAATATGCCCACGGTGTAAATGCACAATACACTTACGATCTTATTGCCACATTATATTGTTAGCCTTCAGTTATTTCCTGAAGATAAATACCAAAAAGTAACGCAACTGCAATAACTCAGTCACCATCATCAATCTCATATGAAGCAAGAGATCGCGATGACATATGTTGACGTGTGCAGGTGTTGAAGTGCTGTCCCCTTTCTTAAAGGTAAAATGACTCAAAATATGCTCAACCATTTGGCAGAGCAGGCAGTCAAATGGATATTTGCACATAGAGGTCGTGTATTGATCTTGGATTGGTCTCACGCAGCCACATGATGCGATTTCACAAGTCAGAGTTCACCAAGCTTGAACTTTCCAACCCAGTGAACTGCGAAACCTGTCACACGAGCTGGGGTTTCCTGGAACTAAACAGGACACTGGCCCTTTATGACTGAATTTGAACAGCTGTGACATGAAGACACTGCCTTCTCTTAAATGACTTTTGATGGTTTTTCGTGAAGGTGTTAAGAAGCGCTGCCTCGCCTTCCATCTCTGAGAAGACAGCTCTGATGTAAACAGCCGGAGGTGCTTTGAGTGTCATTATTCTTCACGGGATTGTAGTATAATTGTACTTAATAATATCCTCTGAGACCACATTACTATGCAAGCAGAAGCTGTGTTCATACATTGCAAAATTGCGTATGAAATGGCAATTAGAGATCAGGAAACCATGTTAAAAGTGCCAATGCATAACTATGTTAAAAGTAACGCATGTGGAATCTAGTTAATGAATCCAGAGGTGCCAAGCAACTCATAAATCATTAAAAAGCAGCTACCTTTGATTAATTATTAACAACAATGTTCAGTGTAATTGGATCATTCAAGGCCCGCAGGAATAAATCATACAACCATGGAGGTACCCTGGGAATTTGTCATGCCCACACAAAGTTGTGTTGTCTGAGGATGATGGGGTATCACAGATCACCTTGATTAGTTATATGCAAACACTTTGAGTGGAATTAAGCAAGAAAAGCAGGACACTGGTCCCATTAAATCTATGTATTTATTTATAAGCTTAGGAAATGTGTTTTTCTATTGACCTGTTGACTTCAGTTGAATAGAAGACGCACAAAGGATGCCAACAAACCGATGTTTAGCATTTTGAAATATGCAAAATAAAATATGCATTCTTCTCCCGCGGGATGAATGTAATGTGGGTATGAGATGAGAGGGGATGGAACTTTGTGTAACATTGAAAAAATCAAGGGAATGAAATGTATAGGATGCATTAGGATTTGACAAGAGAGGATGGTGATGGGGTAAGAGCATGGAATGGGATTGTATAGCATGGGGCTTTTTGCTAGTTGGGTTAAAGCACATGCATGTATGGTTAGTGTCATTCCATCAAGGACATGTTCCTGGATCAACACATTGATTCCGATCTGCCAATCAGAATCAATGGTCGTAAGTTTACAGCTAATTATTTACTGATTGTTATCCAACTATTATTCCCCTCTGATTTTGGGAATAATTTACATTTAAGCCTAATCCAAATTCTAATTTTACACCCCTACCCCTTCCCGTTGGCCCTTGAAACAGAGTGGGAAGGGGAAGGGCTTCAAATTTTATCCTTATGCTGCGTTCACAACAGATGCAGAAGAAGCGTCAAGCGTGAATGATTTACATGTTTAGTCAATGCAAACGTGCGAATAGACATCCTGTGGCACGATACGCGTGAATGACGTAGCGTTAATGACGCGAATTGCGCGATACGCATGTGTTTAAAAATCTGAACTTCTGCGGACATTGGCGCCGCGTTAACCAATCAGTAGCTTGCTCTTGTGGGGGCGTGATTATGACGTAGCGCCTGTTGTTGGTGTCCCGGAGGAAAATCCTCCTGCCTACACCGACAACAGTTCAACAAACTGGGCTCAGCTCAGTCAGAAGCACCACTGAATGCTTCCATCATCCAGATTCAGTTTCTGGAGGAGTTTATGAGCTCACAGGTGCACCTCTGAAAGGATCTAGTGGACTCAGACACTGCTCCAAACGAATCAATGCTGTTTTTCAGCCTTCATAAAGCACATAAACAGTTATTTTCTTAATAAAATCCATGTTAACCATTTAGCAACAAAGCTACAGTCACCAGGCAGACAGAAGACCTGCCCATGATGCGAATCCGCGTCTGCAGACACTGTAAAAAAAACTAATTCCCAGCCACTAGACTCTTCTGACAGGGTGGCAGACGTGAAAGTATGTTGTGAGACTGCTATACATATTAGGGATTATAGATAGCGAAATTAAGCAGTTTTTATTTTAGCATTTTTTTTAAAGCATGACGGTAAAACACGAACGCCATTATGAATGTATTAAAAGTGCTAGTTTGTTGTAAAAATTCATAATAATGACTAATTTATACATCTCCTTACTTCCGTGTGCAGCCATGCTGTTGTTGTAGATGTGTATTCTGGGAAATTATTGTACCCCTTGGTTTTAAGGGTGGTCCTGAAAAATCTCAGGGCTATTATGGGCTATCGAGTGCCATGAGGGCTTTTCTTTTTCTTTATTGCTTTTGAAAAACCCTGTCAATTTGGTTTAGGGAAGAGGGTCATCAGGTCAATCTGTGCTTTTGAAAACACAATTGGTTGGGTTTAGGGAAGGGGGTGGGTGGGAAGATCGGTCAGTTGATCAGAAAGTCAGTCAGTCGACACTGGCCTCTGGTGGAATTGCACAAGAACAGCAGGTGCGAATTCGCAAGAGAAATTGGAAATCTGAAAAAGCATACACCTCTGGTAGATTTGCAAAAACTGCAACAACAACAAAAAAAAAAAACTACCTCCTGGGACATATTTTGTGATCTCCAGGTAAGTATATAGAGGTACATATCATTAATGTGCCTGGGTTGGTTTGTATGGTTTTCTATATTGAAAATGCTTATATTCTGGGTTCATGTGATTTAGTCCTCCGATATCAAAGTATTATGTGTTAATGCATAAAGTCACTTTTAGCATTGACTTTGTACATCTTTTCTATATAGTAAAACATTTAAAGGAACTATATATTGAAATGGCTTGTTTTCACAAGTAACCAATACTGTTTATAAGTACAAGAGACTGAACAAAATTGAACGGCCTGATAATTTGAAATTCAACGCCCCGTTTGTCATTCTTTGCTTAAAATCAAAATGAAGTTGGAAATACTGTCACACATATTTTGAGTATAAATGATTCTATATACTATGCAGGTCTTACTATGTGAAAGTATAGTCTGATTTAATCCCTTTGCTTGTATGACACATTGACATCTGGTACAAGATGAATTTTTCAGCATTATCCTGAACATAAAATGGAAAAGAGGAATGCGTGTAAATGTATTTTTTTGTATTTACATAGCTCTACAGGCATTCACGGACAACCTATAGAAAGTCAGGGAAAGTTTGTTCATTCTTTCATTTATTTTCCTTCAGCTTAGTCTCTCTTTTAGATGTTGCCACAGCAGAATAAACCGCCAACTATTCTGGCATATGTTTTTTTTTTTTTTTTTACACTTCCAGCTGCAACCCAGTACTGGGAAACACCCATACACACTCATTCACTCACACAGTTTATCAAATTCACCTATAGCACATTTTTTTTGCACTGTGGGGGAAACCAGAGCACCCAGAGAAAACCCACAGAAACACAAGGAGAACTGGCAAACTCCTTACAGAAACGCCAACTGGCCCAACCAGGACTCAAACCAGCGACCTTCTTGCTGTGAGGTGACAGTGCTAAACTCTAAGCCACCGTGCTGCCTCTCATTAATTCATAACTCAATTAACATTTACAATCGCATGGGTCAAGATTACTCAATTCCCAAGCCCCTTTTGCCTGCATATAAAGGGTAATTTCCCCCTTAACCTTAATTATGTGTCATTTTTGATATCAGTTTCTTAAATATAATGAATAATTGCAGATAATACAACTCACCATAGAGAACTCATCAGTGGGAGTGAATGTGTTACATGCTAATGCTGAAATCCACCCACATTTGGCAGGTCGGCATGTGTTAATGTCAAGCCTCGCTCACAATAATATCAGTGTTGATATTAAAATTCACTACTGCTTGCTCATAACAATAAATCACATGCTTACAACAGCAGCATCAAATAAATTCAGTGAAATATGCCATATGTCCGTGAGTGGTTTTTATTTCTACTGTTAGTGGATTTCTGTCTGGCATAATGGAAATGTTGCCATTTCTGGATGAATGGTATTAAAATGTTAATATTGCATTAGTATTACCCCTCTGTTTTGACTTATTAATATTATGTTACGTGGTCAGAAAGCTGTTTGAGTTGATCACCCATTCAAATGTTTACTATTAAGGAAGATTTAGACATTGTATGGGCTTTGTTACAAAGAAGGAAGGCATGAACATTTATAAAGCAGTGTTCAGTCATCATTTTTATTCAAACTTTGCAAATCGAAATTGAGATTTGTGATTAATTAACTGATATAGACAGACACTGGCGCTCACCAGTCCATTCTAAGACATTCTGCTTACATACACAGATTTCTTCAGGTTGTCATTGGCCTGTGTATGTGTGTGTGCTCACATGTGCATGTGCTTTTGTGGCCTTGTGCCACCTGCACAGATGCCATGACATAGTGTGAAGGAAGTCGTATGCTGTAAAGTTTCCATTTCTGTCTTGCTCTCACCACCCTATAGACAGTCATCCGTGTCTGAGACGCATCCTAAAGCTGCTGACATCAACATTGTCACACATTAAGCAGGGCCTGAGCAAAAGGACAAGGTGAATTAGTCTTTATGTTGAATTTCCTGTATGTTGCACAGGCATAGAATACCAAACCCTCTGAAAGTGGTACAGTTTAAGGCCCCGGGCACTTATTCCATTTGGCCAGATGCACTTAATTAAAATTAATGACAAATCAGCCAAACCTTGAACCCGGAAGCTACAAATATTTAAATATGTTCATTAAAATGAGACAAAAGCGCAGCATTTTTTAAAGATTCGACGTGAGAAAAAGAAGTGTGCCACACCAATTGATTGTGTGGCACAGAAATGGTCAGGCAGAAGATTCTGTTCATTCAATAATTCACTCAATTTCTATATTTGTACTTTTTATGCATCATGACAACACAAAAGAGTAAAAAAAAAGCTTATGTCAGCAAAATTGTTTAAATCCACCAACAACTAAAAGGTACAATTTATTTAAAAGGATTTATTTAAAGGATGTGTGTACGTTTACCACCTCTGATAACTACACAATACGAACCATCTATTAAGCATTAGCAAATGGTGAATTCATTATTTGTTAAGCATTAACTCTACATTAATAGACGTTAGTAAGCCGTTTGTAACTGCAAATACAAATGCTTTATTCTTGACTTAAAAGTACATTTATAATGTGCTTAATAATTGTTCTTTTATACTTTGTTTCTGATTATTTTTTCATTACTAAATTAAGTATTGCATTATTTACAAATCATTTGTGTTTAAGAGCAGTTGGTGGGTTTAAGATCATTCAGAATGAGTTAGTAAATGATTATTAAACTATTCAAATCAAGATTTATATAATTATTAATCAGACATATACTAATAGTTAAGTTGTATGTTAATAAATGCTTTATTAACTCAACTTCATCCAGTTTTGTGACCTAATCTAAATTGAGGACTATTTATGCTTTATAAATCCCTAATAAATGACAAGGCTCAGTATCAAATGAACAATACATCTTTATAATCTTATCTAAAAAGTAAAATTACTGTAAAGTTTAACCTTCCTCTTGTGTTCGGGTCAAATTTAACAGATTTACAACTTAAAACACTCATAAATATTGTGTTTTACATCTGAATGCCTCAAGGCCTTATGATATCCTCTGCACTATGCACTTAAACATGGAAAAGTGATGATCATCTCTTTCATTGAATTTCGAGTGTTTCCATCAACCATGTTACACCTGTGGTGTTCCCGGTCAAAAGTGACCAGGGCCGGCGCGTCCATAGAGGTATGGATAATACCTCTATGATAATACCTCATACCATAGAGGTATGGATCCTAGAGTGGCATAATAATGAGGGCGGCAAACGCGCCCCGCCACCCAACCCAACGTATTGACTTTCATCCACAACATCAACAGAACACTTGCATAAAAGGGGTCTGGCATAACAGTGAGGGTGGCAAACGCGCCCCGCCGCCCAACCCAACGTACTGATTCATCTGCAACATCAACCCCCCGTCCTCACTTTATGAACTGGTCAGGTTCATTTTCACTTTCGGGTTGAGGGCGGCGTGCTAGTCCATTGCCTAGAGCGGCAGTTCGGCTTGCTCCGGCCCTGAAAGTGACCACCATAGGAAATGGATGGGTATCCAGACTATTTTCAACCATCAAACAGAAAACATCCTCAAACACACTACCCAAACTCACACACACATTTAAGACTGAACAATGTCTTTTGTGGGTACACATCTCTTTCCCGTGCCGATCCTCCCACGTGATTACCTCCATGACATTACATGTTCATTTTTGTAATACATTTTCAGTGCTTATTTGAATTTTCACTGCAGCTATTTTATGTCTAATTCTATAAATACAAGTTAAACACTTGTTTGAGACATAGTTTACAGCTAAAGAATGTTTTTTGAGCAATTTAAGAGCAGTTAAAAGAGGCCGGTTAATTTTGACCAGGAACACTGAGGTAAGGGCAACGCAATCTCACTGCAATTCTTAACTTTTTGATTTAGTGACTAATTCGTATGATCTAATTCATACAATTTAGTACGATTTGCCCATCACTCACTGACGGATGAGTTTAGGGGCGGGATTGGGTGCCACGCCTCCTTTTTAAAATTCGACTCAACTCGTACGAATTAGCCACTAAACTGACAAAGCGTAAAATACTTACGTTTCCTCGTGAGACCAGGCTGGTAAGGGATGAGGGGTGAACATGACAGGAGGGTTAAACATTTCTGAACAATAGGAGTGTCAAAATACAACATAAAATTGGATACAACAACAACAACAATATAATAATTTAACAATAAAATATCATTCAACATTTTAATGTTATTTAGCGATGTTTAAACTGTACAGTAATTATATTTGAGATAAGGTTGCAAAGATTTATTTTTTCGTTTGACACCATTTCCTTTGTGTATATTCAAATGAATAGAAATGAATTAAGGTATTTATGTTCTTTTTTCCTGTTTGGAATATACAGTTGAAATCAGAATTATTAGCCCCCCTTTGATTTTTTTTTCTTTTTTAAATATTTCCCAAATTATGTTTTACAGAGCAAGGAAATTTTCACAGTGTGTCTGATAATATTTTCCTTCTGGAGAAAGTCTTATTTGTTTTATTATTTTAGCTAGAATAAAAGCAGTTTTTAAAAACCATTTTAAGGTCAAAATTATTAGCCCATTTAAGCTTTTTTTGTGTGTGATAGCCTACAGAACACACCATCGTTATACAATAACTTGCCTAATAACCTGCCTAGTTAACCTAATTAACCTAGTTAAGCCTTTAAATGTCACTTTAAGCTGTAAAGAAGTGTCTTGAAAAATATCTAGTCAAATATTATTTACTTTAATCATGGAAAAGATAAAATAAATCAGTTATAAGAGAAGAGTTATTAAAACTATTATGTTTAGAAATGCGTTGAAAAAAATCTGCTCTCCGTTAAACAGAAATTGGGGAAAAAAATAAACAGGGGGGCTAATAATTCTGACTTCAACTGTAACTGACCCTTTAATTGTCATTTGTAAGGGAATTATAAAGCATTATTAGTCCTCACTTTAGATTAGGTCACAAAACTGGATGAAGTTGACTTAATAAAGCATTTATTAACATACAAAATAACTAATATATGCCTGAATATTAAGATATGTGAATGTTAATTTACTTACTTACGCATTCTGAATGATCATTAAAAAACCACCAACTTCTCTCAAATAACTGATTTGTAAATGGATGCAATCCTTAATTTAGTAATGAAAAAATAATTAACAAAGAATGAACATACAATGATTAAGCACATTTTATATGTGTGCTTATAAGTGAAGAATAGAGCATTTGTATCTGCAGTTATAAACTGCTTATGAACGACTGTTAATGTAGAGTTACACTTAACAGATAATAAATTCACTATTTGCTAATGCTTAATCAATGATTCATAGTGTGTAATTATAAAGTTTTACCAGCATTTGTACTTGAAAGATTGATATGTGTACCTTAGAGGTACGTATTAATACTTACAAAGTTACATTTTCAGCATGAACTCATTCTGAAAACATAGCTCTACATACATTTCTGGAGATCATAAATTATGTAGCCAGAAGGACGTATGGCTGCGTTTCGTCTTTAAAACAAATGCTACAGGGTGGTCTGACACCATTCCTTTTCACACTAGCAGCTGACTGCTTACCTCCATATGGACGGCTTTCCCACTATTACCAGTTTGTCTAGGGGCTTGCAGCATATGTGAGTGGACTTGAAACGCAGAGAGGAGCTGACCACGAAGACGGGGTTCGAGTCTGTTCCAGAAAGCAAAAACAAAAGCCAAAAAATAAAATAAACAAGTAAATAACAGGGTGAGAATGTGGTAAAAATTTTTTAAAATGCAGTAAATTCTGTGGATTTACATGGGAAGAGCAGGTACAAATGGCACTCGCGAGAGATATTTGAGATCTCTTTATAATGTGCTTAATAATTGTTCTTTCATACTTTGTTTCTGATTACTTTTTCATTACTAAATTAAGTGTCTGAGATCTCTTTGAGAACAAAAAAATGCCAAAAAAACCCATTCCGAGACGTATTTGGCGCTCTACAGAAATGTATATAGGGCTACATTTGCAGAATGAGCCTGGGTTGTACATTTGTAGGTACACTGAAAAAAATGATGGCTGCAAAATTGTTGCAAACTATTTAAATGTGTTGAATTTAAACTAATTTAATTTAATTAGATTGTTTAAATTCAGCCCAAATTTATTGTCTACAAAAAAATTAAGTAAATCCAAGGAGTTATCTTTGAATTTTTTTTCAGTGTACTAATATGAACCATTAAGGTTCTTAAATTAACATAAAAGGGTACAGATGTGTATCATTTGAAAATATATCACTCTAAAGACAGTTCTCTCGTAAAAGTAAACAAGATATAATTTAGTTACAACAATTACTCAGAGGAATAGTTCTCACTGTTGTCAGTTTGACACTATTTTAATGGTCATCTCTAACGTGTAACCATGGAAAATAAAAATCTGTGGTTCCATCCTGCAGCTCCCGGGGGGTTGGATCCGAGCCTCCAGTCATGATGTAATTCTGCAAAGTATATTTCCTATAAAGTCCTGCAGAGAAAAGGGGTGAGTCAATTACATGTATCCAAAAATCTGCAAGTAAACCAGCTAAAATAATTTAACCCACTGTGCAGATTTCATGTTCTGTATTAATCTACATCCAACTTTTGCACGTCTATATTTTATATGCAACTTCTCATCTCTTTGTATTCTGTGAATAACCTAAAATTGCATTACTGTGTTCTGCAATAAAACAGTTGAGGCAAAAGATGGATAATAGTGATTGAAAATAACAACCTTTAACATTTGTTGAGCTGATCGTTATTATATGGATTTTTTTTTATGTTTTTTTGGCTGTAGTGCAGAGTTTGCAGGGGTGTTTAATAGGCGTTTTATTTAACCTTAGTGGGAGAGGATAGGTTAAATCGTGGGTAGAAGGTCAACCGGGACATGAGTTTAAAATGCACATCATCTGCCTGCCTGTTCTCAGTGTGGATACAAAGGCTGCAGTCTGTTAAACAAAGCAATCATCTGCCCTTTTACAGCTGATCTGAGATTATGGTTAATACACAAATTATTGTATTGTTTGGTGAGCTAATGTGAGCTAAACAGTGTTTCATTGATCTTGAACAGTTCTTTATGAAGATGTGGAATGGCATACATTTGGTTCAATGTTATATTTTGTATATTAGTAAATGTATAACCACTCATCAAAGTGACTTTATTGGAGAACATCTGGCTTTTACTATTCAAAGTAAAAATATCACTTACAGTCCATCCGAAAAGTATAGCGCTTCACTTTTTCCATTTTTTTATGTTACAGCCTTATTCCAAAATAGATTAAATTCATTTATTTTCTCAAAATTCTACACACAATACTCCATAATGACAATGTGAAAAAAGAGTTTTTGAAATTGCTGTAAATTTATCAAAAATAAAAAACCTGAAAAATCACATGTACAGAAGTATTCACAGCCTTTGTCGTGAAGCTCTAAATTGAGCTCAGGTACATTGTTTCCACTGATCATTCTTGAGATTTTTCAGCAGCTTCATTGGAGTTCACCTGTGGTAAATTCAGTTGATTGGACATGATTTGAAAAGTCATACACCTGTCTATATAAGGTCCCAGGGTTGACAGTGCATGTCAAAGCACAAACCAAGCATGAAGACAAAGGAATTGTCTGTAGACTTCTGAGACATTTCTGCTGCTCTGAAAGTTCCAGTGAACACAGTGGCTTTCATTATCCATATGTGTAAGATGTTTAACCACCAGGACTGGCTATCTAAGCTGAGTGATCGGGGGAGAAGGGCCTTAGTCAGGGAGGTGATCAATAACCTGATGGTCACTATGTCTGAGCTCCAGTGTTTTTCGGAGGAGAGAGGAGAACCTTACAGTGGGACAACCATCTGTGCAACAATCCACCAATCAGGCCTGTATGGTAGAGTGGCCAGACGTTAAACACTCCCTGCCTGGAATTTGCCAAAAGGACTTTCAGACCATAAAAAACAAAATTCTCTGGTCTGATGAGACTAAAATTGAACACTTTGGAGTGAATGCCAGGCGTTACATTTGGAGGAAAGCAGGCACCACTCATCACAAGGCTAATACCAGCCCTACAGTGAACCATGGTGGTAGTAGCATCATGCTGTGGGGATATTTTTCAGCAGCAGGAACTGGAAGACTAGTCAGGATAGAGGGAAAGATGAGTGCAGCAATGTACAGAGACATCCTGAATGAAAACCTGCTTTAGAGTGCTCTTGGCCTCAGATTGGGGCGACAGCTCATCTTCCAGCAGGACAATGAACCAAAGCACACTGTCAAAATATCAATGCAGTGGCTTCACAACAACTCTGTGAATGTCCCTGAGTGGCCCAGCCAGAGCCCAGACCTAAAACCTATTGAACATCTCTGGGGAGATCTGAAAATGGCTGTACACCGTCGCTTCCCATCCAACCTGATAGAGCTTGAGAGGTACTGCAAAGAGGAATGGGCCAAAATTCCCAAAGACAGGTGAGCCAAGCTTGTGGCATCATATTCAAAAAGACTTGCGGCTGTAATTGCTGCCAAAGGTGCATCAACAAAGTATTGAGCAAAGGCTGTGAACACTGATGTACATGTGTTTTTCCTTTTTTTTTTTTTGCCTGCCGGATATTTTAAGTTGAGGTTCTATTTGTTTTTATATTTGATTTTTTTTATATATTTTCTCTTGCACTAAAGTCTAAAAGTGAAGAATTTATGTTTTTTATTACTTGATTGTTCAAGCTACCTCACAGAAGTGCTCTGTTTGTTAACAGAGTTGTTGAATGTTAAAATAAGGTGAAATAAATAAAAAATAAGGAACACCCTGCATCTGTTTCTTCATTTTTTCTTTTTTTTTTTGTATTCTAGAAGTATGGGATTGGGTTTCGGTATCAGTAGCTACTCAAAATCAAATGACTCGGACTTGCACTCGAGGGCAAAGAAACATGATCGGGACATCCCTAATTTAAATAACAGCAATACAATATTCAGTATAAAACACAACTTCTGATATCTTATATTATATCATAATATCTCATTTGAAAATTAATTATATTTGCATTACATAAGTGTGATATATTTAGATTTTTTTTTCTTTTCACATCAATCTACAAAATGCATAACATGCTCTTTTTAACTCAATTTTGGGGATTTACACCTACCTAACTTTAAATAGTAACAGTTCCTGACTCCAGTAAGCTACAGACACAAACTGGGTATCATTGGAAATAAGTCATTTTATTTGTAACACTGTAAGCTATGACACTGTATTTACTACAAAGACGCCGTTTTCTCATGTAAGTAACATGGTAAAGCATGGTAAAGCAATGGTAAAACAGGTCTGCGGCAGAAATGGTGACATAAACAAATTAATAACCACCCAAAATACAACACTATTGTGTCGGTGGACTAAATGTGCTTGATGGGATGTTTTTCTGTGGACTCTTACCTTTCAAAATAAACCGTGATGTACAGCAATGAATGCGTTTGTGTGTTGTTATTATGATGATATGATATGCTCCATATCTAATAAGCCTTTTCTGTTCAACTTACACAAAATTTAGCAAATACGTTCTTTATAAGCTTCCCATTGAAAAACAACTAGCTGCAATCGCTGCTTGAGGGTTGTAGCTTAAACTGTACATCACTCATGTCCATTTTGATGTAATCTATTCATAAACCTTGACATGTGCAAAAACAGCACCTCAGTGTGTCCGCGTCGTGGGGGGTGCACATACACTATCGCAAATCATTCATCCATTCATTAATTGGTTTGTATGTATGTATGTATATAAGTATTAGGGATGCAACAATACAGTTAGCTTACGGTTCAATACATACCTTGGTTTTTTAACACGGTTTTCGGTTCGGTGCGGTTCTGATGGCTTGACACATGAGTGTTTTTTTGTTGTTGTTGTTATTCCATGGTTAGGCAATAGGAACAGTAAGAAAGAGAAAAAATAAAAGCGATTTATTGCAACACTCCTTTATTTTACTTCGAAGCCAAGAAAGGTACACTAGTTCCTAGTGTATTGTATAATAAAAAAAAAATAACACTGAAATCTCACAGCTGCTGGTAGCCCATGTACAAACTGGGCAACACATAAATTCCTACATTCTGAAAATAAACATGCAATGTGAAGTCAATCAACTTAAATTGACCGTTTCAAATAAACATATTTGTACTTCAGAAAATATAAATAAACCATCTTAATTAAACTAAACACTGCCTTTGTTATTTTTATGTGTCTTTCGGAACCAGTTGGGTATGTTTGCTGGAAGGATTCAGCGAGGGATTGTTGTTTTATGGAGGACTTTATTACCTTCTCTGCTATTCTGCCTTCAGACAGTGATATTGCTGGGTGATGGCGCCGCAGATGTGCAGTCATGTTGGAAGTGTTTTCGTTCAATTAGTCTATACGTGTAACCGAAATGTCCCCACACCGCGGATTTGAAAGACACCGGCGCTTCCTCGTATTGCTGCCTCACTTTACCGCCGCTCACCATGTTAAAGTGTGGAATGATAATGGAGCGCCCCCTAACTTGAGAGCATACAGGCACAAACAAATAATCAATTCGAAGAGAAATAAAACGCACATAAATTATTTTAACGTGAAACCGGAAAAAACGCAATTCACAAGCGCGTATTGAACTGTGGATGTCGTACCGAATGGTTCAATATTGTATTGAGAATTGTGGCATCTCTAGTAGGTATACATTTATTTATGCTATTAGGCTGTAAGGCTGCAAAACAGCACAATCTGGGAAAAGAAAGTTGTCAGTTTTCTGAAAGCTCTGTATTTATAAATGTAACATAACCCTACTTGTTTACTTGTCACACTCTCCACGCTAGTTAAAAATTTGTGACTCACGAAGCAGAACATCAAGGGAGAGTGTCTTTTAAAAGGTCCCAACAACTGACACTGAAAACTCTACAGCTTTATGGATTTTTAGATTGGTGTGATGAAATGTGGAAAGACGTGGAAGCTTTCATGCAGGGAACAAGCCTCTCACTGAATAAACTCAATTTCCACTAGTAATACAACAGGGACATGAGGCTAGCATCAGAGCTAATAAGAAAGCTAAGATGTAATTTGTTCTTTTCCCCAAGAGGTGAATATTCTCATACATCCCCCCCCCCCCCCCCCCCCCCCCTCTCTCTCTATACTTGTTGGATACTACTTAACATTTAACCCCAGGAAAAAAAAATCCCAGAAGTCATTATGGTTATTAAAGAATTAGGGGAATGTTTTATGCTACGTTAATAATTCGATTTGTACATTGCACATAGACATATTGTCTTCCTGATACATTTGTAATTCAATATGCAGTATGTGGTAACACTTTAGAATAAAGGCACATGCATGATGATGTACTAATATGTAAACTAAATGTGACTTTGTAATGTACCAATAACACGTTAAGGCAAGCACTAATCAAGACCTACAACATGAGGTCATGTGTAAATAATGGCTACCTTAATTACTTGTCAATACATGTTTGTTAATTAATCTATCACTTTAAATGCATATCGCTCTACGAGAAAAAATATTGGTTAAGTGCAACTTAAAAACATGAACTCAAAACCTGTTAATGTGTCACTATGTCATGAATTTACTTGGAGGGGCACATTGCTTTTAACTCATTTTCTTTTTAAATAGTTCATTATGATGTAGACAGAATACGTTTCTATTGTTTTTCAATGTAAACACACACTTGACGTAAACGCATGACCGTTTTGTTTAAACACAGGTATTCAGGAGTTGTTAAGAATGAGCCAATATAGGCTTATTCTGAAAATGTAGCCCTATATACATTTCTGGAGATTGTTAATTATGTAGTCAGAGGAACGTATGGCTGCATTTCGTATGCTACAATGTGGTATGACGACGTTCATTTTCTCGCTTACTAGCTGACTGCTTACCTCCATATGGACGGCTTTTCTGCTGTTACCAGTGGCTTGCCACATACAACGGTGGACTTGAGAAGCAGAGTTGACCGCAATGACAGGATTCGAGCCTGGTGAGGAACGGTTTCAGAAAGCAGGTAAGACAAAACCAAAAGCCAAAAAAATAAATAAACAAGTAAATAACAGGGTTAGAATGTGATAAAACGATCGGCTGGGTTTAGGGAAGAGGGTGGCTGGTGGTATCCGTTGGTTGGTCAGTCAGTCGAGAGTGACCGCTGGTAGATTTACGCATATGTTTCTGTATAGAGCACCAGAGGTACTTATAGCTGCATTTCATCTTTAAAAACAAACACTATGTAGTGTGATTCAGCCAACGTCTTCTGTATCTTTTCATGCTATCAGCTGACGGCTTTTCTGCTGTTACCAGGTTGCCCAATAGCTCACCACGTATGTTGGCGGATGCTGCAGAGAGGAGTGGACTGCGAAGACAGGGTTTGAGTTTGGCAAAGAACGGTTACAGAAAGCAGGTAAATCAAAAACAAAAGGCAAAAAATAAAATAAACAAGTAAATGATGGTGAGAACTTAGTAAAATCTGAAAATTGACAAAAAAAAAATCTGACTGCCGCGAGAGGTTTTATTGATTTTGAAAACACTGTGGTTGAGAATAGGGAAGGGAGGTGCTCAATCTGTGCTTTTTTGAAAACACTATTGATTGGGTTTAGAGAAGGGGGTGGGTTGAAAGATTGGTCGTTCGCTCAGTCAGTCAGTCGACAGCGGTCTCCAGTGGATTTACGCTAGAACAGCAGCCGCAAATGGCACTCGTGAAAGAAATGTGAGATCTCAAAGAGCATACACAGCTAAAAAAAATGTACCTCCTGGGACATATTTGGCACTCTCCAGAAATGTATATAGGGCTAGGTTTTCAGAATGAGCCTGGGTTGAAATGTACATATAGTCACATATATTAGAAAGAGCTTTGATCAAACATCACACAATGTCTTTTTTTACAAGTGTGCATGTATTTTCTTTTATCATTTGTTTAATACATCAGGCTTCTACCTGCAAAACTGAGCTGCTTATTGTGCCTAGCCCTCGACTAATGTGTTTTCATGCTCCTATATGAAAGTGAAATCCATTAGCATGCTGCTATGCTGATGCATTTGGAGAGTAAGGAACAACATTGATTTTCCTCACTCATGTGTTGGCTCCATAGTGACGCACGATGTTCTGCTAATGTATCACTCATTACGGAGACTGAGGCATATCACCAGGGACAGACAGCGGAACTGACAGCACCAATAAACACCGCATCCAGAAATGATGAGCCTCTACATTTTTCTTGTGTTTTAAATTCACAGTGACTGTTTTGGGCCTGAAGTATGCCTTTTGTCTTCACACAGTCAAACACTTTGCCTTTCAAAGCACACTTGTTTTTAAAGTATACTCTATTTTGTCTATGTGAACATAGATGCTCAATGCATGTGTATTAGAAGAATTTATTCATGTCCGGCAACTGATCTATTTCTCTCCAAAATTATGAAAGATGAAAATGTTTTTGAACTTTTTAAACCTCACATAAGCACTCGTAAATGTTACCATGCTCATATATCTATCTATAGATCTTATTATTGTGGTATATTTTTTGTGATTAGCAGTTACTGACATAACATCATTCTACATAATATCCCGTAAAAGTCACATTTCGCTTTCAGTTTCAGGCTCAGGCACGCTTGTACTTACACTGCAAGCGTACCGTGCCTGAGCCCAAGTGAACCGCGCTTAGGCCCACCTCTTCCAACCGGGCCAGGGCTGCCCAAGTGAACCGTGCCTGAGCTCGATTCAGAGCACTCACACTTCTCAAACTATCAGGGAAACGGGCCTGAGAACGATTAGGATAGCATAGTGTGAATACGCCCTTAAGGTGGGCAACAGTACAGGGTTTTCATTGTAACATTTTGGACCTCAAAATGCACCACAAATTCTCTATTGGAGACAGGTCGGGACTGCAGGCAGGCAGGCGAGTACCTGTATTATCTTCCTCCACAGCCAGGACTTTGTAACGTGCGCAGAATGTGGTTTTGCATTGTCTTGTTGAAATATGTATGGACGTCCCTGGAAAAGATGTCTCCTTGAGGGCAGCATATTGTGCTTCAAAATCTCTACGTACTTTTCAGCATTAATGGTGCCATCACAGAAGTGCAAGTTACCTTTGCCAAGGGCGCTGACACAAACCAGTACCATGATAAACCCTGGCTTTTGGAATTGTTGCTGGTAAATCAGGAGTCACTGACTCTGCTCCTGGGGGGCTACCTTCCTGCAGTATTCAGCTCCAACCCTGATCAAACACACCTAAACAAATTAATTAGTACCTGAAGCAGCACTTGATAATTACAGACAGGTGGGTTTGGTCAGGGTTGCAACTGAAATCTACAGAAAGGTAGCGCTACAGGAACAGGGTTGGTGACCCCTGATCTGGATGATCCCAGAGAGCATGCATTGGTTAAAATAAGCATGTTCTTGCCAAATGCGAACATACAAATATTAGTTTTGTGAATTCAAAATATGAAATATAATAGGCACTGTCTATATAGGTTGTAATTACCTCATTGCATGAACTACTAATTTGACCTATGGCATATCTATTGTTTGAATTACCATTTCATAGTTGTCTATCATATTAATGAGTGTTATACTCACTCACTCTCCTTTGGCCTAGTCCCTGATTTATCAGGGATTGCCACAGTGGAATGAACGGCCGAATGCTCTTGAACCACAAGAAATATATCCATAAATTTGTTTGATATTCAGGTCAAGTCTGCTAAACTATTAAAAACAAAAGACCTCAAATAACATTTGCAGTTGATTGTACTTCCCAAATGACAAAAAAAAAAAACGGTTTGCACTGCAGTGAGCATCATGACGGTTTAGATTAGAAAGAAATGAAGTTGCCACCCTTTGAGAAGACAAAGGACATCCTCTGAATTAAACATCAATGGGCAACATCAAAACATTTGTGTGTGCAAAACATTGTGAAATTTGTGTTTATTCTATAAACTATGTATTTTTATTCATAGACTGTTAGGCAAATGTATAGATTTTGGACTGAAATGTATAGATATGTATTGATATGTACTGAAATGTATGGATTTATGATCTATAAACCATAGATGAACAGAGCATAGATCAATAAATTGCAGCATATAAGTGAGAATTACATAGAGATCGGCATAGTGATAAAATGAACTCTCACAAAGTTGAATTAACACTGTTGGTTTTATTGTGTAAGACAATACTTGGCTGATATAGAACTATTTAAAAATCTAAAACCTGAGGGTTTCAAATAAATTCAAATATTTAAGAAAATCTTCTTCAAAGTTGTCTAAATTAATTAATTCAAGTTTATTTGTATAGCATTTTTACAACAATTATTGTTTCAAAGCAGCTTTACAAAAGGTGGACATTATTGCATTACAATCAAATTAAGTTATTCATTCATTCATTTTCCTTCGGCTTAGTACCTGATTATCAGGGGTAGCCAAAGCGGAATGAACCGCCAACTAATCCAGCATATGTTTTATGCAGCGGACCCAGTACTGAGAAACACCCATACACTCTCACATTCACACACGCACTCATACACTATGGGCATTTTTTTTTACCCAATTCACGTATAGTGCATGTCTTTGGACTGTCCAGAAAACCGGAGCACCCAGAGAAAACCCACACCAACACGGGGAGAACATGCAAACTCCACACAGAAACGCCAACTGGCATAGCCGGAACTCGAACCAGCGACCTTCTTGCTGTGAGGCGACAGTGCTAACCACTGAGCCACCATGCCACCCAAATAAAACTTTGCAGTTTTCTAGCATATAAGTGATGTCTATTTGTACATGTTTAATGAAGTGTACGTATGCATTTAAGTGTTTGTGTTGTCCTTGAAGTCCTTGATGGTTGGCATCAAATTAAGTTCTTATCTATGCATATTACTCATCAAATATTAAGTTTTTATTTATTTACATTAAATAAACGACTCAATTTTTTTCATAGAACAAAACCTTTACCCAATATCCTAATGATTTTTGCATGATTTTTGCATGAAAATCGGTAATTTTGACCCTAAAGGCTCGTACACACTGACGTCTTTCTGGATTCAAACCCAAGCGATTTGCACTGGCGTCGAGCAGAAGAGTGTCCAAAATCACTCCTTGACATTAGATGGCACTACACAACTTTAAGCTTCTGACAACTTTAAGCTTCATCTGACGATGAAGAAATCATTATTGTTCACCAGTGCAATAAGCAGCTTCACGTTCATATCGCCTCTGGGCATCTTCTTCAATGTGCTCTCGCATTGACAGTTTTGCGCTTGAGCACCTCCAAGTGCTGTTTACTGTAACTTGAGCAGCTTCATGCACGTGAACAAAAGTGGCAATCTGATTGGTGGAGGTTTTGACGCGGTGCATCAAAACAAAAAAAACAAGCATGAGGCGTTTTTTTTTTTATGATGCTTTTGCACCTGCCGTTTTGCGCATTGGTGTGCACGATCACATTGGCGCCCTTTATTTAGTCACGAGGCGTTAAACGTCGATGGAAAACACAAGCAAAAAGCATCCTGGTGTGCACAGGCCTTTTCTTTGTGATCAGGGTCACATTTCTGTGTGGAGTTTGCATGTTCTCCCCGTGTTCGTGTAAATCCACCAGAGGCTGCTGTTGACTGATTTACTGACCAACCGACTAATCTCCCCGTTCACCCACAACCACAACCAATAGCGTTTTAAAAAGCACAGATTGACCAGTGCCCACCCACCTCCCTAAACCCAACCGACAGCGTTTTGAAAAGCAATCCAGAAAAATAAAAGCCGCCTGATTATGACAACGTTTTCAGATTTTACCACTTTCCCACCGTTATTTAAATGTTTATTTTATTTTTTGGCTTTTGTCTTACCTGCTTTCTGGAACCGTTCTTGGAACGGCATCATACCGCCCCGTAATGTTTGCTTTAAAGACAAAATGCAGCCATACCCACTTCTGGCAACATAACTCGTGATCTCCAGAAATGTACATAGGGCTAAGTTTTCAGAACGAGCCTATATTAATTTCCTCCATGTGCTCTGGTTTCCCCCGCAGTCCAAAGACACTTGCTATAGATGAATTGGATGGACTAAATTCACTGTAGTGTATGAGTGCATTTGTAAGTGTGTGTATGGATGTTTCCCAGTATTGGGTTGCAGCTGGAAGGGCATCCGCCTGATAAACATATGCCAGAATAGTTGGCGGTTCATTCAGCTGTGGCAACCCCTGATAAACAAGGGACTAAGCCGAAGAAAAATTATGACTGATATGTCTATGGACTGTATGAATGCATTCATAGCAATAATCTAATGAAATAAACTGTGTAATATTAATAATATTAACTTATCTAAATTCATTAAAGTATCTTCAAACATTTTGACCTAATAGAGTACAGCATAAAACTGTGAGGTCTGTACAGAACAGAAAGTGTTATGATCAATATTATTCCAGAAAGTGAAGAAGTTGCAGTTAGTATTTCTCAGTGATTGGATGATTGATTGATTGTAAGTAGGTTGGTTGGTTGGTTGATTTTTTTGGCGGGTGGGCTGGTTTATTGACTGATTGATTGATTGGTTGGTTGGTTGGTTGGTTGGTTGGTTGATTGATTGATTGATTGATTGATAAGTAGCTTGGCTGATTGGTTGCTTGATTTATTGGTGGTGGGCTGGTTTATTGATTGATTGGTTGGTTGATTGACTGGTTAATGGGATCATTTTTGAATGCAGCATAGATACACATTCAGACATTCAACGTTGGATAACTGTCAACTTAATATATGAACTAATGGAGTGAGTGAAAGCAAATATGCATATCCTTTAAAAAAAATAAATCTAATAAATTCATTGTTACAAGACAATGTTATGCGTTTATTAAATATTTGCTTGGTTGTCTCCGAAACTCAGTTGACTTGTTTTAGATCATTAGTCACAATGTTAATGTCTCTGCAGCCTTCAGAGAATGGCATCTGCCTTCCTGTTTTGACACAGCCTTTAGGTGTCTCGCTAATCTGACACTCCAAATTCAGTTCATGCCGCCTTTACTAATGAGCTGAGCTGAAACACTTATGTCAAACGCAGTGTGCAGAACTGAGAGCAGTTCAAGTTGAAGAACAAAGAAAACACAACACTGGCAATATTTACATGCATGATTTGATGTCCTAATGTCTGTATTAAATTCCAGGCTGAGAGCAACACAGTTATTTTAGCAAGCACACCTGTAGAAAAGTCATTGCTAATGTTATCTATTTATTCTGCAAAGTCAACATTCTTGAACGTTTCCTGATACGGCTGGGTGTAAATGTTAATTCCAGACTTCAAAATGAAACCAGGAAGTTTACTGATGAAAAACGATTGGACTTAAAAGAACTTCTTATCCATTTTCCTCTTATCGTTAATTTCTTGGGGCCACATTAGCATTATGGACTCTTATCTATCATTGGCATTGCGATAAATTATAAATATTGGTTGGCTGGTGGTGGACATGTTTTCTAATTTGAGCTAGTTAGGGAACATGCTAGGATGCGTATTATACAGTAGTCAACAACTGAAGAGGATCAAAACTTTTCATCAAAGTTCTCTTTAAACTATTCAACAACACCTGCCCTACTGCTCGTTAATGCACATTTCTAATCAGCCAATCACATGGCAGCAAGTCAATGCATTTAGTCATGTAGACTATAGGTGTGTTCGACTTCATGCAGCGCTGCGCAGATCGATCACAATCTGTCTTAAAGCGGTGCATGCCGGTTAGAAATTTTGGCCGGATTGATGCTGCGCCAACCTCATGTGACTGTCACATGTAGCATCAAAGTACCGCGACAGCACTCCGAGATCAGACGACTGACTCAGCCCGCGCAGCATCTGAAGAGGGCCTGCTGGAGCTAAAATGACGACACCAATATAATACAATTGGCCAAGTTCACCGCATGACAACAACCACGTGTGTTTTGCGTTTATTATTGGACAAATTCCGCCTCATAAATTTCAAAACAAACAACTCTTCATACCATCTCTATCTTGTACACATGATGCTTATTAAAAGACTACAAATATTTTACTGCAGTATCATCTTTTGTTTAATAATTTGTTCATAAACACTAGATTGTTTGCATAGATTTATTCTGCCTTTTTTATACAGACTACTGCATTCAGCTACATAAACGATTTAAATGATATAGTTTAGTAAATAATCTAAATATTAACTCAAATTAAAAAAAATCACCCCCTTGTTTGCAGTGGTCTTGATTTTGATCTACAAGCCGTTTTTAATCAACATGGGAAAGTGCAGTTATCTCAAGTAAACCCAGCTATTCTCATCAAATTTGCATGTGCGTTCAATTAGCAAGATAGGAATTGGCAAAATTAGAAGACCCTGCATAATTCATTTTATTCTACATTTGTTAAGAATGTAAAAAGAAAAGAATCGGGTTTAGGCTCAGTGGGTTTTCGTGTTGGGATGTTATGCATCTACAATGGTGACCTATTTTCAAGAAAGTACTGAAGTGATGTGTGAAATTCAACCTTCTGAAAGCTACTAATGAAAGGCAGGGTTGTATTAGGTTGCTACATTGTTTTGAAATGTGTTATGAAGTTAGTCTATTTTGAGGCTTTTCTGGGTCAAAAAAGATCATCATCTACTCACCACACTAACTACTAAAAGCTCTCTCTCAATTGATTTTTTTAAAGCCTGTTGGTGAGCAGCTCCTTTGAAATGACCTTTTGCAAATTAGATGTGACTGAGAAAATGTAGTCTGTCAAAATCTACAGACCTTTCGTGGACGGAAAGGTAGCAAAAGATTGAACTTTGAAATGCTCTTTATGTCCAAAAAAGACACATTTGGACCATTTTACACAAGGAAATTGTGGAGGGCTATAGCGAATCCCATCCAATCTTGGTGACAGGGTCAGACTGGGAAAAGGGTCTTTAGAATTCGAACTGCATTCCCTTCCACAGTAATCCATCAGCATCTTTGTCTCGATAGCTGTCAGACTGCCATTTCACCAACAACTGGGCAACTAAAGAGATGCAAGAGCATCCCTTGAGGTGTAAGTCCTTCCTTGCATTATGAACGTCTGTCAGCAAGATTCTCCAAATGTCTCAGAGTAGTTTCTGGAGTCAAGTAGTAACCTAATAAATGGAAGACACATACTGTATCCAAAGATACTGTGCCTCTTGAATGGCCTCTTCTGCAAGGGGTTTGTGCTCCATTTATCACTTCTGAATTATGTGTACAGAAAATGTACACATAATTGTGATTGTGAAATGACACGTACACCTTTACAACGCCAGTTTAACTCTTAATAACTCTTTAAGACTAAGAACTAGAAAATTCTGAAGAAATTAGGACATTTGATTAATTAAAACAAAAGATCATAAACAAACCATATCAATCATGTCAGTGCTGGCAAAATGGCAAAAATATACCACAGCATGCATTCATTCATTTTACTTCAGCTTAGTCTCTTTATTTATCAGGGGCCGTCACAATGGAACGAACAACCAACTTATCTAGCATATGTTTTACTCAGCGGATGCAATTCCAGCTGCAACCCAGCAATTCACACACATACATTACAGCTAATTTAGCTTAATCAATTTACCTATACTGCATGGCTGTTTCTCAATATGCATTCTTCAGAGGTCTTGCGTCCTCGTGTTCTCCTGTAACGTCATCATCAGCAGGCAAAGTTCAGTTCCAATACTTAAGACCGCAAGTACAGAGGACGCGTGAAACTTCCCGGATGTGTTCTTGATATCGAGGATGCACTGATGCAGACTTGAACACCGATCTCGCTCTAGAAGTCCCAGAAGTCATTGCAACTGGAGGCGGGAAGCATTTTATTAAGATTTATTATTAAAGTTTAGAGATATAACTTATTTATCAGGAGTTTCCCTAAATGAAACGGTGAATAAAAACATTACCATGGACATCTTAATAAAGGAATAAACACATTAAGGGTGTTTGTTTGCTGAAATTCATATTAAAATCGGTTTTATTTATATTGTGCAATGTTTATAATGTTTTTATGCAGAATATATTTTTTGAAAATGGGAAAAACAATAAATCGTTGTGTGAATGCTGCAATGTTTAAATAATTTTCTATTTAAAACGCGTGAAGGTCACGTGACCATCAGGAAGAACGCAACATCTCATTTCTCACAGGACGCGTTCTCTGTTCTCACGGTCTCCCGAGTTCGTTCTTCCGAGGACACCTGGCAAGACCGGTCTCCACAAGAACGCAAGTCCGTTCTCTGCGTTCTTGGAATTGAGAACTAGCCCATGTCTTTGGACTGTGAAGGGAACCAGAGCAACCAGAGGAAACCCACGCGAACACAGGGAAAACTCCACATAAAAAACACCAACTCACCCAGCCGGCACTCGAACCAGTGACCTTCTTGCTGTGAGGCTAATCACTGAGCCACTGTGCCACCCCATACCACAGCATCTCATTCCATAATAACAACATTCCCCCGCTGTTTGTGACAGTATATAAAGAGCAAATAATTCTCATTAAAAGCCATGGGTTTACAGGTAGTATCACAATAAAGATGCTAAATTGCATCAGTCTTCAGTGCTACATTTATTGGATGCCTTGGGAATTAGAAGGGGTTGACAGAGTGGCCTTCTATCCTCTCCAGTGTACTGGAGCATAAAGCTTTGTTTTGCTAATGTTGGAGACTCATCCTAAGGGAGAAGCTCTGATTGATGGCGCACTAAGTGAATTTAGGAATTAAAACCCACCAAATCGAGTATGTATTAGCATATTTATTTATTAATTCAATAGATTAGGTACGTTGCTTCCTTGTGAAATTGTTCTGTTGTCTGAGTTAATCAGGGTGAAATTAATTACAGCAAACAGACTGCATCTCAAGGCAGCTAGCTCTCTGCAACTCTCACATGGTCACCCACTGAAGCTAAGCAGGGCTGCGCCTGGTCAGTACCTGGATGGGAGACCACATGGGAAAGCTAGGTTGTTGCCGAAGTGGTGTTAGTGAGGCCAGCAGGGGGCACCCAACCGGTGGTCTGTGTGGGTCCTAATGCCCCAGTTCCAAGTTCATTAAGGATCCCAAGATGTCCTTCGAAAAAGAGTAGAGGTTTAACCCCAGCATCCTGGCCAAATCTGCCCACTGACCTCAGTTCATCATGGACATATCTTCATCACTCTGCCTCCTCTCCACCAATCAGCTGGTGTGTGGTCTGATACAAAATGGCAGAATATTGTGGTTGAATCTATTAAACTGACGTCAACTGAAAAGGTCCAAACATGGAGACAAATGATCAGAATTTGATTGAAGGTTACAAAAAAGATTTTTATATCAATGAATTAACTTATACTAATTAAAGAATAATAATGTGCACTAACAAAATAAACATTGCACATTTTGATGTCACACATATTTTAATGTCATTTTTCATACTTGGTAACAACAATGTTATTATTTTTGTAAATGCATTCATTCATTCATTCACTTTCTTTTCGGCTTAGTCTCTTTATTAATCTGAGGTCGCCACAGCGGAACGAACTGCCAAATTATTTAGCATATGTTTGCCTTTCCAGCTGCAACCCATCACTGGGAAACATCCATTCACACACATACACTACGGACAATTTAGCTTAGCCAATTCACCTATACCACATGTTTTTGGACTTGTGGGGGAAACCAGAGCACCTGGAGGAAACCCACGCCAACACAGCGAAAACATGCAAACTACACATGAATGCCAATTGACACAGCCAGGGCTTGAACCAGCGACCTTCTTGCTGTTAGACAATTGTGCTACCCACTGTGCCACCGTGTTGCCCCACATTTCTGACAATCAAGTCAAAATGGATCACAAGATTTCTACACAATATTCAACTGCAAATCCACATACTTCGGTAGCAGCCCACACACTTGAAGTATATCAAAAAGTTCAGCACCAGAATCAGTGTAGACGGCATTATTTATTATGATTGGAGTCTTTTCTTTTCTCTCGTTGCATCACGCTACTCACATCCAATGTAGATACAGTGTTATAAAATAGCAGTGCCTGGCCGCATGTTCTCAATATCCTGCCTTTGAATCCTAGACCTCAAGTTCAACCATACTTATTCCTGTGCCATAAAAAAGTATACTTTTGGCTTTAAGGAAAAACTTTGAGAAGTCGCAGGTTAATGCCAGCAAGCTTCTTCTTCTCAGAGCACTACACACCTAATGTGTGGGTCTGCAATATAAAACAGCCACTCACATAAAAGCAAATCTGCTGCAAGCCCCAGCCAATCTGGTCTAACCCAGACAAAAAGAACAGGGTCACTAAACGATCAAA
Source organism: Danio tinwini (assembly GCA_903798205.1). NCBI lineage: Eukaryota > Metazoa > Chordata > Actinopteri > Cypriniformes > Danionidae > Danio > Danio tinwini. The sequence continues at coordinate 3,792,675 of CAIGQZ010001206.1, read as the reverse complement.
CTCCATTGCAGCTTTTGAGTGTGTAAATCTTGTTTACATGCTAATGGAGTATCAGTCCAACCATTCAAAGAGCTGTAACCAGGTACATGAGCAAAACAAGTCTAAATAACAAGTCTCAGAAAGATTAGCGGGTGGTTCACTGGCAGTTTTTAAATGGTTATTGATTAGAGATGTATTTAGTCTGAGGAGAAACTTTTGTCCTTCTTGATTGTAAATGATAGTTTTTTTTTAACCAAATATAATATAGTTATGCTTAGTGTCTTGATTAAGAAGGAAAACCAATACTACATGGCTTAAAAGAGCAGCAGCGACAACCAAAAATAATGGTTTTATCTTTTTTTTTCAAACAATCTATTCAACTGCATCAGATAAAGGTGGATTCAACTTTAACCACTAAAAAGTCTGAACCATTAAAGAAGGATTTTTCAAGGAGGATTACTTTATTGATCAGCGAGGGTCTGAGACTCAGAAAGGAATACTTATCAGACTAGAAAATGTCTTCTTGAAGAAATAGTTTCGAATAAGTTCCTCCAGACTTCAGTAAGGCCATATCCACACATACACAGGTATTTTTATTAAATGGTTTCCCTTATAGTGCAAAAATGCACTGTGATGCATTGTTAAGGGGGTTGCACACCGTGCCATGCAGCAACATGCATTTTAGAATTCTAAACATAGGTTTCTATCAGGGTATACACACCAGTGCCGCAAGTCGGCGACTGTCCGTGGTGCCCAGCTATGACTCAGGACACTGTTCATATATCTGCCATGCCACAGAGCACGATTAGAATAGTTTCATTTTAAACAACATGCGAATGTGCACGTCAGGAAAATGTTACGTCCAACTGTCATATGCGCAGTGGGGTGCTGAGCAGCTTCTTGAGTGTTCTTTTTGAGGGGGGTGGGGTGATAAATATCTTAATTGATTTATTGTCAGGGTTTTGCCACTCCGGTCTTGTAAATTCTTGTTTTGGTGGCAGAGTCCGGACACTAGCTCTGTCTTGTCATGCCCTGTTGTGCTCGGCTCAAGTTTTCTCGGGTCGGGCACTTGTGTTCTGTCATTGTGTGCGTCTCTGTGTGCGCGCCGTCATGAGTGCGTGCAGACCGTGCGCGCTCCCGTTTGATGCGGATGCGCGTGGTCTGCATGTGCTTGTGACGTGCGCTCTCTCGTACTCGTGTTTGTGTTTTGTTCTGTCGGCATCGCGCTGTTTCATTCTCAGCGTCTCAGTCTGGTTGGTTTTGGTTTCGGTTGGCGCTGAGATGAAACATGTGCGTTGCTTATGTGTGAGCTCACGGTAAGATGTTTTCATCTATCGTGTGCTCGTGTCTCATGTTTAGTCTTCTGTTGGTGTTGTGTTTAGCACGAGTTCTCTCATTGGCTGCGTGTTCTAGTTTTATGTGAGCACATGGCTTGTTTCGTTGTGTCATGTGCTCTCCTGTCTATTGTCTAGCCCTACCCTCCTTGTTAACCTATTATTAGTTTATCATGTTCACCTGTTTGTGTTAATTTACTTCTGCTTAAAATCTCATGTCTGCTGTCCTGTGCCAGTAATATCTATTCTCATTGTCCTGTCGTGTGTAGCCTTGTCCTGTCCTGATCCCTGCCAGCCTGCCCTGTGAAGTTTATTTGTATGTTTTGTTAAGTTTTTCCCCCTCGGGGTAGTTTATTTTGCTGTTTATTTTATTTTATTATTAATAAATACCCATTGTTTCCCTGCATTTGAGTCCTCGCTCCTTTTCCCGACCCTCAACCTTGACATTTATGTTTAAGCCATTTAAATTTGTAAAAATGGTGCTGGTGCAACATGAAAGAAACTGGGAGAACCCAACGTTGATTAAAGAACCTCTATTATGAATTTAAAAAGTCATATTTCGGTTTGGGGGGTCTCCAATAATAGACTGATATGCATGCAAGGTCAAAAAGCACTTTCATTGTCTTATAATATGCATTTATTTTTACCTAATTATCCCAACGACTCCCATATAATTCGTTCAGCGATTAATTTGTTCCCAAACCTCTTTCTTGAGCGATGATAATCTGCACTGATTGGTCCGATGACATAGTCTGTTGCTATTGGTTAACTGCATTCAGAGCAAGACAGAGAGAAACGCCCACCATGGCTTATCAACATCGTTGAATTAGTCAGAGTGCAGAGTATATGTGTGAGCCCAATGCAGGAGTGCATTAAAGCAATGCAGTTAAACACTAGCCTATTGCTCTATTCTTAACCATAAGTAAAAACAACGACACACATTCAGTATTAATCCACACAGTGGCAAAAGCTGAACAGTTTTGAAACTTGACTGACGCACATGTGTAGGAACAGCTGATGGTGGCCATAGCAGCTACAAATGGCAGAGGATTGCGGGCTCACGAATGCATTTAAATCCATAAAGAAAACATATTTAACGTGGCTTTAGACATGATATGTGAATATAAAGAGTTAAACAGACATATTACAAGCCAGGTGGAGTGGTTACAATAACAAAACACAAATAAATACATATGTTGCAAGCTAGAGAAAACAAGGAGGCAACCACTTACTTGCAATTGTGAAATGGAGGAAGAAACTGGTCCATATGGACTGTGTACTGTAAAGTTCCTGTCAATCTCTGGCAAAGTCCCATACATAATTAGTCTTTTCTGATCCTTCCTTTAAAAAAACGGCAGACAAATCCCCTGTTGCAGGGTAGATTATTGCATTAATCACCAGAACATTCACTCATTATTGTTCACTCATCTTCAGTCATGATCAGTCCCACACACACCTGCACTCTGCTAGTGTTTGAAGGGAAAGGCATGTTCACGTTTTACCGGATCCGACACTTCATATTTGGTATTGTTTTGTGTCGACATTGATATGAACAGGCAAAAGATCTGGATGAATCATTTAAACGACTCTGAGTCAATTATTATTATTATAATTTTTATCAATATTTTTAAACAGTGCACTTTCAGATTTAAACATCAGCTGGGTCCATATTCACTTAAAGCTGTGTTGCTTACTGTATGGAAGATAATTTTCAAAAATCCATAATAGGGGATCTTTAAGTATTTGTGTGAGAATGTTCCAAATTCGTAGCAACTGCGCGAACAGAGGCAATTACAGTATTACAGCATGTTCGCCTCAACCTTGTCTACTGTGTTTGGTGTGAACCCAACATTAGAAGTCGTGTTGACCAATCAGAAAGGAGAAAACAGGCCACACACACCGAGGTCGTGACGCAAAAACTCGACCATGAAACGATGTTAATTATCATCTGCATTATTTTATATTGTTTATATTTATTACTTTTTTTTCAATTTGCATATCCTTGCAGATTACACAGTTACATAATAATAATCATGAAAACACAGCATTGACCCTTTCCCTTAAAATAAAAATATAGGACCATGAGGAATTTATATTCAAATATTTAAAAGAATCAAACCAAAATATTAATCATGTTTAATACAATAGGGTGGTCTGCTTTTTCTTAGATATTTGTGGTCTGCCAAATACAGGTATAAGTGCAGTGGTATTTGTGGTGTAAGAGAACAGGATTCCAAATCCATCCAAGAAGGTGGACTTTCAGAAGAGAAATAATGCATGATTTTATGCAGCTAAGCTGCCGAGTAATACCACTGAATGTTTAGGACATTTAAGTCCTCCTCGATCGAATGTTAAATATAATAAAGTTAGATGTAGTCTGGGATGTTTATTTTGCCATCATCTGCATTATATTCCCCCAAGAAGGTCCATACAGATTTCAAAGGTAGAAGTGCTGATAAAAAACTCAGATGTAACCATAGCAAACTATTGTCATCAAATAATTACATTTTCAAGTATTCTGTGAATTACTTTTGATTTAACTTTAACACTGAATTGCTCCATATTGTTATGCCATATAGTCAAGTAATAGCAATGCTCTCCCACATATGTTTAGCTATTATAACTGCCATTATTTCCTTTTCATATAAGATTGCAGAAAGATGGTTTGACTAGAAATGTACAGTTTTTCACCATCATACTGATAGCATTTTTAGTCATTCGACAGAAATACAGTTAGAATCGCTGTAGGTAAATCCCATTGTTACATTTAAACCATAACCGGTGTGTCACGATCACCAGCGATCTTTACTCGATGGATCGCTGGTAAACAGGCACAATAGCTTAAGGACTACAAATCCTCCATTTTTGGACTACATCTCCATACATGCACTCCGCTCACACAAACATGTTCCTCATCCTGACTGATTGCACACACACCACCGGAGGATTGTCAAGGACTGATTACACACAATATACAAGCAGCACATACACTCACTCCAGTCGCCTTTGTCTTGTTTCACCGTGTGTTTACCCTCGCCTTGTTTTTTTGTTTATCCCTGCCTGCCGCCAGCCTTCCGATCTCTTGCCTGTTACTTTACTACGATTCTGGCCTGCCTGTTTACATCTGTTTGCCCCTGTGTTGACCATTGCTTGCCTGACCACCTTATTAAACCTGCATGTGGATCCGAACTCTTGTCAGTGTCACACCCCTGGTTACAGAGTATCGGAAAACCTTCACCCTTTTCAACGTTTCAATTTTAATCACCTGATATGGTGTTTTTGTGTGGACCTATGGTCAAATTCCATAGAAAAAGCTGCGGTTTTGAAAATACCAAGGTGACGGGCCTAAAACAAGACAAAGAATACTACCCTGAGATTTCTGAAGTTCTCAGTTTCCACTCATTTGACTGAATACGATCTAGCAGATTCAACTCGGTGAGCTGGAAGCTCTGTTCCTCTGGTCCTTCCCACAGATATGACCCACAGACCTGCTCTGTCAGCGTGCGCATGGAAGCATTTCTGTGTGTGTGGGAACATCAACTTCTCCAGCCTGCTAATGTTGCGATAAGCTTTTAGAAGCGATGCCAGTTGGAACACAACCGCAAAGACCATCTGCTTATGGACTCATTCAGGAGAAGCAAATCATACAGCATGAGATGACAAAGACGGCGATGTGTTGGGTGAGAGCAAAAAGAAATCTCCTCAAATGACAGAGAGTGGGTGTCATGCTTTGAAACTCTTTTGACGATATGTGTTAGAGTCTGCCCACGAGCTCTGCGGGGTGGTTCTTCACAATTCTTTGACATATTCTCTCTTGTTTCAGAAAGAGAGAGATGGAGAAAAAAAGAACAAGATACTGTAGGGATTGAATGTGCTAAAGACTAATCTGGGGCTCGAGCAGTTCTGCTGCCAATGTATTTGTACTGTACAGTGATTGGTGAACATACAGTGTCATGCTCAATGTATTAACTAGGACTCCATGTTTTGGCAGAGTGAGTAAAAGAGTAAAACATATTGCAATAATTTTGAACTATAAATGTGATAAATAACTAACATTTTTTATTATGCAGACAAAAATGTATAAGGCGGCACGGTGGCTCATTGGGTAGTGCTGTTGCCTCACAGCAAGAAGGTTGCTGGTTCGAGCCTCAGCTGGGTCAGTTGGCATTTCTGTGTGGAGTTTGCATGTTCTCCCTTTGTTCTCGTGGGTTTCCTCTGGGTGCTCCGGTTTCCCCCAAAAGTCCAAAGACGTGTGGTATAGGTGAATTGGGAAGGCTAAATTGTCCGTAGTGTATGTGCGTTTCATCCGGCTGTGGCGACCCCAGATTAATAAAGTGACTAAGCCGAAAAGAAAATAAATGAATGAATGACAAAAATATTCACTTTATTCTACAGTCCTGTTGCACAAGTACTCTTAAAAAAAAGTGTAAAAAAATAACACAACCTGAGCTTTTTTAGGGTGTTTTCACACTTAGCTCAAATGCCTGGACCATATCCAAGTTCAATTGTCCCCCCTTGCCTCCTTCTCGGTTGGTTTGTGTGGATTGTAAACCCCGGTACACTTGCATGTTGTTGCATGTACAACGGTTGCTAGGTGATGGACATGAAAGCAAAGCACCAAAATGGAAAGGCGTACATACATCATGGCCGTTCTGCTTTTACTGAGTCTTTTGGTTTCGGACATAGAGAAAGCGACTTGCATCTATCTGCCGCAAAAAATATTATAAACGTTTAAAACATTACACAATGTCAGAAGCTGTTTTTGGAGGAGACAAGCAGACATTATTACTGTGATTGCCCTGGTGAGTCCAGCTTGTCACCAAGGTACAGTACGTGATACACTATGGACAATTTGGCCTACCCAATTCACCTGTACCACTTATCTTTGGACTTGTGGGGGAAACCAGAACACCTGGAGGAAAGCCACACGAACACAGGGAGAACATGCAAACTCCACACAGAAACGCCAACTGATCGAGGCTCAAACCAGTGACCTTCGTGCTGTGAGGTGAACGTGCTACCCACTGTGCCACCGTGCAGCCCATATAATACATTTCAATATATTGTACTCAAATGCATTGTTTGAAGCCCTATTATGAAATAATTTCTGAATAAAAAAAGGATTGCATTTTTATTAAAACCATTGCAGGTAATATTGGCGTTACTGACTGTGTGATTAAAATTAGTGTATGTATATATATATATATATATATATATGTACAAATGTGTATATGCAGGCACGTGCACACATAGGGCTCAACCTGTGCAGTGTACCTGCAATTTTGAGTCTGGGATATAAGGTTCTCTTCCAAAATGAACGTAAGTGCCCCCCACCAACCAATATATCCCCCACCCCCCACTCTTCAGTTCGCAATCCCACCACACCAGCCCCCCCCTGCTCTTTAGTTTGCGACCCCCCTTCCCCCATCCCCTCCCCCTCCCATAATCAACCTCAAACCCCTACCCCCCTTTTTTATTTTCAGTTCGCTATCACCCCAAGAGCAAGCTCTTCAGTGTAGTTACTCCGCTTTCTTGCCATGTTGTGCCCTCATCTTCTACTCTGCACATGCCCTTTCGAAATCCTCTGCACGGGCTGGTGTATATGTACATTTTAATATTAGTATGATAATGTGTGCCAGTGTGCAGGTAAATGCATGCTTGTGAATTAATAGATAGAAACTCTAAACTAACTAGTTAACAACTAGAAAACACAGATCTACATGCCCAAGACCCCCCTGAAATAAATTACTCAGACTAGCCAAAACAATTATCCAGTGTGCGGCTGTTGCTCCTAACACAGTGTGTCTAATCCTTGGATATTACATTATTTTGATTTCATTTTGATTAATTGTGCAATCTCGGGATTTAAAGATTTCGGAACGAAAAACTATTTAAATCAAGAGTTGTTTAAACCCCCTCGCTAAACTTTTTGCTGACCATGTGCTCTTTTCTAAACACTTTTTTGTTTGTTTGCAGTTTCACGGCAATATTGGTGTTAAATGCTAAACTCTCCTGCTTTGTGTCAACATTATTTCAGCTGATTAAAAATCAGTGTTTCCCAATGCACTCGAAAAACATTCAAGTGAAGTCTTTCCTCTGCTTTTGGCTGAGGTTGAGCTGGAGTGATCTATGGAGTCTGCCTGAATCTGTGACATTTTGTCCCGTGCTGTAATTTCCCAGGCTCTCCGGGGAGACATTACACAGATATAATTACCAGCTTGAAGACGCGCACTACTGTTTGTACCTATGCTAAGCATTCATCATGCTGCCATACGTTTGTGGGCTCTGTTGATTTCCTGCGGCTGCAGGACGCATGCAGCGCTAGTAATGAGATTGAGCTGTTTGACAGAGGTTGGGTTCATAATTCCTCGTGCCACTGTGTCCAGTTTCAAGTTTTCTAAACCTTGCTTCTATTATTTAGCTCAAGGGTGGATGTCATGGTTCAGCATTCTGTCTTATTTTTGGTGCTGATGATTTATACTGGTGAATAGCAGATTATCAAGTTCAATGATGGGTTATATCCATCAATGTGTACTGTTGTGGAGTATTTATACACCAAAAAAAAGTTTATGATGTGTTACACATGTGCCTGAGAAGTTGGTGGTTCATTCCGCTGTGGCGCCCCTTAAAATAGCAGGGATAGCGTGTGAAACGTGTAGAAATTTGAAAGGGGACCTACTAAGCAAAAATCACTTTTATGAGGGGTTTAAACAGTTGTAAGGCAACAGTGTGTCAATATAACCAGCCTTTAAATGTAAAAATGTATTAATTCAATTTTTTTATCACACTTCATAAAAACATTATCCCTTTGTATGGCATTGGGGGGATCAAGTCCCACCCATTAGTGATGATTTCTCCCTCATTAGCATAGACAGGCCTAAGTGAGAAGCAGCCATCTGCTATTGGAGTTTTGAATGTGCCACTATGCTCACACATAGGCATTTGTAGCTCTGCCCTCGTTTGTCAAGAGCACAATCTCATTTCAATTTAAAGCAACAGTTACCAAAATGGCACAATTTGGATCAAAGCATAAAAGAGGCAGGTTCAAAGAGTTATAAAGCATTATTTGTGTGATATTTTGTGCTGAAACTTCATCAGAGACTTATTTTATATCTCGTAAAAGGTGCATAATAGGTCCCCTTTAATGATGCCATTTCCTTAATAATAATTAATTCCATTAAGGATCAAGCTTGGTAAGGATCAAGCTATCATAAATACTATCATGTAGCTATCATGAGATTAATCTTTGTCCCAAAGAAGAAAAAATAAAAAGGTTGATGTCAAAAGACATAAAAGCATTTTAAAAATGCTGATTTGATTTGACGTCTTTTGACTATTTTTGTCAACATAACATCTAACATTGTTGACAGTAAAAAAAAACAAAAAAAAAAAAACAGAACAGTCCTGTAATCAATTTTTTTTTGACGACAATGTTGGATGTCAAAATTATGTTGTTTAGACATTAAGTTTACATCAGGGGTGTCTAAACTTGGTTCTGAAGGGCCGCTGTCCTGCATAGTTTAGTTCCAACTTCTTTCAACACGAGCTGCCTGGAAGTTTCCAATATACCTAGAAAGAGATTGATTAGCTGGTTCTGGTGTGTCTAATTGGGATTGGAACTAAACTTTGCAGGACACTGGCCCTCCAGGACTGAGTTTGGACACCCCTGGTTTACATGTATTGTACTTACTCACTTATTCCGAGGGCCATTTATATCAAAATTGATATTTAGCCGCACCATGTTGGTGTTTTGTAACATCTCATTTTTACGGGGTGGGTCATTAGCCCAACACTCAACCCCCAACCTGGAGGACAAGGACATACACACATACACTACAGACAATTTTACCTAATTCACATATAGCGCATATTCTTGGACTGTGGAGGAAACACGCAAACTGACCCAGCCGAGGCTCAACGCAGCAACCTTTTTGCTGTGAGGCAACAGCGCTACTCACTGTACCACCGTGCAACACTATATCTCTGTGTGTGTCTTATTGGCAGGTTCAAGATTTGTTGATATTGCAAAAATAGCAACATTTGATAATCACATGACAGAGCAGAAAATGGCCCAATGATGTGGTCTACAACAGGGGTGTTTAAACTCGGTCCTGGGGGGGCTGGTGTTGTTGGAGAAACAGTTAAAGAAATAGTCTGGTATGTATATATATAGAATAGAAGACTCAGAGTCGAAGATGCAATCAAAAATGAAAAAATGTACTGAGGATAGTTTGCAGTTCTATGGCAGAAGGGCTTCACACTCAAGCTGAGTTCGCAGGTCGATCTGTCTTACAGTACAACCATGCAGCAATTATACTCTTTACACAAGTCCAGAAAAGGTGGGATCCAGGTAAACAGTTCTCATTGGTTAAAGCAAAAATAGACCATTCTAAATGTGTGCGTCAATGAGCGATTGTATCTAACTCCAGATATGGATGGCGGCGTAGTTCTTGAGGTCAGGCCGATTAAGAGCTGATCTCCGACTTGTAAAAAGCTGAACTATGGATGCATACACAGATGCAAGAGACAATCTGTTATGATCACTCAAGGTTGTGTCTTGTACTTTCAGCTTTCTTATCAAACTAGTTTAAAACTAGTGTAAATCAACATTCGGCAACAGTATTCTCACTACACACCAAGTCTATCTAGCATACAAAGGAATCAATTTAAAATGAATTAACAATTAAAATGGCTTAATTACTGTAGACAGTATCATAACAATAGAAACAGTTGTTCCCCATCCTCAAGATCAGTAATTCAACTCAAGAGAGAGAGAGAGAGGGAGAGGGAGAAAGGTCTCCATGACCTATGACCTGATTTGAGTATCTCCTGGAAACAAAGTTAAAATAGACCAGGGGTCACCAATCTCTGTCCTGGAGGGCCGGTGTCCCTGCAGGGTTTAGCTCCAACTTGCCTCAACACACCTGCCTGGATGTTTCAAGTACCTAGTAAGACCTTGAGTAGCTTGTTTAGGTGTATTTGATTAGGGTTGGAGCTAAAATCTGCAGGACACCGGCCCTGCAGGAACAAGTTTGGTGACCCGTGAAATAGACAGACAAAGAGAGGAGCAAGGACACTGAACATTCTTATATAAAGCAGTGTTAACTTATTCATTAGTTAAAATCATTTCAAATATTCCTTCTATCGCGTGCCGTTGCTTTTATTTAGAACAAAAGTTACATCAGCCTTTGTTGGTGTCGTCAATCTGGCAACCTGCGCTTGAGTGTGTTTTGAACCAGCATGCAATACCTAGTTCAACCACTAAGTGTCAAACTTACATACTGTACCTTTAAAAACAATAACATGACTGTCTCTATCAAATGTGTGTGTGAACATTTTAAAGACGTGTGAGTACGATCTAAACAACAATGGTGGACTACAGGAATTTAGTGTTTCTTTTAGCGAATTGAAATCACAACCTTGGCAAGGTTGTTGTCAGTATGCAAACCATCTTACACACTGGAATAATATCATTGATTATGTTTAGATGTGCGTCAATAATGCAAATATTTACAATAATCACAGAAAGGATGTAATCGATGTAAGAAATTTACATGTTTTTTTTTTTACTGTCACATGAATGTTGGCATGTATGAATGCTGTTACACGCATATAATATCCACCTATCAATATAGTATAAGTAAGATATAAGTAATAAACTAATATGTGTTGGTTGGTTGGTTTTATATGGCAATATTAAGACCTCTTGTTCAAAAACTGACTATTGTTGATGGTAATTGGTTAGAGTTAGCATTGCCTGGGAAGGACTTCAAAGTTTCAGCTGCTAAAGAGGTTGTGACACCAGCAAACAGTTTCCTCTTTGCATTTTTCCTGGTGGTATGGCCATCAGGTGTCCACCTCCATACACACTGATCCGTAAACTGCAGCTTTCTGGAAGAAAACTCTAATCCAATCCGTTTTATGTCAAGCTAGGGCAAGAGGCCCATTTATTTCCTTGCCACTCTCTTTAGTTTTGTGTCCATACCTCACTTTATTTTCCAGGTGTTTGGTAGCAAATAGTCTAAAAACTAATCCACTGAGAAACAGACACAAAAAACTGCTAAATTTGTACAGCAGTGTATGCTTGGACCACTGCTGTGTTTCCCAAAAAGGTGAAGTTCCCAACTCATAAGCAGTATTTGTTGCTTAGCAGAATATCCCAACCCAGGCTCATTCTGAAAACGTGCCCCATATACGTTTCTAGAGAGCGCCAAATATGTCCCAGGAGCTAAGTTTTTTTTTTTTTTGCTGTTTTTGTCTTCGCAAATCCATCAGAGGCCGCTGTGTATGCTTTTTGAGATCTCGGACTTCTCTTGCTAGTGCCATTTACACCTGCTCTTCTCACATAAATCCATCAGAGGCCGCTGTCAACTGGCTGACTGAGCAACCGATACACCACCCACTCCCTTCCCTAAACCCAACCGATAGTGTTTTCAAAAGCACCGATTGACCAGCGACCACCCACTTCCCTAAATCCAACCGATAATGTTTTGAAAATCAATCCAGAAAAAAAAATAGAAACCCTTGAGTTTTACCATGTTTTCCGGTTTTACCACATTCTCACCATTATTTACTTGTTTATTTTTTGGCTTTTGCTTTTGCCTCAACTGCTTTCTGGAACTGTTCTTTCTCAGACTCAAACCCTGTTGTCAGCTTTTCTCTGCATCTCAAGTCTGCTAACATATGCTGCAAGCCACTGGACAAGCTGATAACATTGGGAAAGCCCTCCATACAGAGGTAAGAGGTCAGCTGGTAAGTGCAAAAAAGGAACGCCATCTCTATTGTATCGTATAACGTAGTGCATTTGTAGTCCGTTAGCGATCTGCAGCTGCTAGATTGCTGATAATCATAACAATCACAGTCTGTGTTTTGTTCTAAATATCCATTTTTTCACAGTGAGTTTACACATAGAGGTTTTGCATCACGACAAGAAAACAATTATGTTTGAGCCTCACTGTATGTAATTTCCATGTACAAAATTCATAATATTCAGCAAGGTATATCCATACATTTTACTCTATGGCACTTTTAAAACTATACAGCATGCCATGCTTCTCAATTCAAACAGTGCACTTAGCATGGAAATATTTGATCTTTTTCTCTTACATTATCTATCAGAGTTGCCAGCCATTTGGTTTTAAGAAGTCTTCCAGGGGCCCTTATTTTTACATTAACCAATTAGAGTATTAGCTATGGCTCATATTCCAGGTCTGCTCGGAACAGGCAACAGAAGCAGCTTGAAGTGCCAATTTGGCCACATATAAGGGCTAAATGATTGGTCTGCAGAGACAGAAAAAAGACGAATGTCTTCCTTACTCAAGATTGAAAGTGAGGAGATTGTATTTCATATCAATACAATACTGCAAGTCCAAGCTGCCCTATGCTAAGTAACAAGGATTATCTATTTAATTTGAAAAGGACATGATGTAAAAGTGTGTGACAGTGAAATCTTTGTGTATGTGACGTATTTGACTTCTGTAATCTACTTTCATTAGAGAGTGTCTAATTGAACACTGTTTACACCTGATCACATCCAGCCTGATCTCACGAGAAAACGTAAGTATTTTACGTTTTGTCAGTTTAGTGGCTAATTCATACGAATTCATACAAGTTCAGTCATATGTAAATGTACGATTTTAAAAAAGAGGCGTGGCACCAACCCCGCCCCTAAACCCAACCTTCATTGGGGGATAAGCAAATCGAACTAAATTGTACAAACGAAATCACATTCATACAAATTAGCCACTAAATCAAAAAGTTACAAATTGCCGTGAGATAGTGTTCTAGTGAAAACAGATCCATTTGACGTCCAGCTCCTTTAGTTCCTTTTTTAATCTGGGGTCACCACAGTGGAACTGCCAACTTATCCAGCATATGTTTTACACAGCGGATGCCCTTCCAGTTGCAACCCATCACTTGGAAACATGCATACACACTCATACACTACGGACAATTTTATCTTACCCAATTCACCTATACCACATGTCTTTGGACTTGTGGGGGAAACCACAGCACCGGGAGGAAACCCACGCGAATACAGGGAGAACATGCAAACTCCACACAGAAACACCAACTGACTGCCGCTGTCAACTGACTGACCCACCCTCCTCCTTCCCTAAACCCAACCAAAAGCTTTTTAAAAAGCAGTGATTGACCAGCACCCACACACTTCCCTAAACCTTTTGTTTTCAAAAGCAATCCAGAAAAAGGAAAGCCCTCGAGGCAGCCTGATTTTTTACCACGTTTTCAGATTTTACCACGTTCTCACCTTGTTATTCACTTCTTTATTTTATTTTCTGCCTTTTGTTTTTGTCTTATCTGCTTTCTGGAATCGTTCTTCTCTGGATTCGAACCCCATTGTCATGGTGAACACAGCTCTGCATCTCAAATCCTCTAATGTACACAGCGAGCCATTGAACAAACTGGTAACAGCAGAAAAGACGTCCACAAAAAGGTAAGTAGACAGCTGGTAAGCTCGAAAAGTAACGACGTCAAACTGCACCGTAGCATTTGTTTTAAAGACAAAATGCAGCTATATGTTCCTCTGGCTTCGTAATTTGCGATCTCCAGAAATCTATAAAGGGGTATGTTTTCAGAATGAGCCTATGTTGGAACAGCCCCTTTGATTGCACAAATAGGCAAACTGCGAAACATAAGAGACAAATTAGGGCATTCGAGTAAGATGGCTAAGAAGTCTGAGGTCCACCACCCTTTAGTATCTTATAAAGAAGATAAAGATGTTTATTGTCTAATAAGGTTTAAGAGCACCCAGTAACTCAGTGTACAGAGAGAGAGAGAGACAATGTCTCATTAAATCTTGGAAGTCTTTAGCTTTAACAGGGAGTGCAAAAATCAGTCCATAATATCTCGGAAGTACGGGCCACATCCGCTCTGTAAATACATGAAAATCTATCGATGTAAAAAGGCAACTAAGGCAGCTGTAAGCTGGTTGGCGCGCTGGTAATGGATAGCACAGCTCAATTGATTTTCGAAAGCACTGAAAGAAACAAAAAAAGCATTTGCTTGTTCTCACATTAAGCTCTAGCAACACAAGCCGAAAAAGGAAGGAAGTTCTCTGGAGCTTGTTCCAGCATGCCTTTAAAATGTTCTCGCCTTGTCTAGTTCAAATCTGTCTCTTGGCAGTGTCTAAAAGCATTTCTCTCGCTGGATATTCTTTGTTATTGAAGAGGATGCCAGCTTTCCTATCACCCTTAATCAGAATGGAATGACGTGCCCACTGTGCAACTGACACGCCAGAACACGTTTCAGGTGTGTGAGTAACGGTCTCAGCTGCCATTAGACCACCTGTGGACAGCAAAAGGACACAGTAGAGAGGACAAACTAATGCTGCTACAATGGTCCCTTCGGAGCCTGCCTGCTTTTCAGTTTTCTGAAGGACAGTGCTTTACATTGAAAAATACATCTATATTATGTACAGACAGGCATTGTGGTAGGACTGACGTGTCATGCATTCTCTGGCTATGAGTAAACAATAGCGTTGAGCTTTATGCATGAAATGAGATTAATTCTTTGTTAGAGTGTTCTCTTTGGCCACATAAAAAAATAAAAATAAGGAATGAGCCATTAAGAGCTATTAACTATAAGCATGATCATCCTTAAATTAAATTGGCACTATCCTGGGAATGGCATTTACATGAATCCTAAAACAACAAGTTCCACAAACAAAACTTAACAATTTAAGAAAACTTGTTAAACACAAAAGATGATATTAAGAAGCTGAAAACATTTAACCATTGTTTGTCCTTTTTCCTGAAATAAACATGTGAGATATAATGCATTGTGCCCTTTCATCGACATAAAAAATTTGGAATTTGAAGTGCTTGATTAGAAGAGCATTGTGTTGTACACTTATCGGCCACTTTATTAGGTACACCTGTCCAACTGCTCGTTAACACACATTTTCTAATCAGCCAATCACATGGCAGCAACTCAATGCATTTAGGCATGTGGACATGGTCAGGACGATCTGCTGCAGTTGAAACCAAACATCAGAATGAGGAAGAAAGGTGAATTAAATGACTTAGAATGTACCCTGATTGTTGGTGCCAGACTGGCTGGTCTGAGTGTTTCAGAAACTGCTGATCTACTGGGATTTTCATGCACAACCATCTCTGGGGTTTACAGAGAATGGTCAGAAAAAGAGAAAATATCCAGTGAGTGGCAATTCTGTTAGTGCAAACTAATGACAGTAATGGTTTTAATGCTATTAATAATGAATTGAATACTTGTTGATTTCTGCATGTGGGGTGGTGGAGGGGGGTCTTAAATGATATTTTCCCCCTAATTTTTTATAATTTTTTTTAACAGACAGTGGTTGTGGTAATGCACAATCACTGACAGTTCCATTTCTCTCACACACAAAAACAAACCATGCACGCAAGCAGTGTAAAGTGGATGCATACAAAAGAACCCATAATAAACAGTGATTATTTCACTGGACTAGATGTGGTGCAACACAAGCAACAAATCTCTGGCAGTAAACTGATGTCACATTCTATTTATGGCACAAACACAAAAAGACAAATGATTTGCAACAGCTGCTTTATTCACTCAACACATGGCTTCAAACTGTGGTAGAAATGTTGCAAGGTTGCTGACTATACCTGGTAAATGCATTGCAATAACAATTTATCACAATTGCTTGTCAGTTTGATTGTGGTATGTTTGAAACATTTATTTAGCTTCTTACTACAAATCAACAGGTTGGTCCTCTGTTACTGATGTCCATCTAACTTTGTGCTATGCTTTCTGCATTATACAGTCAGCTCACTTTTTCCTTTTGGTATTTTTGTAGTCTGTATGACAGTCTGCAGCATGGGTGAGCATTTGTCATCAGGGTTTCCCCACACAAAACAGGGTTTCTGATTGTCACCGACTCGGTCCCAGTCATTCCCCTCACTGGCCAGCAGAGGTCACTCTCACCGGACTATTAAACACTACATATCCCACAATCCTCCCCGGCTCACTGATCATGCTGCACCTGAGACTCATCACACACACACACATATAAGCAGCATTCACCCTCACTCTGTTGCGAAGTCTTGTTCTGCCCTGCTGACATTTCTGAGCGTTCCATTACTCCTCGTTGTATTCACTGTTGCCAACCCGGACTGTCTTGACTCTGTATTGCCTGCCGCCTGCCCTTGATCCTTGCCTGCCTTACAACTACGATATTGCCTTGCCCTTGTATCTACCTGGAAGCCCCATTACTCTTGTGAGTTCTGTCATCTACTTATTGTGTGTTTGTATTAGACTGTGTCTAATAAATGTGCTGCAAATGGATCCCTTGTTGTCTGAGTCTGCATTACACTGATATTAAACATCCATCAATACAGCCCCAATGTCCATCTGAACAGAAGCATCTACTCTTAAGACACCTCAAACCACAGGAAAACCTGACAAGATAATCTTTAAAATATTCCAGATGATTGGGCTTTTTTTTTGAGAGCATTGATAGAATAATATAATCAAGGCAAAAATTGATCCCACTACAATGTTGTATAACTTTTATTTTCATTATGACTAGAAACTTGTATATACAGTGGGTAACACTTTAAAAGGTGCATTACCGCCGCGAGTGGCACCACCGGATCTAAAGGATTAAGAACGTAAACGAGAAGGCACAAAGGGACAGGATGTGAATGGACAGAAATTTACAATAGCTGTAAATACCATGCCACTTGTAAATGAAGATGAAATAATGAAACAAAGCATTATAATTACTTTATTAATCATTACAAATTGTTAACAAGCTTTACTATCATTGTACACTTGTTAAGTGAAATGAGGATTCATTTTGGAAAGTAAAATTAAAGAAATAAAAGACAACTAAAATGAAAGTACAAACATACACAAATAAGTGAGACTAAATAAATAAATAAAGCAGTGTTTTAGCCTAAATATAGAGATATAGTGTTTGTTATTTTAAAGTGACAGTCAATAAATAAGCTTTTTCATTTACAGTGTGCATTTACATTTTTGTTGTGAATTATATTTTACTAATTTTATATCCTAATTATTGTACAATAATAATAAAACAAGCGTTTTGAAACTTTTCGTTTTGAAATGTTTAAACATGTTACTTTTATTGACATATTTAATAGTTTAAAGTGATACATTGTCTAGGTTGGTGTTGTGAATTAGAAATTAGAAACCTGGTAATGAATTGCCAGTGCTTTTTTTTTGTTATGTCACAGGCTTAATTATCTATATATCATTTATTATACAGTAAACTCTTATACATTCAACCCAAGCTCGTTCTGAAAATGTACCCCTATATACATTTCTGTAGAGCTCAATTTTTGTTTCTGCAAACCTACCAGAGGCCGCTGTGTTTGCTTGAGATCTCAAATTTGTGTGCCATTCGCGCCTGCCTGAGCCAGCAGAGCCCACAGTCCACTGACTGACTGATGACCCAATGCCCCCCCCCCCCCCCCCGCCTTCACCTTCCCTCAACCCAACCGATGGTGTTTTCAAAAGAACTGTTTGACCTGCTCACCCACTTCCCTAAGCCAAACCAGAAAAAGAAAAGCCCTTGTAGCAGCCTGATTTTTACCACGTTTTCAGATTTTACCACATTCTCACCCTGTTATTTACTTGTTTATTTACATTTTTTTTTTTGGTTTTGTCTTACCCGCCTTCTAGAACCATTCTTTGATTGACTCGAACTCCGTAGTCACGGTCAACTCCGCTCCACATCACAAGTCCAACGATGTATGCAGCAAGCCACTGGACAAACTGGTAACAGTGAAAGAGCCATCTATATGGAGGTAAGCGGTCAGCTGGTAAGCACGAAAAGTAACAGCATCATACCACCCCATAGCATTTGTTTTAAAGATGAAATACAGTCATACGTACCTCTGGCTACATAATTCGTGATCACAAAATAAAATCTAGACCAAAACCCACTGCGTTCAAGCATAAATAATTTACTAATGTCACTTAGTGTCATGAATGCTTACATTACCAACCACCTCAAACTCCAAGCCACAACAAAAGGTTTTAGCCACAGCGATTGGTCTTTGAGTGGTAACCATAACAAACACAATTTCAAGGGTGTCGAAGATGAAAGGAAAAAAGGAAAGAAGTAATAGAGATGCTTAAGACACTGACAGCAGGTTTGTCCTCATCCTGGCACCCTCAACAGTGTCTTTGTTTCTTTGTGACACCAACGCAGTCAACCCAGACTGTCTGTTTGGCTTCGGGTCTTTGAGTAATTAAACCTTAAACTATACTTGTCAACCTGTATGCCACTTATTGTGACTGACAGAAGACCACAAGAACAAATTGCTCAAGCGGGGTGACTTTGTTTGAGATAACTGAGGCTTGGCTAAACCTCCCCCCTATCCTGAGACCCCTGCTTTCAGCTGGTCTGCTGCAGAGAACTAATCCATCCAGGGAGAATGCTGTGAAATTTCTCTTGTCATTCCTCTCAATGCTGCAGTAACACAGCATGCCTGATAATTCACAGTGCAGGCGAGAGGAGCATTTGTGTACTTATACTAGCTAGAATGACATCACAAGCATCATTGCACAATTGTATTTAATGCTTCCTTTAATACATTAGGTTATTTGGGTTTAAATGAAGATCAGTATTTTAACAGGTTTTCAGGTTAACATTTTTCGAGACATTTTTCCGGATTCAAACCCAATCGATTTTCACTGGTGTTAAGAAGAAGAGTGCGCAAAATCAATCCTTGACGTTAGATGGCGATACACAACTTTAAGCTTCTGACACCAAAGAAACACAGAAGAAGAAGACAGAAAGTTGACACACTTGTTGTTAAAGTTACTAGGGATTTGAACAAGCATGGATGCTTCAAGTAGCAGCTCCAGCTCTAGTGATGAAGAAATTATTATTGTTAACCAGTGCAATAAACAGCTCCATGTTCATGGCATCTCTGGGCATCTTCTTCAATGTGCGCTCGCATTGACAGTTTTACGCTTGAGTGTCTCCAAGTGATCTTTACTAAAACTCCAGGAGCACCATGCACATTAACAAAAGTGCCAATCTGATTGGTGGAGAAGGTTTTGATGCGGCACGTCAAAACAAAAAAAACGAGCATGAGGCGTTTTTAAAAATATGATGCTTTTACGCCTGGCGTTTTGCACGTTGGTGTGCACGATAACATTGGCGCCCTTTATTTAGTCACTAGGCACGTCGATGGAAAACGCGAGCAAAAGGTGCCCCGGTGTGCATAAGCCTTCACTTTGAATGGGGAAAAGTGCAGTGCTAAGTATGGCCGCTGCAGTGAAGGAAGTCCCGCCTTCTGTTCTGGAAATAGCAAGTACAAGTCTTTATAGCCAGGCTGGTCTAGGGGGGAGGGGTCTGTACAGATTTACTTGTTTCTTACAAGTTGTTTGGTGACCACTAAGTGCCTCTGTTGATTTTGGTAGAAGAAAAGACATCACAGTACATCCCATCATATTTAGGCCCTGTTTACACTAATACATTTTAGTTTTAAAATGATCCACGTCCACATTGGCGTTTCACTTAGCAGTTCTGAAAAGATCTTCATCCACACTATAATGCTGAAAACGCACATCACGTGACCACACACACACTCTGCCATGTCTGAGTCCCAGGCAGTCAGTGAGTGCTTTGAGCACACATCCCCAGGTGAGAGCAGTGCACGTTGGACAGTCAAGGGTCTACCGCTGGATCTCATCTCACTATAGTTATTAAAAGTGATACTTATTTCATCTTGTCTAATGTGTAATTTAATTAATCGTGATATTTAATTCATCTTGTCTCTATCTAACAATTTTTCAGTCAAATCTATTACTTGTTCTCAGGTAACTTGTTTTGGCCGAGTGCAAAGATTAATATAAGTTAATATATTGATTTATGTTACCACGTAAGGCCAAACTCTGCACATTTTACTGATTGCTTGCCTTTACTTCCTATATTGAATAAAATTATTGTTTAATTGATTGCCATTATTGATTATTAAAACTGATATTAAGCAAAAGAAACTGGATGTTTCATATTTTTCAATGAAAATAAAAAGAGGCAGTTATGTTATTGGCTCCGTTTTGTTATTAGTATGCATACAGTGAAGATGGCGGTTATATAAATATGTAGCTCTATGATGCCTCAACATTTTTGATGTCTGTTACATTTAAGTTCTTTATATCAAAATGAAAACAGGCAGTTCCTTAAATATTGTTTTCATTTTATTTTTAAGATAGTGAAACAACGTAGGGCGACGCAGTAGGTAGTGGTGTCGCCTCACAGCAAGAATGTCGCTGGGTGGCAGGTTCCATCTTCGGCTGGGCTGGGTCAGTTGGCGTTTCTGTGTGGAGTTTGCATGTTCTCCCTGCGTTCGCATGGGTTTCCTCCGGGTGCTCCGGTTTTCCCCACAGTCCAAAGACATGCGGAACAGGTAAATTGGGCAAGCTAAATTGTCCGTAGTGTATGAGTGTAAATGAGGGTGTGGATGTTTCCCAGAGATGGGTTGTGGCTGGAAGGGCATCCGCTGCGTAAAATCGTGCTGGATAAGTTGGCGGTTTAAGCGACCCTGGTTTAATAAAGGGACTAAGCCAACAAGAAAATGAATGAATGAATAAAACAATGTAGCCAGGGTGATGTGAATAATGTTATAAAGTACACTGTTCCCTTTGAAGATTTACTTGACGTGTCCTCTGGAGTTTGTCTTGCGAAATCTTGACTTACTTGGAAAGAATGCAAGACTGAACTTTGGGTACTTAATACTGAGAAAAAGCCCCAATGTCTGCAGCCATGCCTTTGTTTTCAAATGTCTCCGTTTTGCCCCATCCACACTGAAACAAAGCAGCAGTGTTTTAAAATAAAAACAGCTTCTTTAGCATTTCCAAAACGTTCTGTTTTTGGGACTCAAATACTCCAGGGTAGTGTGGACAGAAGGCGTAACTGCAGCAAAAGTTAAGCGTTTTAAAACTAAAACGAATTGGTGTAAACAGTGCGTTAGTATCCTTCCAGTGTCATCCGCCAGTCTTTTCTTCAGGTCTTTTGTCTACAATGTTAAAAACAAACTAATAATTTTTTCTGCAGCTAAGGTACCAGAAAAAAAAAACTTAAAATAATGACGTTAAATTACAGATATTTACCATAAAATAACAGGTCAATGTGAGGTTGGGTTAAGGGTGTAAGTGTTCATGAAACATTAAATTTGAATTGCTTAAATTTGAATTTCAGATAAATTTCTGTAATTTAACGGCTGTTATTTTAGGGTAAATTCCTGTAATTTTTTTTTTTGCAGCACCTCAGCTGCCTGAAATAAACCGTAAAATAACATTGTTGTTGTTGTTTTTTTTTTGCAGTGTATCCTTTCAGTGATTTTATCCATGCCCTGTTGTTACCATTGAAACAGCCATAAATGAGATTGATATTGTGCTAATCTTTGCCCAGTGGCAAACTGAAAATTGCATTTTAAAAATAATGTTTATTTAATAACCATAATAAAGGGACAGGTCACTTTAGATGTTGTTGTTGATTTGAAATATGTACATTAATTTCAAGTTCAAGATTCAAGTACAAGATTCCCCCCATTCATTTAGATAGGACTTTGGTCTTGGATGAACTTCCCGGTGGAGTTGTAAATATGGCACGCTGAGTGGACAAACTTAAGTCTAAACTTAAGTCTAAATATACATTTAAAAATAAAACAGTCCCTAACCTTAGGCAATCCAAGACTATGAACACCACTAAACCTGTCCCCAACCTTGATCTAGACTGACATCTACCATGCCAAAACAGTTTTTAACTTTAACCAGCCTTTAAGCCCACCAACAGAATTACCAGTAACATTAACCCAGCATTAAACCTACTAAATGTAGCCTGCCCATAATGTTGAAATTGAATTAGATAGTAAATTTTTTTTCACATGATAACGGGAAAATTGGTGCACAGGTAAAAAACAACAACAACAAGTACTCACCTTATCAGGCATCTGCTTTGAATAGCTTGATAGGGATCTATTGTTTTGATTCAAGAGCACCATAACACGTCTATTTTTAATAATCCAGAATCTTTTAATTGTGCTAACAGACCTCTGGCTAATTTGGTTCTTCAGATCAGTTTAAAGTATCATCTTTGGGCATGTGATCTATATATGAAATCTAGTCACATTTCATCAGTGGGTTTTAGATTAAAAATGCTCACTGTGTTGTACCAAGATTAATTTTACTGGTGTGGATAGCTCCACATGGGCCTATTGTTTTGATTCAAGAGTGTCACTGTGTCATAACTTTTGCTGTGTTCAAGTCCTCCTGGGACATTTGTACTTATGAGTTGACTAGTCGTAATGATGACCATCAATAGAGAAATGTCATGATGTACAGGCTGGCTTTTGGAAGAGAAGAGGGACTAGAGATCACATTGCCAAACTGAGATTGCTTATAGAGGAGGGACAAGAATATCAAAAAGACCTCTATATGAGTTTCATTAGTTAAACAAAGGGCTTTGACTATTAAACCATACCTACCAACACTCACGTTTTTCCCGGGAGTTTCCCGTATTTCAGACCCATCTCCCATATTGTTTTGTCTCCCAGAAAACTGCCGGAATCCTCTCCTCAACTTTTTGATACAGTCCAGCCTGAACCCTGGTGCATGTTTGCGCACCAAGCCAACCTTGCCACCACTCTTCTACTTGTATGGAAAAGCAGTCATAAGAAAAGTACAACCAGAAGACATTGATAGTGGCGCGAAAATTGGCTGTAGGATCATCAACCATTTCTAATACGCCAACAACACCACACTAATGGTTAAAAGCAGAAAATTTCTCGAGCGATTCATCCTGAAAGTGCAAGTAAAAAGATTATACTGTATATTAAACAACATTGGGTTTCCTCTGGGTACTCCGGTTTCCTCCGGGTACTCCGGTTTCCCCCACAAGTCCAAAGACATGTGGTATAGGTGAATTGGATAGGCTAAATTGTCCGTAGTGTATGTGTGTAAAAGAGTGTGTATGGATGTTTCCCAGTGATGGGTTGTGGCTGGAAGGGCATCCGCTGCGTAAAACATATGCTAGATAAGTTGGGGGGTTCATTCCACTGTGGCGACATTAAATTAATAAAGGGACTTAGTCAAAAGAAAATAAATGGATGAATAGATTGTATAAGTGATTTAGGAACATCAGTTTGTTATCTATTGTGACTACTGTGTAATAGTTAGATTCTTTTGTAATTATGGGTTTGCTTAGTAATAGCAATACTTGCCTTGTTAACTACACACCCACACTTTATCACATTGCTCATTAAACCGAGCGTAAATTCTTCTTCCTTCCCCAATCCTGCTCTTGACTAATGACAATTTTTAATCTCAACTCACTCGACAATTTGTTTCGTGTGATGAGCCAAATGTAGATGAAGTGGAAAAATAACGAGATGTATTACTGAGGGGCAGCGTAGAGCTAAGAGGCTTGTTGAGACTGGCGACTCTAATTGTCTTTGCTAAGGGGAGATGAGACAGACACAAGAGGGTTACTTGAACTTCAGTGAGGACTTATGAAGTGTTGCGCTTTTGTCCTACAGAGCTCAAATTTTGCCCCCCCTTGACGCAATAATGAGGTGTCCAGTGTTGGATGCACAGGCATAAAAGTGACTTACCATAAAGGAAATTCTTAACTGTACAGATTAAGATTGCTATCCTACCTATATGGTAGGATTTAGGGTTGCAATTCATGGTAAATCCATACTAAACACTAGTTAGACTTATATTAAACAAGAGAACCTGTAAATGATTTGTGACTCATTCTAATTACAATCCCCTATATACATTTCTGGAGAGCTCCAAATATGTTCTTGGAGCTTTGTTTTTTGCTGGGTTTTTTTTCCACGAATCCGCCAGAGGCTGCTGTGTATGCTTTTTGATATCTCAATTTCCCTAGTGAGTGCCATTTGTGCCTGCTGTCCTTACATAAATCTATCAGAGGCCTATCATCTACCCCCTTCCCCAAACCCAACTGATAATGTTTTAAAAAGCACCGACTGACCAGCACTCTTCCACTTCTCAAAACCCAATGGACAGTGTTTTCAAGAGTACACACTTAGCTGATGATTTATTATAAAGCTTGTTTGGCATGCTGTCTCGGGAGAGAGCCCTGAGCTCATAAGATCCTCGAGCCCGGGGCTCCCTCCCGTTTGCGGGGTGAGCGGGAAGTTTGAGCTCAGGTAGATCTCGAGAAATCCCCTGCTGTAGTAGCTAATAGACAGATAGTGATTGCTCTTAAGCAGGGGCCACCAATCTCGGTCCTGGAGGGCCGGTGTCCCTGTAGGGTTTAGATCTAACTTGCCTTAACACACCTGCCTGGAGGTGGTTCAGATCTGAACCATGGTTCAGATGTGTTTGATTAGGGTTGGAGCTAAAATCTGCAGGACACGGCCCTTCAGGAACAAGTTTGGTGACCCCTGCTCTTAAGAGGTAACTACTTACTAGGAGCATGTCTATGGTGCCAATTTGGATTAGTCAATTAACTTAAGTGGCATGTTTTTGGACGGTGGGAGGAAACCGGGGAACCCGGCAGAAACCCACGTGAGCATGGGGAGAACGTGTAAACTGCACACAGAAATGTCGGCTGTCTTGCAAAAGATTTATAAAATGTTTAGTCTTCATTGGAGAGTAGTTATTTTTGCAAGGCTTCCCCATAAACCGATAGGAGAGCAGTGAGAGTTCGGCTTCATTGAAATGGCTTGAATCGCCGGCATCTTGAGAGTTGAGTTGGAGTTTGGGGACTGCATTGTGTGAGGCAGTTTGAAGTAGAAAGTCGAAGAGCTGGTGGGCCGGCGTTTTGCGGGAACTCAGACTCAATTGCTGGTGAGGCTGCGGCTGAATTCTCCGGGAGAGCGGGGCTCTGGCTTGAGTTGTTGTTGTTTGTTTGTTCTTCCTTACTGATAGGTTAAATGGTGCGATGCTGGAGTGTTTTGTAGCGGGAAGCATTCTTAAAAATGAATATGGCTGTTATATAACACTTAGGGTATTTATAGTCGCTTAGGAATTGTCTGATTGGTGAAACATAAATTCAATAATGCGGAGCCGGCTGCAAGCAATCATAAGCATGTGATCCTCTCGAAATTAGTTTATAAATAAATTTCATTTCAAAAGCAATCCAGAAAAAGAAAAGTCCTCGTGGCAGCCAGCCCAAATTAATTTTACCACATTCTCACGCTGTTATTTACTTTTTTATTTATTTATTTATTTTTTTTTACTTTTCTGGAACTGTTCTTCACCAGACTTGACCCTATAATCATGGTCAACTCTACTCAAACCCTCTGACCTACGCAGCGAACAATCTGGTAACTGCGGAAAAGCTGTCCACACGGAGGTAATCGGTCAGCTGGTAAGAGCGAAAATCTTCACACTGCCCTGTAGCGTTCGTTTTAAAGATGAAATACAGCCATACGTTCCTCTGGCATCACAAATCATGTTGCGCTACTTGTTTTCTTCAACCTTGAATACTTCTTTTGCACAAAATATTGCACAATATTGTTATGTCTTAGTGTCTTATGTAAAAGTACTTGTATAGCCTGTCCTAGGCTATGTATAGTTTGAAAAACTTCCTGGTGCATTGTTAACTTTGGTATTTGCTCTGGGTGTACACGTCCAAACACCTCACCCCACTTCCATTACGGGGCAGGGAGAATAATCTCATTTGCATTTAAAGCCACAGGAAAAAAATTACTTTGTTTAGCAAGGTATAATAAATGATCTGATAGGTGTTTTGAGCTGAAACTTCACAGACAAAAAAAAACTCCACAAGTACAAGGGGGATTATAGTCACGCCTTAATACAATTTCATTTAATTTTCCTTCAGCTTAGTCCCTTAGACCTTCTTGGTGATTTTTTTTTCTCGCCGATTGTGACGTTTTTTCCTCGTCGCTGTCTTCACTGGCTTGCATGGTTTGGGATTTGTAGAGCTGCGCATCGATGGATTTGCTCTTCAGTGCTTGAACTCTCAGCAGTGAATAATAAACCACACTGGACTGAACTGAACTTCAACACTAAAAACTGGACTGACAGTTTTAATTGACTATAATCTTCCATGTGAAGCTGCTTTGACACAATTTACATTGTAAAAGAGCTATAGAAATCAACAAGAATTGAACTGAATATTCAGAAGGGCTCGGCACAGCAGAATGAACCACCAACTTATCCAGCATATGTTTTACACAGCGGATGCTCTTGCAACCCAGTACTGGGAAACATTCATACACACTTATTCATACACACCTACAGTTGCAATCAGAATTATTGAACCCCCCTTCTGGAGAAAGTTTTATTTGTTTTATTTTGGCTAGAATAAAAGCAGTTTTAAATTTTTAAAACCCATTTTAAGGTCAAAATTATTAACCCCTTTAAGCTATTTATTTTTTCCATAGTCTACAGAACAAACCATCATTATACAATAACTTGCCTAATTACCCTAACCTGCCTAGTTAACCTAATTTACCTAATTAAGCCTTTAAATGTCACTTTAAGCTGTATAGAAGTGTCTTGAAAAATATCTAGTCAAATATTATTTACTGTCATCATGTCAAAGATAAAATAAATCAGTTATTAGAGATGAGTTATTAAAACTATTATGATTAGAAATGTGTTGAAAAAAAATCTTCTCTCCGTTAAACAGAAATTGGGGAAATAATAAATCAGGGGGTTGAATAATTCTGATTGCAACTGGATACCACATATCTTTGGACTGTGGGTGAAACCGAAGGAAAACTCTCACGAACATAGGGAGAACATGCAAATTCTACACAGAAACACCAACTGGCCAGTGACCTTCTTGCTGTGAGGCAACAGTGCTAACTAACCACTGAGCCAACATGTCACCCACTCTTTAATATCACTTTCAGCTTTTTTTCACATTGACTATTTTAAAATGTCACACTGTTTCCTGTGACAAAAAGGTGCTAAATAGCACTAAAAGTGGTTCTTTGGCTCATAATCATAGGGGAACCATTACTGGGCTTAGCAGGTTCTTTAAACAGTAGGTGTTATATTGCACTTAAATTGGTTTCATTGCAATTACCAGCCAAAAAAAAAAACCTAAACAAAAAAAAACACCTTTTTCAAGTGTTGGCAGGTGTTGAATTTGGATCAGAAATGCCTGAAACTTGCATTTTGTTAATATTTTTTTTTCTAAAATATTAATATTCATAGCTTAAAACGAATAGAAATGTGTCAGGTCTGTGTGAGAATGTTTCGCCGTCCAGGTCTCTGCAAAAGTATGAATAGAAAGTCTAAAGTGTAACTATGTCACATTAAATAAAGTGTTATTTTTACTCTCTCTGTCTCTCTCTTTCCTCTCTCTCAGAGTTGACAAACCTGGAACAGACAGAAAACAGTTAGTAAAACAAGAGCACCATGGACTCACCAGGTGTTTGTCTCTCGCTGCACACATTTATGCTGGATGTGAAAGCTGTGTTGTGGGAACTGATATGCATCAGTGAGCCTTACACAAGTGCCCTTGAAAAGTCCGCCTGGATGGCAGCTTGCATTAGCGCTGGTAAGGTTGACAATTGTTATGAAAGTAACCCACTTTAACTGTTAGAAGTGAATACTGATTATGTACAACAAGCACTTTTCCAATTACATTATACTTTTTCTTATAGTCTCATTATTCTCAAATTAATTGGCTTCACTGAGGAGTTAGTGTTCTGTGAAAGTAAAGTTTTTGCATGGCTTATTTAACGGGCCAGTACTGCAGTAGTGCTGGCGTTTTGTTTTGTTTTTTTCTCGCGTCTAAGTGTCTGAATCAATATCACTGCATGTCTAAGAGGTTTGCACATCAATATTGTGCTTCCAAAAGTAATTCAGTTTTATAATGTATTCATTTAGGGCATCACGGTGCTGCAGTGGGTAGCATGATCACCTCACAGCTAAAAGGTTGCTGGTTCGAGCCTCGGCTGGGTCACTTGGCATTTCTGTGGGGAGTTTGCATGTTCTCCCTTTGTTCCTGCGTGGGTTTTCTTCGAGTGCTCCGGTTTCCCTCACAAGTCCAAAAACGTGTGCTATAGGTGAATTGGGTAAGCTAAATTGTCCGTAGTGTATTTCAAGAGTTCACACTTAGCTGATGATTGATTATAAAGCTTGTTTGGCATGCTGTCCCAGGAGAGAGGCCTGAGCTTATAAAATCCTCGCGCTCGGGGCTCCCTCCCGTTATCAAGTCGAGAGGGAAGTTTGAGCTCTCAAGAACTCCCCTGCTGTAGTAGCTAATGAACAGATGGTGATTGCTCCTAAGAGATAACTACTTACTAGGAGCTAGTCTATGGTGCCGATTTCGATTAGTCAATTAACTTAGGCTGGCTTGGTAAGGACTAGAACCAGTGACGTTCTTGCTGTGAGGCAACAGTTCTAAGCCACCCATCTAAGAAAGGAGGAGGAGTAGGGGTGGAAGAAGGGATTCTTCAAAATGAAGATGGCTGTTATATGGAACTTAGGGTATTTAAAGTGGCTTAGGAATCGTCTGATTGGTAAATCACAAATTGAATAATGTGGGACCAGCCGCAAGCAATCATAAGCATGAAAATAGTTTATAAATAAACTTCATGTGTGAATGAGTGTGGATGTTTCCCAGTGATGGGTTGCAGCTGGAAGGACATCCACTGCATAGAACATATGCTGTATAAATTGGCAGTTCATTCCACTGTGGCGACCTCAGATTAATAAAAGGACTAAGCTGAAAAGAAAATGAATGAATGAATGCATTCATTTACAAAAAATAATAACATTGTTGTTACCAAGTATGGAAAATGACATTAAAATTATTTAATGTCTAATTCTGATCATTTGTCTCCATGTTTGGAGTAAGAGGTCCTTCTCAGTTGACGTCAGTTTAATGGATTCAACCACAATATTCTTAACCATGAAATATACTATTTCAGTTGGAAGTACATTAGCATACTGAAATAAGTCTCAGCAACATCTGATTCATGCAAACATTAAGAACATGTAAACTCCACACAGAAACATCGACTGCCCTGGTAAGGACTTAAACCAGTGACGTGCTTTCTGTGAGGCCGTGCCACCCTATCTAGTAAACAGGGGGAGGAGTAGTGGTGGAAGACGGGGTTTCTTCAAGAATAATTGATGAATTGGTGAATCATGTGTTGGCTAATGCTGGACCTGCCATGGTCAATCATAAGCACGTGATCCTCTCAAAATTAGTTTATAAATAAACGTCACATACAGCAGTTAAATCTTACAGTTCACACTTTTCCTTTTAGAATTTTGAGCTCATATCTTGCATTAACATGTCGCGACACCCCACTTTGAGAGCTACTGCTCTAGGGAATCTTTGCACTACATAATTAGCATAATTTGAGGAAATGCCAATGAGTCGCATCACTGTGTTGGACTATAAAGTCTCATAAAGCATTGCGTAATGATCTCATGCACTTTTCCCCGTAAGGATAAAATTCAGGGCTGCACCCATAATTCATCATCTGTGCTGATAGACTTTCACTGAATGTCACAACTGTCATGTTCCTTCAGGAGATGCACACGCAAAAAAATAAAAGAGCAAGGCCTTTGAGACACGTTATAGCATTCGATCTTAAACGGGAAGTCAATCTACCAGTCTTCTGCAATCTTTACATACTGCTCAAAAAAATGGGTTTTAATTTCGTTGTCTTTCACTCTCTGAGGAGTTATATGCTTCTCGACTCTGCGGTAACTATGGTTACCTTGTCTGAGAGATATTCTGATATGCCTTTTTTCCCCCCCAGCACATTAGCAGTTCTTTTTTTCCTTCTCTCATCCTCTCTCCTTCGTAATAATGAGCAGTTCACACATCTGGTGGTCAAAATTTAGATAAAATTATCATTTTGTGACAAGTAACCAATTATGCAAATGATGATGGTGCATAACTGCGGTCCTAGTTTACAAATAAATACAGACAGTATGGCTCTGTGGGGAAGGGAAAAATAATTAGATGCATATTATAAAGTGAATATCAAGATGAGAATGTTATTTTCTTTCTTTCTCCCTCTTTTCCTGACATTGAAAACGCTGGGATTAACATTCTGTTCCACCCTTTAAAGGTGCAGTAGGTGATTGTTATCAGAAACATTGTTTTGTTGTAATAGTTGAAAGTCTCTTCACATTTCAATAGTACCGATTAAAGTAAATGATCCAAATGTATTTATATGTATTTTTATATTTATTTTATATTATAAAAAAGAAAATCAAACAGAGAGTTTCAAAAACCCTTTTGTATAAGGAACTACTTTCCTCCATTATTCATTCACATCTGCAGCTGACGTCAGAACAGCAGAAACCTTTGCTAATTCACCAACGTCAGAGCTTGTATTTGAATGGTTTTTGTGCGTAATTTCTAAAGTGTTGATAACAGGTGATTTTGGTCACATTATAGGATTATAAGGCTGACTGGCATGAAATGCCGTCTAGAGAGATTCCCCAGTATTTCTCTGTTGCAATTGGTAGGTCACAATAATTAACTCTGAAAAAGCCAAAGCAAAGCAAACATTAGCAGATTACTATGGTTTACATACAGCACTACAACATACAAAATTAAGAGATTGACTTAGAATGTCACTTACCTGTTTTACAATGATTACTGTAAAAAAATAAAAAGTTGAGTTAACTCAAAATTTTAAAGTAAGCAGCTGCAAAGAAATTTTGAGTTTATTAAACTTCAGGGGTTGAAGTTCTGCCAAATTATTATTTTTTTTTTACGTTGACTGAAAAGGCTGGTTTACGTCAAGTATTCTTTATAGAATAATTTGGCACAACTTCAAACACTGAAGCTTAATAAACTCAAAATTTCTTTGCAGCCGGTTGCTTTAAAATTTTAAGTTAACTCAACTTTTTATTGTTTGAAGATATGGAAAAATAAAAATTTAAAGTCTCCTCAACTTAATATTTTACTTTAATTGAACAAACAGTTCCAAACATGCAGCTGAATCATTTTTTATGAGTAAATTCAACTCTGAGCTCAAAAACATGTCCAAATAACTTACAATTTTAAACTGAGTTAACAATTTGTAAGTTGGATTTTTTTTACAGTGCTGAGTTTTTTTCCCCTAAGGACTTATTATGTGGTCTCTGTCTCCATCTTGTAGCGCAACCATCTTTGCTCTGCCCAGTATGACATGCTAATGGCCGCTGACGCACTGTATCTCAAAAGTTATAAATATTTTAAATAGGCACTATCCTTATAAACAGTAACTGCATAGTTACAATCTAAAGAACTTGCCTAAAAAAGCCTCAAACGTCCATTATGTTGTCCAACAGCTGCAATATTTGTTAAACTGTAGTGATCTGCTGTCACTCTATGTGGGTGGAGTAATACACAAGGGGAAAGGGGCCGTATGAGCACTGTTATTATTATCAGACAATTAGATTCGAGAACCAGACAGAAGTGTTGTATATGTATACAGTATATATTGCATTTTATCAGTCCACTAGTTAATACTACTATACACTCTCAGAAATAAAGATACGTGAGCAGTCACTGGGGTGGTACCTTTTCAAAAGGTACAAATTTGTACCTAAAAGGTCCACATTAATACCTCAAGGGTACATATTAGTATCTAAAAAGTACAAAAGTGTTCCTCTTAAATTTTTAAGGTACCAATATGAACCCTTTAGGTACAAACGTGTACCTTTTGAAAAGGTACCACCCCAGTGACAGCTCGCATACCTTAATTTCAGGGAGTGTTTGCTAAAGTAGTGTTGGACTTTCCCTTAGTCCCCCAGGTTCAAAGATCGGTCAGAGACTTCAAATAAGTTTAAATTAATTTAATGAATCAAATGGATAAAGTATACAGAGCGCTCTGGGCTGCAGAATAAACCCTTTACAGTATGAGGTTTACATGTGGGCATTCCACAATTCTCTCTAATCCTCGCAGTCAAGTATATATCGCCGATTTCTCTTTGGCCCTGCCCGGGGGAGCTTCAGTAAGAACGATCCTCCATCCAGATCAGTTCAATCATCAGTTGTTAGGTAGAACAGCAAATCTGCACAGAAAAAAGTTACGCATACACATAACAGAGCCTGCAAGAGAGTGAGCTTGAGCCCCTCCCGTCCGTGATTGTTCCTGTAAATGAGCACACTCTGGAAGAAGAGATGTAACATTTCGTTGATAACAAGTACCAAGGAGTTAACTTCTCGGTTATCAGTCACACAAAGGCACAGCAGTTATGGAGCAAAAATATATGAGGTTAAGCACATCAGCATAAGCTCATGCAAGTAGTTAAAAACAGAATTAAACTATTAATGCATAGGATGAAGTTAAAATCATCAAATATTCCTTCAGTAGTCTTTAACAAAGCATCAGTATAATAAGCTTTACTATAGTGTAGTTATATAATTCATTAAAGAATACTGGAGTAATGTTTATGCAGGATTTTCCAGTATACCAAATGGCTGATGACAAGTGCTTTAATGTAAATATTTGATTGCATTGTTTTTGCACAGCTTTTTCTATCCTGTATGCATGTATGTATGTATGTACAGTATGGATGTATATTATCATTTGTTTAGTTACACCGTAAAAAGTGATTAGTTGACTTTACTTAAAGAGAGTAAACTCGTAGGCTTATAATTATTAAGCAAACAAACTTTGTGCATTATTGTAAAAGTTAAGTCAATGGGTTTGCTGACTTTTTAAAGTAAAATCAGCCTGCTTTTAAGGCTACAGGTTTACTCACTTTTTAAAGTAAAGTAACAAATCACTTTTTACAGTGTACACTGTAACAAGTACACATAAAAAAAAATTGACAGAAAGTTTCTCGACTTTCAGGGATTTCAGACTGCATGTAGCAGAGTATGTTCATCATTTCATCTTTTTTTTTGTTTCTGTGAGAGGTTGTTCCACACACTACTGCACAGAGCAGGTAATAAGACAGAGGGATGTTCATAGTCTCAAACCGATACTTTATTTTACTCCACGGATCTTGATGGCTTGACATAAAAACAACAGCAAAGCCTATTACCATTCCAGCCCTTCCAAATGCAGAGATTTATCGTCAATCATGACCTTTCTAAATGTGCAGCATTACTGGTGAATAGTGATTCTGTCTCGAGATCTGCACCTTTGATATTTCTTATTTTTTTGTAATCTCAGCTTAAACATTTTCCCTCGGAGAGCGGCATCTTTCTAAAGGCCAAACTTTCTCAATAGGATTTGCTTCTCATGTGGTTCTAACAGCTATCAGCTTGTGTTTACTCGAAAGAAATAAAGATTTTTGATGCAGCCCCATCGGATTTCACAGCAGTAAAGGTCATTGTGAAAACAGTCATCAGACTTTTGTTGTGCAACACAAACAATATCCCACCTGTAGTTCAGTCCATCAAGGATTCTGAGGCTAGTAAACTGTCAAATAAATGCTGGTACCATTTTGGATTAAACTATGGAGTGTGATATATATATATATATATATATAT
>CAIGQZ010001206.1:3730033-3743674 GCA_903798205.1 Danio tinwini | reverse complement strand
CTGCTGCTTGGGTACCTCATCTGTCCTCACTTTCTGGGTAACCGGTGACCATTAGTGTTTTTTTTTGTTTTGTTTTTTTTAAGTTTATTTACTTTTCCCCCCTTGCTTGCATTAAAGCTGGAGAATATTTGTACCTTTTTATATTTCTACTTGTGAAATAAAGTGTAATTGTTTTTCCTAATTGTAAGTCACTTCATTTACCCTCTGCTGAATTGTTTTGATTGGCAAAAGTCATCTGGTCACATATTTATAGCAGTTTGGTTGCATTCAGTCGAATGTAAACAGTGTATTTATTAGCGCTTGATTGCCTTTATGAAAGCAGAGGATTATGAGTAACATAATATTAATATTCTAATAACAAGAATTACATCAAGGAAAGTCCTTTCTATATCAACAAGCATATGATTTAGTTTATTTATACAGGTAAGTGGATACATTTATTTTTAGAAGCAAAGAAGCAGCATATTCTCCATCTAAATCTTTTTTTTTTTTTTGACAAGCTCCAAGGTTGTGTGGTAATTTAATTGCCATCCAAATCCACATCTGAGTTTACAAGAGGGATAACACCAGAAGCCATTTCACAAATCCCTTTTGACCTTTGTCAAGCACTGCAACTGTTGTGGTAATTTGCATGCATTTTAAAAATGGAATCCTTCCCCACTGAAATCCTGAGATGTATTTACAGTAGCAAGAACAACACTGAGTGGGAGTGCTTAGGAGCAAAAAATGAAAAATAGAAAAAAAAACGTGTAATCATTTAGCATGGCAGTAACCGTTTAAAAGTTTTAAATTTTAGACAAAAAATATATATAGGGGCCACAACAAATGCAGTCTCAGATCAAGTCAAATTGCTGTAATTAGTGAGACAGATCTAGCTTTAATATAAATCTGTGTTGACTCATTACAATTTGTTTGTTTGATTGTCATGTTTATCACTTAGTATTGCATTTATGTGTGGATGTCAATTGCTTTAGATCAATGCCATATTTTCATTCATGTTGTTTATACTTCATGAGGGAAATAAGGTTGATTTGAATGTGTTGTGAAAGCACTTTTATTATGACAGCTTGGAATTGGAAGTGAATCTGGCAGCCGTTTTTTTGATTGTTTTTGTCCTAGGAATGATGTGCTCTGTGGTAGGGGGTAGTGGTAGCAAATCGATGCTTCGTGAAACACTGAAAGCATAGAAGCAAATGTGTCGAAGCTTCGAAATGTTTCAAAACCGTGACACTTACAGTGACACCTAGTGGTGGTTTTTTTTGTGTGTATTTCTCTGGAACAGCTTCAGCAAAGAAACTGTTAAGCAAATCAAGGTTTAAACTACTTGTTGTAGAACTAAGGTTTCAAGTGATTTAGTGAAGCGGTAAGAGTTCGAGACTAGTATGCACAGATAATGGGTTTGAATCCAGGGTGATGTAGATGTTACTTTTTAAAAGCTCTGTTCTTGTAACATGTTTTGTTTTAACATTGGTCTAACATGCGAATGAACACTTTGTGGATAATGTTTTGGCCATGAAAAAGTAACATTATTAAAATACATCAAGTCATAATTTTGCAGTATTTGTACAAATCGAGATTCGAACTCAGGCCATTTGCAGCCCAGTTACTTACACAGGTCCACTAGGCTACATGAGTTTTTTTTTTTCTGACCCTGTTAGTCAAACGCATATTCGGCAGGTCTCAAAACACTTCTGAAATGACCGATGCTTTCTATCACTTCTTGTATTACAGTCCCGTGACCTTACATTTCGAAACATTTTAGTCACATGACCTGGGTGTTTTGAATCACCTTGGTTCTGAAGAATTATACTCCACGTTGTGGAGATATCAAGTGATTTAGGGCATACTCTCACTATGCACGGTTGCCTTGAACTGTGCCAAAACGAGATTTACCTTCTTTACCTTTCAAACCTGAGCATGCTTACATCAATGATGCGACTGTTCAATTTAACAGGAAGAAAAGCGCTCTCGTTTAGCACAGTGGAAATATATAGTTTTAGTCGTTTGGGATACAGTGACATGCAGTCAAACGTTTTACTGAACAGATCCACAAATTTTGACACTCATAAATTATTATAAAAGTCCTTGTGCTGCAGGTATTAGGAGGTTTGCTGTATGTGCAGCGAGGGGTTTGTGTCTTTAATAAACTATGACAGTTTGTGTTCTTTGAACAGCAAGAATGATTGATGAATACATATGGAGAAATCCCTTAAAAGTAACATTGCATCTTCAGTTTCAGACTCAGGCGCACTTTGCACACACTACAAGCGTACTGTGCCCAAGGTCAACCACACCACGCTCTGGAACACATCTTCCAACCAGGCCAGGGCTGGCAACTAAACCGCACCTGGGCTAAATTCAGAGCACTCACACTTGCCAAACGAACCGGAAAACACACCTGGGCATGGTTCGGATAACATAGCGTGAGTGCACCCTAAGTATTGCGGTCAGTGTTGCTGACTTTCCTGAACATATATTGGGTTCAAAACCAGGGTGAAGCAACTACCTGTACAATCAAGTAAATTTTGAAGTTTTATTACTCTGTTGTTGTAATGTTTTGTTTTACTATTGGTCTGACGTCCGAATTAACTCTTGGTGAATAAGTATGTGTTGTTTCAGTCATAAAAAAATATTAATTTTTGTACTAGCCGGGATTTGAACACAGGAGACCCACAGCACAGTTGCACTTTGCCCGCATGAGGTCCACTAGGCTATGTGCAATAGGGGTTTTCTTTCTGAATCACTTTGGTCTTGTAACCTGGGTGTTTCGAAACATGTGCAGTTCCGGATCTCAACACTGTTAAAATGTTAGCTTTGCATCAGCCATTCTGACATCCTAAGATTACCTTACTGTTTTATTT
The DNA here is from genome assembly GCA_903798205.1 of Danio tinwini. NCBI lineage: Eukaryota > Metazoa > Chordata > Actinopteri > Cypriniformes > Danionidae > Danio > Danio tinwini. The sequence continues at coordinate 3,740,813 of CAIGQZ010001206.1, read as the reverse complement.
TTTAGCATCAAGTGTGCAAAATCAACATCACAGAGAAGAAACAGTGGGTGAGACTGGGGTTTTCTTGGTGTTGTTTTTTTGTTGTTGTTTTTTTGCCTGGTTCTTTGGCCTTGGACATTTTTTGTTCTGTTATATATTAGGGGTGGGACAGTTCATAAAATTGTTGGTTTAGTTTGTATCATATTCTGTGGTTCTGTGGTCACAGTTTTCGATTCGGTTTGATTCGGAAAACAAAGAAAAAAAGTCAAAGTCTGAAAAAGTTATTCTTAGTTCATCAAGATCTCACAAAGATCTGATACTTCTTCATCTGAATGCATGAGTTTCATCACTGAGAAGACATGCAGATTTATTTCACATACATCCCCATGACAGAGCTATAGTGGACAACAGCTACACAACAATAAATGATGCATATTTCTCTGTTCCCAGTGCAGCTTTGAGACTCTCTGATCATTCTCTGGCCCATCTTCTCCCAACCTACATGGAAGAAACTTAAATCTTTTAAGCCTTTAGTAAGGACTGTAAAGAGATGGACCAATGAAGCAGAGTGGGAACTACAAGTCTGCTTCAGCTGTACTGTTTGGAATGTTTTTAAAGCTGCAGCCACTGATCTGGATGAGTTTACTGATACTATGACATCCTACATCAGTTTCTGTGAGGACACATACAATCCTATCTGAAAAAAACTACAACAATAAACCATGGCTCACTCAAAAATTCAAACTGCTTTGCTGGGCCAAAGAAGATGTCTACAGTAGTGGGGACAGGGTCTTGTATAATTAGGCTAGAAACACACTGACAAGTGAGATAAGAGTGGCTAAGAGAAGCTACTCTGGCTACATTCACACAAAGCCAGAGCTTTTTCTTTGTTTTGTTTTGTTTTTTAGCTTTTTTTGCCTTTTTCTTATAAAACACATCACAAACTAAAATCTGATGTAGAATACATGCCAGGCCAGTATGTGTCAACTGTATCTCTGGCACATAAAAAAAAAAAGTGAAGAAGACTTGGAGGATGTCATGGCAGGTGGAATGATAACATGGACACGGTGTTGTGAGGTGGCTAAACATCAGAAATTGTCTCAACCGCTGATTCTGAGGAGTGCGTGCTGTATCCATAGTGATGTGGATCCCATATTGGGTGACCTTCCACATTCTCCCCCAAGCGTTTTCCTTGTCCAGTGGGCACTCCTGTGGGCATAAGGAGAGAGTGGGGTGAAGGAGGGGCTACACTTTTCTACAGGCCTGACCAAACTGAGTCCAGATTTCATGCTACCCAGCTCTGTGAGCTCATAAACTCCTCCAAAAACTGAACCTGGATGATGGAAGCATTCAGCAGTGCTTCTGACTGAGCCGAGCCCAGTTTGATGAAATGTTGTCAGTGTAGACAGGAGGATTTTCCCCCGGGACACCAACTACAGGTGCTACTTCATAATCACGCCCCCACAAGAGCAAGCTCCTGATTGGTTAACACGGCAAACGCGCAAAACGCTCATTTCACGCAGCGTCAATTCCGCGTATCATGCCGCAGGATGTCTATTCGCGCCTTTGCCTTGACTTAACATGTAAATCACTCGCGCTTGATGCTTCTTCCGCATCTGGTGTGAGCGCAGCATTGAACCTATTCATACCACCAAACTGTCCTTAACCGTACCGGTATTCCACCTTAAAGCACCAAAAGTTTCAGCAATACACTATGAACACAGTAAGTACATAGAAGTTAAGGCCAACTAATATAAAGTAGGACTAACAATTTGCTTCTCACATTTCTACATACAATCTTTATTAAATCCCACAAAACATCATAATCATGTGATACGTTTCTAACATACATTTCCCTTTTTAAGACACACAGATGGGTGAAACCCCTGCAGAACAACACAAATGATTTTGCCGGATTACCACTGCTCTACACCAGGGATGGGCAACTTCGGTCCTGGAGGGCCAGTGTCATGCAGAATTTTGCTCCAACACTAATCGAACACAACTGAACAAGCTAATCAGTGTCTTCAAGATTACCACAAAGCTATAGACAGGTGTGTTTGATTATGGTTGGAGATAAACTCTGCAGGGCACCAGCTCTCCAGGACTGAAGTTGTCCATCCCTGCTCTACACCGATGCAGTAATGATGTGCAACATGGAGAATCTGACTACTGCCCATTCATACAACAAAGATGCCAAACAGCATGAAAATAAACATACAACAAAACATATGCAGTGTGAGCATGTTGATTGTATATGTTGTAAGTCCGGGTGTGAAAGCAGAGTCGAGGACAAAGTATACAAATGTCCTTGGACAAGCGAGATGATGTGTGCACACGCTAATCTGCAAGATAAGGCAGCTAGAAGAATGCAGCATGGTTTAGGTAAGTGTATGTGCATGAATGTATGCCAGTACTGCCGTTAGCATCGGTGAAGATCATATCTTTCCCAAAGGCACAGAGAAGGTACTTGCATTTCAGTAAGTGTCTATTTTGCTTTGGCTACCTGAATCTACCTCTGCTGAAAGAAATTGTGATGTTCCTCTGCATATCGTTGAAAACCTGTATTCTTCCAGAGTGTTAAAGAAGGTAAATCATCACAGACTTCATTCTTCCTAGCCACGAACAACTTGAACCACTGCCATCTGGCTGGCAACTCAGAACACTGGACATTAGAACATTAAGTCATCAGAATAGCTTCCTGCTCAAAGCCATTTCCTGGATGAACTGTTAAATAACTGCAAGACCCTCTTTGTGCAATACCATTCCACTGTTTTTTGCAATAACTCCTTTTATTAAAAGGGTCCACCAATGAGCCCACTGGCAGAATCTGATAAATGGAAAAGGTTAAATGCTTGTAAGCCTTTATAGCAATTCTGAATATAATAATTTTATTCAGTCATTCATTTTCTTTTCGGCTTAGTCCCTTTATTAGTTAGTGATCACAGTGGAATAAACCGCCAACTTATCCAGCATCACCCATACACTCCTGCATTCACACACAGACACTACGACCAATTTAGCTTACTCAATTCACCTATAGCGCATGTGTTTGGACTATGGGGGAAACCGTAACACCCAGAGGAAACCCACACCAACATGGGGAGAACATGCAAACTTCACACAGAAATGCTAACTGACCCAGCCGGGGCTCGAACCAGCAACCTTCTTGCTGTGAGGCGACAGTGCTACCCACTGAGCCACCGTGTCGCCCAATTATTTTATTTTATTTATTAACATTTATTAAAATTTGTTTCCAGCTTCGAGTTTAATCTGGATTGTTAAATATAGAGTGTGTTTCTAAGGGTGCTTTCACACTTGGTTCAATTGCCTGGACCGAACACAAGTTTGATTGACCACCCTTGCCACCTTCTCGGCTGGTTTGTGTTCACACTGTCTTTTTTCCTTCGGAACTCTGGTACGCTTGCGTCATCAAGCTGCTGTTTTGTGTTACTGTCACATCCCCAGCTCGTTCCTGCTTACCCAATCCTGTCTCACCACCTCATACCAGTCCCATCCAATCACGTGAATCATCCGCACCTGTTCATCATCAGCTTGGGCACTATATAAACTCACCTCCTCCGTTCACTCGTAGGCTGGTATTGAAGTTGAATGGTTGTCTTCACTCAAGCTCCTTCGTCTTCTCTTCCTCCATGGATGTTCCTTCTGAGTCTTCGTACCCATCTCACTGATAAAGGGAAGTGTCTTTACTATCTGACTTTACCTGAAGATCTGTATTCACCCTCATGCACTTTATGCCTATTACCACCAACGAAGGATTTGGATGTTAACCCATGCTTATCTCTCACCGTGTTTACAAGGCAAAGACTTGTGTGGTGTCCCTCGTATGATCTTCCATTTTCCCCTGAATTGTGTGACTGATTCCCAGCTGTGTATACAGCAAACAGCACTGGCAAGCTCTACATCAGCTCTATTCCAGCAGTGCTGTGAGCGTGATCGCTGGCAAATAACATCCGCTTCTCATACAGCCTGTGTAATATATTTATATATTGATTACCTTGTGAAAAGAGAACCATCTCTGTCTTCCTTGTCTATCAGCGTGACAGTTGCTCGGTAGGAAAAGTGCCAAAATAGAGACGTCCACATTACGGTCGTTCTGCTTTTACTGAATCTTTTGGTTTTGTTACCAAAGCCGAAATATAAAGAGCCACTAGTATGTATCTGCCACAAAAAAGCAATCATTCAGAACATTACGCGATGTCTGCAGAAGTCATTGTAGGTGGAGACAAGCAGACATTATCACTGTTTGCACTGGGTCAGTCCTGCTTGTCATCAGAACATTATGAAAACTAAAGTTTGTTGTACAGTTGGCGGTTCACTTCTGTTATTTGGTGCAATTGCATTCATATTAGAAGTGAACCATACCAGAGTTCCCACAAACCGTACCCCAGACCACCTGGGTGTGCACCCAAGTTCAGAAGACACGTTTACACTAACTAAACGTACCATACTTTGACGTCAAACGCAGTGTTGCCAACTATTTTTAATAGAAAGGTGCTAAGCTCTGCCCGAAATGTGGCTAGATTATGTCATACGCCAATTTGCATATTACTGACGTCATCACGTCCAACCGTTTTTGTTTTGTTTAACAGCCCATGGTTAATAAAGGGGTATTTATTTTTGCACTACGCTTTATGTATGCATGTCAATTTAACTAAATGTGTTGCTGTTTGAATACAGTATATCAATATAGATGTGTAGTGAATTTGCAGTAATCTCTGAGGTAATAATCTCACACAAGTTCTGAAAATATCACTAAAATATCTGTGATTTGTGAACAAGAAAAGAATAAACGGTCAAATTAAACCGTTAAATTTAAAACGCAGGTGAAGCAGATCAGTTTGACTGGATATACCTCACTATCTGTGCTAAATTATATGCCGTTGATACGCAGAGGGCTGATCTGATCTTAGGCTGCAGGTGGGAGAGACTGCTGTACAAGGACTGGGTCACCTGTCAGTTCTCTAAGGCTAGGGAGGCCGACGGCATCACACGCAGCTCGTTGAGAAGAGTAGGAACGGTACAGCATGGACACATGAGAGTCTATACTAATCTCCTTTAAAACCAAAATAAAGTCACTAGATTTGTCACTAGTCGCTTTTTTAAAAATTGTCGCTAGTAGGGTCTGAAAAGTCAATAAATATAGCGAGAATGTCGCAACACTGGTCAAATGAATCCAGGTGCAGACCAAAAGTGCTAGTATGAAAACACCTTAATTGGGAACAGTTCACATTAGTCATTCATTAATCAATTTAGAGTTTTGATTTATATCAGATCCCATACTGAATCAATCACACACTTTTTTTTATGAATTATTGAAACATGTTGTCCATTAGTTAGGATATGTTGTCCACAAGCGAAATTCATGTGACTTTTCTGCATGGGGAAATGCAGCTTAAGCTGGCAATACACTGGCAAATTTTGGGTCCAATTTTGAGCCCAATTCTGACTCCGCTTTGTAGTGCATCATTCATTGTACTGTGTTTGTGAACTACATGGGGGAGCATAGAGGCGATTAAACTCTCCCAATTGGCAATTAAATGACTGGAACATTTTCAGGCATGTCTGAAATGTTGCTCGGCCCTCATTATCGAATCACACAGTTGAATCAGAGCTATAAATCAGTTGAGTTGAGCTCAGTGTTTGAGACCACACTATACCTGCACGAGAACCAAGACAGACACATGCACTTCTGAGTAAATGATATTAAATAATATATTCCAGAATGCACAGAAACAATTAAAAATGTGTGATATTCTGTTCATATATTTGTGAGATACAGATCTGATTAGGAAAAAAGAATCATTTGTTTCATTTGTTTCTTTCTACAGAGCTTCATTAATTTTCCTTCAGCTTAGTCCCTTGTTTATCAGGGGTCGCCACACCAACTATTCCGCCATATGTTTTACCCAGCTAGCTAGAGTTTAGAATCTCTGCCCAAGCCTGAGCCCAGAATTGACCCGACCCGGTCGGGCTGATATTTCCTGCCACTATCTTTGGGCCGTGATCAAGCTGTAGTGTTAACTAGGCTTTAATCAGCGATTAAATGTGCTTAATTTAGCCATGGACCTATTTTTTGCATATCATGCACACAGAATTAAGGTAAGATTAGCATTCCACATAATTTACTAGATATAGGCCCAATCCCAATTCTATTTTTGTACCCCTTCACCTTTACAAAACGAGTGTGAAGGGGAAGGGCTTCAAAATTTACCCCTAAAAATTGGGAGTACAACACCTGCACACGCCATCATATGTCATTGCGAGCTCTTGCTCATGTGAGATCAGACAATCCTGACTACTGTAGTAATTCCAGTTGTGCTGTTTTTTTAGTATTTATATTCAGGAAATCACTGAAGGCATATATTATGTTATCATAATGATCAAATGTGGCAATAAGATCATAACTATACTGCACATTTACACCGTGGCCATATTCAATAATGTAAACACCAAACACAACATTAACATTACAGTATAGCAGACACTGTAAAAAGCTCATTCTCAGCCACTAGACTTTTCTGACAGGGTGTTCGAGTGTCATCGAGTGTCAGGATGTTGTGGGACTGCTGTACGGGAGTTATTATTAGGGATTATTTAAGTGTTTTTTATAAAAGCATGACAGTAAAACACGAACGCAATTATGAATATATTAAAACAAGTTTGTTGTAAAAATTCATAATAATGCCAAAAAATACTAATTTGTGGCTCTCCTTACTTCCGGGTACAGCAAAACTGCCGCTGTAGTTGGTGCATTCTCTGAAATTTTCTTACCCCTTGGATTTGAGTGTGATCCTGAAAAATCTTCGTTCAAAGGGGTGTATACCCCTTCCCCTTAGCCCTACGCCTTCAAGCTAAAGAGAATTGGGACACCACTTCCCCTTCACATGAACACGCAAAACGAGGGGTAAGGGGAAGGGCTAAGGGGTAGAATTGGGATTGGGCCATAATCCCATAATGATTTCAGGAGAATTCAGAATTGGTCAAATCTTTTTTTTTTTTCAGGTAAAAGTGAATCACACCAATTACACAATAAAAAAAATACTCATAAATAAAACTAAGAGTTAGAGATGGAAAGCTTTAAAGTTTAAAATGTATGATCTACAGAATTATGCCCAAAGTCATTTGTACTTTCTCCTTAAATACACAAGAAAGGTAATAAATATTCAGCACCCACAATTTGGTACAAGTTTTCCCGTGCCTTTAAGGGTCACTCATCTGTTCAGGGATAAGACAAAGGTTATTAAAGATCATTATTGATGAATTCTCTCATCAGGAGAGGCCTGTTCTATTGATGAGGGAAACAATACCCACTTTACCAGTCGCACCCATCGTATCTATATTGACCAAATATAAATAAATTCACAAAATCTGAGATCAAGACAAAGAATTAAACTTAGCAAAGAGAGGAGATGAGGTTGGGCCAGATGATGCCTTGTGCTTTTTCTCTCATCAGATCTTTTCAGAGCTTTTACTGTTTATTTTGTTTCCAAGTACTTAGTTGCGGCTATAATTGCATCCGCTGCGTAAAAAAATGCTGGAAAAGTTCACGGTTCATTCTGCTGTGGTGACCCCTGATGACTAAGCTGAAGGAAAATGAATGAATGAATGAATTGTAAAGTGTTATGATATAGCTTCATTTTTTATTAGAATTAATTATATATTCAATAGGGGGGGGGGAATGAATGATAAAAAACATCAATGGGGCCGTTCTTTCTTTTTGTTGTAAACTCAAATACACATACATCTATCATTTTGATTCACTATTCTGGTCACCTAAAGCTGCTTAAAGCATACACCAAATGCTGAAAAGCCCTAGAGCCTTGAAAAACCGCCAATCCGTCATGCTATCTCTAACACTTTTTTTATGTGGAGGTCAAAGCGGCTCTTGGCGCTTTTGTTGAAAGGTGTGTTAAAGTCCGCAAGTCATGTGACAGGAGCTTCACAGGGAGAGACATCTGTTATACTTGATAGTCTCTTGAGTGCAGAACAAGAAGCTGCAATGCACATACAAAACTTTGCTCACCTTATTTGAGCTTTTTTAGTGTATTTGCACTAAACAACAACTTTAATGTGTCAGTTTTTGCCAGTTCTGGAGTAAATACACATATTGTAGATATATATATATATTGTAAATATATAGATTATAAACTAGTCATTTCAAGTCATGTTTATTTCTGTTGCAGTTTACAAAGTAGATTGAGTCAAAGCAACTTAACATAGATGAATAAAAGTATTAAAAGAATGGAGGGGCGACGCAGTGGCACAGTAGGTAGTGCTGCCGCCTCACAGCAAGAAGGTCGCTGGTTTGAGCTTCAGCTGGGTCAGTTGGCGTTTCTGTGTGGAGTTTGCATGTTCTCCCTGCGTTCGCGTGGGTTTCCTCCGGGTGCTTCGGTTTCCCCCACAGCCCAAAGACATGCGGATCAGGTGAATTGGGTAGGCTAATTGTCTGTGGTGTATGAGTGTGAATGAGTGTGTATGGTTGTTTCCCAGAGACGAGTTGTGGCTGAAAGGGCATCCGCTTTGTAAAACATGTGCTGGATAAGTTGGCGGTTCATTCCACTGTGGCGACCCCGGAATAATAAAAGGGACTAAGCCGAAAAGAAAATGAATGAAAGAATGAAGGTGTAGAACTATTTAAATGAAAACTAATTCAGTTCAGGTAATATTTATGTCACTGCTGTTCAGTTTAATTAAAATTTCACTGCAGAAGGATTATCTACTGACGAGCAACGTAAATATTAACAGTAATAAAATCAAATTACATGATGGTAATGTGAAAATTACAGACAAATATTTCGGATTCAAGGGCGGCTCAGTGGTTAGCGCTGTCACCTCACAGCAAGAAGGTCACTGGTTCAAGTTCCGGCTAGGCCGTTTGCCATTTCTGTGTGGAATTTGCATATTCTCCGCTTGTTGGCGTGGGTTTCCTCCGGGTGCTCTGGTTTTACTACAATCCAAAGACATGTGCTATAGGTGAATTGAATAAAACCAAAAAATTGGCCATAGTATGAGTGTGTGAGTGAATCAGTGTGTATGCGTGTTTCCCAGTACTGGGTTGTGGTTCGAAGGGCATCCACTGGGTAAAACATATGCTTCAATAGTTGGCAGTTCATTCCCCTGTGGCGACCTCTGAAATAGAGACTGGAAAATTAATTAATTAATTATTTTCAGATTCAGTGTGCAATAACTTTAAGGGTTAAAGTTAAATTAGGGCTTAAGGTTAAGGCCCAATCTCAACTCTATTTTTGCACCCCTACCCCTTCACCTTGAAACAGAGTGTGAAGAGGAAGGGCTTCAAAATGTACCCCTAAGAAATGGGACAGCACTACAACACCTGTATATGTCATCATATGTCATCGCAATCTCTTCATATGAGATCAACAATCGCGACTGATGTAGTTATTCCAGTCGCGTTACTTTTTGATATTTATCTTCAGGAAATAAGGCAGCACAGTGACGCAGTGGATAGCACAATCGCCTTACAGCAAGAAGGATGCTGGTTCAAGCCCCGGCTGGGTCAGTTGGCATTTTAGTGTGGAGTTTGCATGTTTTCCCAGTGTTCGCATGGGTTTCCTCCGGGTGCTCCGGTTTCCCTAACAATCCAAAGACATGTGGTATTGGTGAATTGAATGAGCTAAATTGCCCGTAGTGTATGTGTGTGAGTGCGAAAGTGTATGGGTGTTTCCCAGTGTTGGAATGGCATCCGCTGTGAAAAGCATATTCTAGATAAGTTGGCGGCTGGCGACCCCTGATTAATAAAGTGATTAAGCCAAAAAGAAAATAATTGAATGAATATCTCCATACCAAACAGTTGTTCGTAGCTTACGCTTAGCTTGCTTTCTTCATCTTTTCTATGCCTTGCTCATCTTGCTTCTATACACACAATGAATCATGTCCTTAGATATAAATTAATAAATAAATAAAATTCCTCTAGCTTCATTAAAAAGTAAAGCTGACACCGATTTCTAACAGTGGCAGTCACAGTTTTGTCAGGTTGTTCCTCTCGTAGTTTGTAACAGACAGCATGATCTCAAAGTGTCGGAATGCAAAACAGTAACCAGCATCAAAGCAACGTCTCACTTAATCACTCCACCCAACCGACTAAAAGAAGTAGCACATCAGTAATCAACATAATGTAATTACGATCCCCAGTGATCTCCCTCCATGATTAACAGCCCAATTCAATGTGGCTTGATTGTTTGGGCAGAACATTGATTATTGTGTTGTGCGAGTGACTGACAACCACTTTCAGAAGCTCACAGCATTAATCACAAGTTAATTGCACTGGAAATTATAGATTCGTTTAAGACCTCCATTAGTAGAAGGTTTAATAAGCTTCAAACCTTCAACCTTTTTTCCTCCTTGAGAAATGAAGATAAGGCCCTTCGTTGAGGTTCAGCATCGTTGTCATCATTTTCAAGTTAGCCTGCGGAGCATGAAGAAAAACTGGACTGAAATATACGTCATAGAAACCAACATTGGAATAATTGGAGTCCTAGAATTATCTCTCACAAACATCACTAGTCTAACTCAGGGGGCATTGCTAGTCTCTAACAGACATCACTAGATGCTACCAGACATCACTAGTCTCTCACAGGACATTGTTACTCTCTCACAAACATCCCTAGTTTCTAATAAACATCACTAGTCTCTCACTGACATTGCTAGACTAAAACAGACTTCGCTAGTCTCTTACAAGACATTACTAGTCTCTCACAGGACATCGCTACTCTCTCACAAACATCCCTAGTCTTTAACAAACATCACTAGTCTCTTA
>CAIGQZ010001206.1:3705996-3718251 GCA_903798205.1 Danio tinwini | reverse complement strand
ATTGGTCCATGTTTTAAATGTTTTCCAGAGAGCTCATGTTTTAATCTCTGGTTGGTCTCACGCAATCATGTGATGCGATTTCGCAGGTCAGAATTTACCAAGCTTGAACTTTCCAAGGCAGCGAACTTCGAAACTTGCCGCACGACCTTGCGTTCCCAGTCTGACGCATTCACGTATGCTATTCTGATCCAATAGCCGAAAAGAGAAAGCAGTTAAAAGATGGCTTTAATTCTAAATCCTAAACGAGCTTAAATCAAGAAGCCTTTTCTAGACAAGCAAAAAATAGTCAATAATAATAATAATAATAATAATAATATAGGCAGAAATAATTTCAGAAATAATAAGACAAAGTTAATTAACTTTTTCCTTAAAATAAGTCAAATAATCTGCCAATGGGGTAAGCACAAATAATCTTGTTTTCGCTTTGAAATAATTAAGATTATTATTATTATTAAGATTATTTTACTTAATTAAGAGGAAAAAACGTCCTTAATTGTCATATTTCTGAAAACAAGACACAATTTTTGTTTGTAAAGAAAACGCTACTTGATTTATTAATTGTTAGATATTTGGATAAGAAGCAAGACAAAAACTGTAAGTAAAGGATTTTGTGCACAGTAGCCAGCCTTATATATTGACTGACCATCTACAGTATCTCTGTGTGAACCTTCAAACTGCATTGACAAATCCCAGTAGAGGGCCTGGAAATTCAATTGTCCTCTGAAAGATTACAGGTTATAACAACAGGAGAAGTGTAAAAGGTTTGCTGCCGGAGAGATGTGTGAACATTGCTTCAAAAAGCTTTCTTGCTGTGAATTCCCTCTTTGTTTTCCAATCGTTCTGGCAATTATTCCTGTAGGCAAACATGATATTTTGGTTTTCAGATTTTATGTGACTTTGTCTTGTGTTCGACCATCATAAGCATACAGTGGTATAAAGCACAAGATGTGTGCTGTATATTCAGTGTTCTTTGATTGACATTTTTTATTTACAATCATATTTTTTGGAAGATGCTTCTTTGAAAAAAAAAATCCATATTGTTACTGTGGATGATATATCATTCACAGCAGGCACTCTATTTAAACAATCCAAGCACAAAGTCTACACTACCTGACAAAAGCCTTGTCGTCGATCCCAGTTGTAAGAGCAACAAATAATAACTTGACTTCTAGTTGATCATTTGGAAAATTGCCAGAAAGTAGATATTTCAGATGAATCATCTGTTGAACTGCATCCCAATCATCACAAATACTGCAGAAAACCTACTGGAACCTGCATGGACTCGATTCTCACAGAAATCAGTCAAGTTTTGTGAAGGAAAAATCATGGTTTGTGGTTACATTTAGTATGGGGGCATGCGAGAGATCTGCAGAGTGGATGGCAACATCAACAGCCTGAGGTATCAAGATCATACCTTCAAGATCAAGATCATACCTATTGATCAAGATCATACCTAATGAGGTATCAGGTATCTGCCCATTAAGGCCCGTGCACAACGAGAGGTTTTTTTGCTTGCGTTTTCCGTCAACGTTTAACGCCTCCTGACTAAATAAAGGGCGTTAATGTGATCGTGCACACCAACGCGCAAAATGCCAGTCATTTTTTAAAAAACGCCTCATGCTCATTTTTTTTGTGCGTCAAAAACTTCACCAATCAGATTGGCACTTTTGTTCGCGTGCACGGAGCTGCTGAAGTTACAGTAAACAGTTCAATTCAATTCAATTCATCTTTATTTGTATAGCGCTTATACAATGTAGATTGTGTCAAAGCAGCTTCACATGGAAGTTTATAATGAATTGAAACAGTGTCAGTTCAGTTTTCAGTGTTTAAGTTCAGTTTAGTTTAGCTCAGTTCAGTGTGGTTTAATAATCACTACTGAGAGTCCAAACACTGAGGAGCAATTCCATCGATGCGCAGCTCTACTGATCCCGAACCATGCAAGCCAGTGGCGACAGCGGCGAGGAAAAAACTTCACCAATTGGCGAAAGTGAAGAATTTAAAAAACCTCGAGAGAAACCAGGCTCAGTTGGGCACGACCATTTCTCCTATGGCCAAACGTCTTGTGCAGAGCTGCAGTCTAGGCGCAGTAGCTGGACCTCCGCGAAGACACGTCTGTCCTTGGAGCGTCACAGGAATCAGTCTCATGCTCTCCATCATGACTACCACAGCAGCAGCTCAGGATACGGCCTGGTCCGGGAAACCTTGGGATCGTCTCGTCGCTGGTCTTGGATCGCATCAGTGGCACTGCATAGTCTGAGGGTCTCGAGATGAGTACCCCCAGGTGGAAATACAGAATAAGGAGAATAATTAGCGTAGCTGCTGTTCATAGTGTATATAAACAAGAAGCACTTGGAGGCACTCAAGCGCAACACTGTCAATGCGAGCGCACATTGAAGAAGATGCCCAGAGGTGTGATGAACGTAGAGCTACTTATTGCACTTGTGAACAAAAATTATTTCTTTATCGCTAGAGCTGGCGCCGCTGCTAGAACCATCCATAACAACAAGCGTGCCAACTTTGTCTTCCTTCTCTGTGTTACAAGCGGGTGTCAGGAGCTTAAAGTTGTGTAGCGCCATCTAATGTCAAGGAGTGATTTTGAATACTCTTCTGCTCGACGCCTGTGAAAATCGCTTGGGTTTGAATCCGAAAAAAACATTTTGGAAAACGTTGACGATAAACGCAAACGAAAAGCGTCCCGGTGTGTACAAGCCTTTACATTGCAAACCACAGGAGAAGGCAAATTCTTCAGCAGGATAGCGCTCCTTCTCATACTTCAGCCTCTACATCAAAGTTACTGAAAGCAACGAAGGTCAAGGTGTTCCAGGGTTGACCAGCCCAGTCACCAGACATGAACATTATTGAGCATGAGTGGGGTAAGATGAAGGAAGAGGCATTGAAGATGAATCCAAAGAATTTTGATGAACTCTGGGAGTCCTGCAAGAACGCTTCCTTTGCCATTCCAGATGACTTTATTAACTCGTTATTTGAGTCATTGCAGAGATGTATGGATGCAGTCCTCCGAGCTCATTAGAGTCAGACACAATATTCATTCTTTTTCCACTGCACCATGACTTTATATTCTATACTTTACATTATTTCTGTTAAGTGACAAGACTTTTGTCTTAGCAAAGTCAGACCTTACTGTCTTAATTAAATAATAAAAATCAAGGCATGATTATATTTTATTGTGGTAAAATAAGCGTAATCTAGAGGCCTTTGCCTTTCATATAAGCCACTTCTGATACCAAATTAATACATGTCACAAAAACACACTCACACACACAGTGTGCCCATTAAAGTTTGCAATGTTTTCGCATGACAAATGTGACAGGATACATGTTAATATACACTGCTTTAGGGATATCCATTATGTTAATGTACCAAAAAACTGATTTAACGTCCACAAACCAATATTAATAATAATTAATAATTTTATAATTGTACTGACACACAGCTGTGGTGATGAAATACAGCAATTTTACTGTCTTTACTTTATTACAAACATGCACTGCTTTAAAAACATTTCAACTTGTAAAACTCATGCTTGATCACATTCGATGATGATTGATGATCACAGCGAGCTGAACAGATCTTTTAATCTCAGTTGCTTTGCACATGACCTGGCTTGTTGATTTGATTATACACACTACAATGGACACATGTTAATACGTGGCTGTCAATCAGTTCGGTGGGCAGGGAAAATCGCATTCCTACGTCGCGTTGCGGTGGGCCTCAAAATGGGAGGGATCTGGATCCTATTTTAATGTCAGGAAATAAAAAAAAGACTTATTGTGTTTCAGTCACTCCAATATGACCAACCCAGACTCATTCTAAAAACGTAGTCCTGTGGACGTTTCTGGAGGTCGCGAAATACGTCCCGGGAGGTACGTATTTTTTTGCAGCTTTTGTTTTCGCAAATCCGCGAGAGGCCGCTGCGTGCGCTTTTTCGTATCTCACGAGTGCCTTTTGCTCCTGCACTGTTCTTGCGTAAACCCACCAGAGGCCACTGTCGATCGTCCGTCCATCTGTTTGTCTGACTAAATGATTGACTGGGCGACCGGCCAATCGACTGAAGGAAAGGCCTCCACAGGGAGGTAAGCAGTCAGCCGATATACCGCCCCATAGCCTCTATAGTCTCCAGAAACATCCACCGGACTACGTTTTCAGAATGAGCCTGGGTTAAATATGACAGTGGACACACTATTCCTACATACAGTTCTGTCCAAACAGCTTTCAAAAGATGATTTCCATCATAGGTGCCCTCTGAAGTAAAGTAACATTGCTTTTATAGCATAAATATTGGATTTTAAAAGAAAAACTCACAATAAAGAGGGATCTCATGTCGATTAATTTTTAGTTCTTGGTAGCAACTGTTTCCCAACCTGGTATTTTTTTAAAAGCACATTGGACAACTATAACTTTTTAATCTTGATCATTATTATTTAATCATAATCATGGTGTTAGATTCTGATTCTGATCATAGACGTCCTACATTATCATGGTATCCCAGGGTGAAATTTTACTCAGTATTCGGCTGCTGTCTTTTCACTGTGAAGGATTATATTTATTTATTTTTTTTATTTTTTTGAGGATGAAAAATAACCTGGATTTGTTTTTGACAGGTTTTGTGATTTTACCTCAAACTCGAAGGTCACCTTTACTCTTAGGGCTATGATCCTTAAAAAAAAAAAAAGATTGACCATCTCCATCAATATTTCATTCCACCCTCTGAGTCTAGAATCTCTGCAGTCTGCATAGCGATGGGAACAAGTTCCTTTAGTACGAAACCACTACTGAACACATGGGCAAGCAATATAATATTGACTATTATTAAACACTGTTTACCTGTTTTAGCCAGGTCTTACCATAAAAGATTTGGATTAGTGTTGCTTGCCTGTTTTTCTGACAATATAAATGCTGACAGTCAGATGAGTAGAGACGCTTGTCAATAAAACATCAAGTTCACAGCACAAAACCTCAATGTCAGGTTAGATTTTGTGTACTGTCATACTGCACCCTCTACTTTTAAGATGTGTTCACTATATATTATTTGAACATTGCTCTTAATTAGCATATGAGTACAGTGTTAGAGTAATTTAATGGTAAAACAGTTGATTACACTTTATTTAAAGGGGTGGTCCAAAATGGATTTTTAGGTTGTGTTTATAAGATGGAAAAAGCAGTGTAAACACTGTCAGTCAGAGCAGCTTTTAGCCGCAGCAGTTTGTACATGAAGAAATGACACAGCTGAACCTCACTCCTGCTCTCTAAAATAAATCCTGACAAGTGTCTTTCATATATATTAGGAATAAGCATGTATAAGTAATATGAAACGTTCACATATCTTTTGTGAGTTCGTTATTTGAGATGTATAACGCACGGAAAACATAGAGATATCCGCATAGAGATACACTGAAAGCAGCTGCATAAAGAGACACTGCACACGCTGGTGAAGATCGAGAGTGTTTACAGCGGTTTGGCTGATAAATATGAATTTGTAGCAAAATTGTTAGCAATGCCAAACACCATTTACAATTGTTTACATCCTTATTTACGTCCTCACTACAACATCCCGTTAACGCTAGAAACTGTGCATGTAATGGATCAATTTTAGCAAATAAAAATACTTACAGGTTGTGGCTCACAATCCACCGCTTTGTCAGTTGGAGGAGTCTATTAGCCAAACCCAGCACTGAACTGCGAGTGACTCTGGAAGCTCCCCTTTGTCAAATGCTAGCTATATATGTTTTTATACATAATTAAACATAATTAAAATTAAATTGTAAGCACTTCTCTCTTTGTGTCGTGTCCTTTAGATGCCCAAATACAGAAACAAAAGAAGCTCTGTGGAAATAGCAGCAATTGGACAGCATTTTACCTTTCTCTGCTACATTACAGCACTACAGGGTTGTTTCTAGAACAGATACGTTTGTGGCCGGAAGTAAAGAGAATTATTTATGTTGTTTATTAAATTTCCCATTTATTGTATTTTATTATCGTCTACCCCTACCCCAACCCTAAACCCAACCGTCACAGTAACCTAAAAAGAGTAGTTGTACCGAATATTATTTGTTATCTATTAAATTATCCAATAAATCTTATTTTTTTACCCCTACCCCTACCCCCACCCTAACCCTAAACCCAACCGTCACAGTACTGTAAAATATGAATTATTGTTATAGAGTGTCATAAAAAAAAAAAATCTGCTATATTAATGTGCATATCGCACTTCCAGCCGGCCGCATATCCAATTTAGACTTTACCGCACTACATCACCTCTGGCCACGCCCCTTGGCTGCATGGGGTGTATATGCATGGTGAATGCGCATAACCTGAAGCACTTGTGAACTCACTAGCCCAGATGTATTTTTGTAGTTCCCAAACTTTGCTGGCTTTAGGCTTTGCTAAGATAACTCTATAAAAGCCAATGTCTTCCTTTTCATTGATCTTTGAGCATATTACATTCAGGGATGTTGTTTATGTTTAAACAGCTACATTACACATCAACTAAAGTTTAAAATATGATATCGTAGTGGACCATCCCTTTAAAGGTGACTCAGTTACAGTGCAACCCTGCTGAAAAAAAACAGCTTAAACCAGCCTAAGCTGGTTGGCTGGTTTTAACTGGTCGACCAGCCTGGTTTTAGAAGAGTTTTGACCATTTCAAGACTGGTTTCCAGCCTTTTCTAGCCTGGTCTTAGCTGGTCAGACTGGAAAATGACCAGCTTAAACCAGCTTGACCAGCCTGGTTTAAGCTGGACATAGCTGGTTTTGGCTAGTCAAGCTGGTTTTAACTGGTCAACTCCCAGCCTGACCAACTAAGACCAGGCTGGAAATGGTCAAAACCCCTCTAAAACCAGGCTGACTGACCACCTAAAACCAGCTAACCATCTTAGGCTGGTTTAAGCTGGATTTTTCAGCAGGAAACTATTCACTTAACGGCTGAGTTATACAGTACTCATTTATTTTATGTACTTAAAAAAGAAGTTTCACAAAATTGTTGCAAGCAATTTTTATGGGCTGAATTTAACAAAAATTTTGTTGATGTAGTAATGTTCAACTTAATTTGTTTGTTTATTTAAATACAGCCCAAATAAACTGTTTGCAACCACTTACCCTAAACAAATGTAGTTGGAATAGACTGTGGGTTAGGTTTAGTTACATGTGATTTTTTTAGATTTCAATAAAAGATTACAAGGGCAAAGATTAGTTTTTTCTTAAAGGGGTGGTCCACAGTGTGTTTTTAAGGCTTGGTTATGTTTATAAGATGTGTGCAATGTGTGCTCGTGCTTCACCTGTAGAAAATCACATTATTTTTCATTTTTCTTACTTTGATTATATACAGCTACTCTGCTAACATAAAAATGACTGCCATATTTCCTAGTTCCTCTAAAAGGTCCACCCTCAGGGGGCTCTGATTGGTCAGCTAACATAATGTGCTGTGTTGGTCGGTTGGAAGAGTTTTAACCAAATCCAGCACTGAACTGGGAGAGATTCTAGAAGCATTGTCAAATGCTAGCTATAAATTTTTTATAGTTCTCTGGAACACAATTAAAATTAAATTGTAAGCACTTCTCTCTTTGTTTTGTGTCCTTTTGGAATCCCAAATACAGAAACAGAAGAAGCTCTGTGGAAATATCAGCATTTGAACAGCATTTTAACTTTCTCTGCTATAACATTACAGCGCTTCTGGCCATGCCCCTTCACTACGCAAGGTGTGTGCATGTGATGAACGTGCGTAACCGGAAGCCCTTGTATTAGCCCGGATGTATTTTTTTGTAGTCCCCAACCTTTGTTCGCTGTAGGCTTTGCTAAGCTAACTCTGTAAAAGCCAGTGTCCCTCTTTGCATTGAACTTTGAGCATATTACATTTAGAGATGTTGTTTATGGTCACATAGCTACATTACACATCAACTAAAGTTTAAAATACAATATCGTAGTGGACCACCCCTTTAATCACATGCACAGATAAATTGTTCTCCACAAAACTATCAATGTGAGCTAACAGAATCATATGGTTTCTTTTGATGTGTACTATAATAATAATATGCCTGTCCAAGTAAACTCATGACATATTGATACAGGTCATGAGTTCATGTTGTTTACGTAGCACTTTTAATTAAAGGACACCTATGGTGAAAAATCTACTTTTCAAGCTGTTTGGACTGACATATGTGTAGGTATAGTGTACAGACCGTCATGTTCGGGTGATATAAACACACCCAGTCCTTTTTTTTTTTCAATTTAACAACATAAAATGGTGGACCAATTGGAGCGGTTTTGTACGGTGGCTGGGAAGTGCAAAACAATATCACAAAAGGTGAAACACTTTTACAAAGCTCAAGACAAATTTACATTTTGACATTTTGATTTTTACCTATCATAAAAAACAATGACATAGAAAAAAACTATTTTACCAAGGACGAAACAAATTTACATTTTAGAAAAAAATTTGCAAGACGCAAAACACTTTTACCAGTCCCGAAACACACGAGTGTATGTACAGGTGTACTACTATACAGTGAGGGAAATAAGTATTTGAGCACACTGTGATTTTTCAAGATCTCCTACTTAGAAATCATGGAGGGGTCTTAAATTTTTAGTACAGGTGCAATTCCACTGTGAGAGACAGAATCTAAAAAATAAAAATGCAGAAATCACATTGTATAATTTTTTTACAATTTATTTGTAAATTACTGTGTGAAATAAGTATTTGATCACTTGCTTTTCAGCCAAATTTCTGACCCTCAAAGACCTGTTATTTTGCTTCAAAATAGGCCATCTACACACTGCTCATGATTCTAATTTAGTAGCACTTGTTTGAGGTCACTAGCTGTCAAGACACCTGTGCACCCCACAATCAGTCAAAAATCTAAGTAGCAACAAACATGGCCAAAACCAATAAGCTGTCAAAGGACACAAGAGACAAAATGTAGACCTTCATAAAGCTGAAACTGCTACAGGGTAATTGCCAAGCAGATTGGTGAAAAAAGAACAACTGTTGGAGCAATTGTCAGAAAACGGAAGAGGCTAATGATGACTGTCAATGTCCCTCGGACTGGGGCCCCACGGAAGATCTCTCCTCGTGGGGTATTAATGATGCCAAGAATGGTCTAGAATCAGCCCAGAACTACACGGGAGGAGCTGATCAATGCCGTCAAGAGACCTGGGACCACCATTTTCAAGGTTATTATCAGTAATACACTAATATGTCATGTTTTATAACCATGCATTGCACGGAAGGTTCCCCTGCTTAAGTTAGCCCATGTCAAGACCCATCGGAAGTTTCCCAGGGACCATCTTGATGATCCAGTGGAGTCATGGGAGAAAGTCCTGTGGTCAGATGAGACCAAAGTAAAACTTTTTGGTCTTAACTCTATTCACCATGTTTGGAGGAAGAAGAACCAAGGAGTGGCTTCGTAAGAAGCATATCAAGGTTTTGGAGTGGCCTAGCCGGTCTCCAGACCTATCCAATAGAAAGTCTTTGAAGGGAGCTGAAACTCCATGTTCCTCAGCGACAGCCCCGAAACCTGACAGATCTAGAGAAGATCTGTATGGTGGAGTGGGCCAAAATCCCTTCTTCAGTGTGTGCAAACCTGGTGAAGAACTACAGAAACCCTTTGACCTCTTTAATTGTTAACAAAGGCTTCTGTACTAAATATTTAAAATGCTTGACTCAAGTGATCAAATACTTATTTCACACAGTAATTAACAAATAAATTGTTAAAAAATCATTTAATGTGATTTCCGGATTTTTATTTTTAGATTCTGTCTCTCACAGTTGAATTGCAATTATGCTGAAAATTCCAGACCCCTCCATGATTTCTAAGTAGGAGATTTCGAAAAATCACAGGGTGAGCAAATACTTATTTCCCTCACTGTATACAACATAGTTTGTGCAGCTGTTTTGTGCAAATTGGCATGTATAGTGTGTTGTTAAATAAGTGTACGTGTGTAAAAAAAAAAGAAGAGTATAGCAGGTAG
This sequence comes from Danio tinwini, assembly GCA_903798205.1. NCBI lineage: Eukaryota > Metazoa > Chordata > Actinopteri > Cypriniformes > Danionidae > Danio > Danio tinwini. The sequence goes on along the minus strand of CAIGQZ010001206.1, from coordinate 3,708,267 downwards.
TGATGTTGGTTCTGCAATAATTATCATCAAGTGTTCATGAGATGGATTGCCTGAGGGAAGAAACTGTTTCTGTGTCGGGCTGTTCTAGTGCACAGTGCCATGCGCACTTGATTTAAATGTGGTTATAAATCAAGAATACAGCATTTGTAGCTGCAGTTATAAACTGCTTACTAACGCTTATTAATGTAGAGTTAATGCTTAACAAATAATTAATTCACTAGATGCTAATGCTTAGTAAATGTTTCATAGTGTGTAGTTATTATAAAGTGTTACCGTTATTTTTGATTAGTGCATGCTTTATCTCAATATTAGTAACATTTAGTTTAGATATTAGTACATTCTAATTCATGTACTGGTATTGTAAAGTGTTACCAAATTTGTTGTCACTTACCCATGGCATTCGTAAAAAAGTGCAAAATAAGGTGGAAACTGGATAATTTTGTATTGATTTGTTTGAATGTATGACCCTTGGTATCAACAACAAAACATTAAGGTATTTTTAAAGTATTATTTTCTCCTTATTCTACTTACAGCTAATTTACATACGGTTATATTCTTCTTTATAGTTAACAGTTAGCATTGCTTTCCTATGCTGTCCTTTCAACCGGTTTGGAACTTTTGCAGGATGTATTATAATTACTCCTAAATTCTGTTGTAGCGCTAGTTACTGCAATTCAACCCCTAATTTTAAATATGCAATTGTGGAATATCCTAAATGGACTCATTTCAGAGTGCTGGTAATATGATGGCGCCCTGCAGCTAAGTGGACAACAGATTCAATTAAACTCAGCAAAAGAACAGTAATTGGTATCCAGCTACGATTCATGAAATCACTTACCTGCCCTGAGGCAGCTTTTTAGCTACTGTTCTGTTTGTCTGTTCATTTGCTCAACTCTGATGACTAGAACTCTCAGTCTTCACACTTTTAAGGAAAACTTTACACTTTCATCAAAAGAGTCAACATAATATTCTTTGGTTTTAGAACCTGTTTTGGCTCCACTTTATATTAGGTGGCGTTAACTACTATGTACTTGAATTAACAAATAAATACAATGTACTTACTGCGTAGAGGGTAGAAGGTTAGAGACAGGTTTGGTTTTATGGGTAGATTTAAGAGTGGGTTATGTTCTAAGGATGTAAGGATAGTCAAAAGTATAATTACTAATGTAAGTATAGAAATTAATTACAGATACAATTGCATGCAAGTATTTTTTCAATCCTAAGTACAAAGTAGAAATATGTACAGGGATTGGATAATGAAACAGAAATTTTAGGTTTTAATGCCTAAATTCGACAAGCCTGGTGGCCAATCTTCATTCATAGCAAATTCTGGGCTGCTATAGCCAAAGCTTTTGTCACTCACGCCAATGGCAGACATCAGTTTCAATGGTGCCAGCAGCAAAAATCTTGGGCTGTGGACAATTTGAAACATGTATTGTTCCTTGATGAGTCCACTTTCACTGTCTTTCCCACATCCTGGAGAGTTATGGTGTGGAGAAGCCCCAAAGATGCATACTATCCAAACTGATGTATGCCCAGAGAATAAAGCGGGATCACCAAATATAAAGAGGGATCCATGTTCTAAGTTAGAGACCTACACTCTTGTGGGAGTACCCCAGATCTAAGGACCCAAAACACAGAATGTGGCGCAAAACAAGATTTGATGAATGTGGTTGTGCGTGGTAAGGTTGCCGAAGAATACAATTATTCTCGGGACTCCTGGAAAATGAAAATATCTTACAAATAATTTATTAAAAGCAAATGCACTCTTATTTATCTACTGCACTAAAGCAACAAGAATGCCTAAAATAAAATAAAAACAATTTACATGAGCATGGTTGGATGCTAGTTCTTGTGTGGTTCATGTGCGGAACCATAGGCTAAAGGCTGATTATTTATACTTCTGTGTCAAATGCTTGCATAGGGTCCGGCGCAGCTTTTACGCGGTCACTTAGCCCTCGCCATGGCTGACACAGACACTTATGTGCACCACTCAAAAAATTTAACTATATGTGGCAACGACACATAGCACAAGTTCTGTGATTGGTCGGCTTGGTAGCGGTGCCAAGTGTGGGCGGTGCTGAAAGCCGTGAACCTGATGGAGTGAGTGTTTACAAGTGTCGAGTCCTGTGAAGGAGCTCCAGATGTTTTGTGATTAACTTATGATTAAATTTGTTGCTCGTCCGCCAGTTCCCGTCTCCGAATGAGTGAGTTTTAGCTACTTTAAGGTAGTGTTTAGAAAAAACACCTGCAAAGAAACTCGATACACAG
>CAIGQZ010001206.1:3692801-3705986 GCA_903798205.1 Danio tinwini | reverse complement strand
TGGAACTATAGGCTAATTCTTATGTAATTCATGCATGGAACTATAGGCTAATTCCAACATAGGCTCATTCTCAAAATGTAGCCCTATATAATTTCTGGAGATGACAAATTATGTAGCCAAAAGTACGTATGGCTGCATTTCGTCTTTAAAACAAAAGATACGAGGCAGTATCACCTTTTCATGCTAGCAGCTGATCACTTACATCCGTATGGACAGCTTTCCCCCTGTTACCAGTTTGTCTGGTGGCTCACAGCATACGCCGGCTGACTTAAGATGCAGAGAGGAGTTGGAGGGATCGGTTAATTGGTCAGTCAGTGAGTCGACAGCAGCCTCTCGTGGATTTACGCGAGAAGAACAGGCACAAATGGCACTCGCAAGAGAAATTTGAGATCTCAAAAACGAGTACACAGTGGCCTCTAGTGAATTCGCGAAAACAAAAACTGCAAAAAAACATACCTCCTGGGACATATTTCACGCTCTGCAGAAATGTATATAGGGCTATGTTTTTAGAATGAGCCTGAGTTGGCTAATTCTCGCATTGTTCATGCGTGGAACTATAGGCTAATTCTTGTGTGGTTTATGCATGGACACTGAGGCTAAATGCCTTTAGAGCCATATAGACCATGTATATAGCCCATTATAACACTTTATAGACATTATAGACCAGGGGTCATCAACTATATTTGTCAGAGGGCCAGAGTTTTAGACAGTCTCCTTGGGGGCCGGACCCCCAAGAAAAAAATCTAATAAAAATCACATTTTGGCTTAACATTATGTTTAATGTTTATAGATATAGTGACAGATACTTTGCCTCAACTCAATTAGGCTAAGTCAACAAGGGGAAATGTAACTTTAGCCATTGATTAAGCACCGTTGAGCACTGTGAGTAACCCGTTTCAGCATTGAGATTTGAATTCAAGCCCACTTAATGTTTCATTTGATGTGCGAACATTATTTGTGACCTGTTTTGTTCTGGTAACAGGTTATTTATTTACCGTGCTATTTTAAGTTGCGCCAGATTGTTTTTCCTTCTTTTTTTAGTCCTGAGGCAGACATCCCAAGTGTCTTGGAAGTTCGGTGAGTCTCCTGCAAACGCATAGAGACTCCCGGTAGCCCGCAAATGAATGATAATCTCACGGAAATCGTGTGTCTTCCTCTCGCTCCTCAAATACGTTGCGCACTCCACCTACACCCCACCCAGTCTTCACTTATGCTAAAACCTGTTTGAAACAATAAATGCTTAACGCCGCATGATCTGTCTGAGTCTGTCCTCAGTGTAGCCTTATAGTCATAAATAGTGGTGATTCTGACAAGAGTCTCAGTTGTTGTTATTTTAGTTGCTTTATTAGTGTGGACCACTATTTTCTTTTTGATCCTCACAATTTTGGAATCCATTCAATTCAGCCGGATTGAACGGCTTAGTGGGCCGCCAGTTGATAATCAGTCTTATAGACTGTTAAGTCTTTGAAAGCATGAAATATAGGTCTTGAATGGGGCAAAAACAATAAGAAGTTTAAATAATAGCCAAAACGCTTTTGCCACTTGTTGAGCTTTTTAATTCTCATACATTTTATTCATAAATCAAATGTGGTAAATGGCATACGTTATGTAAGATATAGATTTCATTGGTACCCATGGCAACAGTTCAGGCCTCTTTGAAAACTTTGTGCTGAGACTTCGACAGGGCTAACTTTAGCTCTCACGGAGATTGGTAGAAGATCAAGAGCAGAACAGATGCAGTGGAAGGCTGATTTGAAGCACTGTCAGGGATGGCAGCTCCTTCTCCTCACAGTCATGCACTGACCAAAAAAAGAAAGACACCCTGTTGGCTTAACATTTCAGGTCTCCAGAAAGAAAGAAAAAAACTGAGAATTAAATTAATTTCCTGAGCGCTACTTCAGAGGTGCATGCACAGTTTAGAATGAAACAAATAAAGTTTTGATGAATTAGTAAGATTTGATCACAGGAATTAATGACGTTTTTAAAAATCATGCCTGGAAAAAACTGATTTGTGTAACTGACATTTCTAGAAGATAATGTTTTCTGTGCTGCAAATCCACTTTTTATGTTCTTACAAAATATGGATTTCAGATACAGCTTTCTTTTTCTTATACCTGCAGTAAGTGGTAGATCAATCACAATAAACTAGCTATCTGCCCCCCCATCAACCTTAACAACTATGATTGCCCTTGAGACAGTTCTCAAAGGTGAAAAAAAACCCACCACACTGCCACTCGGTCCTCAAGCAGCTAAAAGACCCTTACTTAAAGTGCCAACACTGGATCCCCCTTGGTGGAAGGTTTTTACTTTCCAATATCCTTGTTGTCAAATCGAGCTTTATCCAACTGAGGCAGCTGGCCAAAATAAAGCCATTTCTTCCTAGGCAAAACGTTAAGGCAGTAATTCACACCTTTGTTACCACCGACTAGATTAGATCGTAGGTCGTTTGTTTGAATATTGTGCAAAATGCTGCTGCTCATCTTGTAACCCTCCTGTTGGCTTAGAATTCTGTATATACCATCCGTCCTTCGGGTCAAAAATGACCCACCTTCACAAAACCTCTGAAACATAGGTCTCAAACTCAATTCCTGGTGGGCCACAGCTCTGCATAGTTTTGATCCAACCCTAATCAAACACAGCTGATCTAGTAGTGTCTAGTAGTCTTGAACACCTTGATTAGTTGGATCAGCTGTGTTTGGTTAGGGTTGGAGCAAAACTGTGCAGAGCTGCGGCCCTCCAGGAGTTGAGTTTAAGACCTATGCTCTAAAACAAAGCAGCTAAATTGAATTTTTAATCCTCAAATCTGTTTTGCAACCTCATCTTCATCACCGACTTTGTGAATGTCTAGATTTTGCCTCATCAGTGTGGACTATATCATCAATGTTTAACCAGTGGACATTTTTGACTAAAGTAAAGCATATATTTTCTAATGCTGTATGCCAGTGCTTTATTGTTGGGGATTCAAAGTTGCCCCAAAGGACAACCGTTGTACCTTAAATCTGTACAGTTTTCGTGAAAACAGGCAACAATTGATTTTGTTCTAATGTTGAGGTCATTTTAGAAAAAAGTTACTAATTATCAAGCTGGAAAAAAAAACATTGTTTCTGAAGTACACTTTAGGATACAATTCAAAATGATTATATTTGTTTTTAAATCTCTAAATGGTCTTGCTCCACTCTATATTTCTGAACTACTACATCTTTACCTTGTTCTCTCAGGTCAGCTGATCAGTTTCTCTTGAATGAGCCCAAGATGAAGTGTAAACTCAGAGGGAACCATGCCTTTGCCATAGCAGGTAAACTGTATAATGCTTTGCCTTTATTTTATAAGATAGGCCTCTTCATTGTGTTTTAAATCATATCTTAAAACCATGGACTGTAAAAGATATGGACGTAGTATCCATGACGTCACCCATAGGTTTCTAAACACTGCAAAAGAAGCTACAAGTAGGCGCGGCCAACCGTCACCATTTTGTTAGCGCGTCATCGCACCAAACGTGGGATACCAAACAAGGGCAAAGAGGCGGAGAGTGAGCGGAGCTACAGACGCATGCTGGATTCTCAGCATTTTGCTTAGACCTGGCTTAGACAGACTTTTTACTTTGGGAGAACGCTTAATACTTCATTACCTGTGACTCATTTGTGTTCTGACCACATGTGCTGGGTTGTAGACTATATCAATAAAGTGTTTAGACTTTTAAAAACACTGTTGTAACATTGAGCCACTAAACGTTGTTCTTATGACGTTTTTCTATAGGAGGAAAATGCAAATTACTTCCAAACACTTCAAATATAGTCTGTGTTAGTAAATGCAAGGCTATTTATAAAATCCAGCACTAACACTGTATGACAACGCTTCAGATGACTGTTTTATAGCCTACAGCTAATCAATCTGTCAGATTCTGGAGTGCAATACTGGTCTAAAGAACATTATAGATGATAAATGATCTTAAATAAAACAAATACATTCATAGAGATGGTATATAAGTATATAATTTCACTCACCTGGGAAATGGAGGCAACTTAAACAGTTTGTAAGCACCACACAGCATGCCATATCATCTGATAATTGCAGGAAAAAAAATTCCAAAAGGCAAATGACTGTGTAAAGAAACATTAACCAAAACAAAAATACGATGTATATGCCGAGATCAGCGGCTAATTAGCTACAATCAGCTGAGGTGACGAGACAGCAAGCAGCTAGGCCTAGCTGTCAGTCAAGTGGCCACGCCCTTAATTATGCAGACTTAATATAACTAAATAAAAAGGAAACGAATGAGTTATAAAAAATTCACCCCCCTCACAGTTGTCATGAAGGGTAATCATAGCTATATGCACCAAAGCCATCATTTGTACCAGGCTCTAAACATGTTTTTATCAGCTGTAAAAATGGCCAATTTACCAATGCAGAAAGAAAGCACTTGGACTTCCTGGAGCCAGCCCCCCAAGGCGAGTTTGTTTGCTTTACAGTTTCCTAATCATAAAAAAATTACTTGATGTCTTCTGTACAGCACTTTTGGATGATTTTAAAGTGCTTTATAAATCAAGTTTGATTGACTGAATATCCCGATGGCTGCCAATGGCTAATCTATGTTCCACTCCACTTTTAGACACTCGCAAACCACCCTAAGCATTTTTTTCCAGGGGGAATCTCTGCCGCCATTTTTGCAGCAACAAGCAAAGCATTGTATACCCTCGACCACTTGATTTTGACAGAGGGAGCAGGTCTGCCTCATATGTACACTTCAGCATATATATGTCTCATAATGCATTGTGATTGCTAAGTGCTCAAGGGTTTAAGGCACAGGTGTCAAACTCAGTTCCTGAAGGGCCGCAGCTCTGCACAGTTTAGTTCCAACCTGAAGTCCTTTAGACTTGTTTGAAACAGGTAATGCCGCAGTCACACTAGAGTTTGAGCATGCAAAATTCTGTCAAACGGCACTGTGAAAAGGGGCGGGATTAAATGAGATGATTAGATATTTAAAAAAGCGAGCGATTGGTCCATGTTTAAAATTTCTGTACAGAGAGGTCATGTATTTATCTTCAATTGGTCTCGCGCAATCATGTGATGCAGTTTTGCAGGTCAGGGTTTACCAAGCTTAAACTTTCCAATACAGTGAACTGCAAAACTTGTCGCACGAGATTCTGGTCAGTTGCAGTCTCTTGTGTATGAATGGAAGTCTATTGGGCGAAAAGTGCAGTGTGACCATGGCTTAAGTGTGTTGAAGCAGGGTTGGAACAAAACTGTGCAGGGCAGGTCAGAGTGTAGGCTGCTTCCCACACAAAAGTTGTGATCTATAAAAAAACAAACTTAATGGGAGAGTGTGGGCGGCTCTAAGTAAACCTAACTGAACCTCTTTAAATCATAATCATGAGCCATAATTATTAATAAATAATTACAAATGTATTCTGTTCTACGTTCACTTTTAGGAAGGTTTTTATGCAGATTTTATAAATAAGACCCCAGGTGCCTGACAGTCATAACCTCTTGCTCTGTTTACATCTCCCTTATTATGGTAGATGGCAGCAGGCCTCAGCTTCCAGCAAGTAGCAGTGATTCCTCTGTCTTGTCATGGATGCCAACTGCCCCTCCAACCTCCAACAGATGGCAACAAGTCCCCTGCCCCAATGGGTGACTGGTGCATAAATGTAAACAAACTAACAACTTAAATGTCCCAAGCCTGGTCCTTCTCATCTTTCAGTGTTGTCACTCCTCAATTTATCTAACCAGAGCTCCTCCAGGGGACTTGAAAACGATGTGTGGGGCAGATGTCTCTCATTAACTTTTGCTCCACTGGTTTTGCTTCACTTACACAGCTTTAGGCCTCAGCCCACAGATCACATGTCAGAAAACACTTTAGCTGCTTTTGAGGTTGGTTAGGTTGAGGGCAAGGTTTGGAAGTAGGGGTAGGTTTAAGGTTAGGGACAGGCTTTGTGGTATGGGTCAGTTTGAAGGTTGGTTAAGAGGTAAAAGTAGGGTCAATAGCATATACAGTAAAACATAATGCTAAAGATAACTAAAAGTGGTTCTTTGGCTTGTTCTCAAGTGCAAGGTTGTCACATTCAGTTGTTGGAGGTCCTGTCCTGCACAGTTTAGTTCCAACTCTGCTTCAACACACTTACCTGTAGGTTTCAAACAAGCCTAAAGGACTTTATTTGTTTGATCGGGTTTGCTTTATTAGGCTTGGAACTAAACTGTGCAGAGCTGCGGCCCTCCTGGAACTAAGTTTGACACCTGTGTCAAGGGGGAACCACTTTAATTGGTTAACCACCTTTATCCCCTCAAAGAAAAACCAAAGAACTTACTGGTGCTATATAGAAGGGGTTTTCAAACTGGGGGGGTGGGGGGTGCAGGAATTTGAGGCATGCACTCGAGTAAATTATGATGACGATTTTTATGCATTCACTAGAGTGAATCGGATTAACTTTAGTTCCACAGCTAACTATCAGGCACCTGTAGAGTTAATGGGTTCGAGTAAAATATATACTAATAAAAAGGACTGGGTGCTTTTTTAAAATGAATGACAGTGAATGAAAGTAAAACAGGTGAGCCGTCTGACAAAAAAGTGCCCTAATCAAATCAGTAGGATGCCCTACTGACTATGTTTACCTGAACGTCAGTAATCTAGTTATTTGCCTCAATCTGAATAAGACAATAATATGATTAAGGCTCAATCCCAATTCTACCCCTTAGCCCTTCCCCTTACCCCTACCCCTCGTTTTGCGCGTTCATGTGAAGGGGTGGTGGTGTCCCAATTCTCTTTAGCTTGAAGGCATAGGGCTAAGGGTATACACCCCTTCGAATGAAGATTTTTCAGGACCACACTAGGAACCAAGGGGTAAGAAAATTTCCCAGAATATACCCTCTACAGATGCAGTTTTGCTGCACCCAGAAGTAAGGAGATCCTCAAATAAGTATTTTTTGTCATTATTACGAATTTTTACAACAAACAAACACGTTTTAATATATTCATAACCACATTCATGTTTTACCGTCATTCTTTTATAAAAAAAACGCTAAAATAAAAAAAACGCTAAATTTTGCGATCTATAATCCTTAATAATAACTCCTGTACAGCAGTCCTACAACATCCTGACACTCAATGACACTCAAGCACCTTGTCAGAAAAGTCTAGTGGCTGGGAGTGAGCATTTTACAGTGTCTGCTATAATGTTAATGCTGTTTTTGGCGTGTTTACATTGATGAATATGGCCACGGTGTAAATGCGCAATATAGTTATGATCTTATTTCCACATTAGATCATTATGATAACATAATATATGCCTTCAGTGATTTCCTGAAGATAAATACCAAAAAAAAAAACCACAACTGGAATAACTACAGCAGTCGCGATTGTCTGATCTCACATAAAGTAAAAATCGCGATGACGACATGTGCAGGTGTTGAAGTGCTGTCCCAATTCTTAGGGGTAAATTTTGAAGCCCTTCCCTTTCACACTCTTTTATAAGGGACAAAGGGAAGTGAAAAGGGTAGTGTTACAAAAATAGAACTGGGATTGGGCCTAAGGTGTTTATGTGAAGAGCTTTTGAATGTTGTGTCACCACGCTATCCATGTTTTCTGCAGAGTTTCATGTAATTTTGGATGTTTCATCTTAAAATTTTTTGACTTTAACTGCAGTTTGGCATTTTCACTTTCATTCATGAACATTTCATTCATGCCCCCGTGACAAACTGGGATATTGGATGCAAGTGTGGTAAGGACTGGTTTAAGAGTGTTGTTTTAATGGAATTTAATGCTGAATGGAAAGAAAAAAGCTTTTGCATTGTGCGATGTGTGTGTGTCTGCAGTCCTTTATTGGCAGCCATGTGTGTGGATCTTGTCAAAAAATGTGGCGAAACATCAGACATGACCGGTAATTGTTAGATCGCGGTGTTTACTTCAGTAATGCCACTAATATATGCATACTCCACATGTCTTAATTCTATTTCCACTTCAGGATTAGGGTAGGGTAATCAAAAATCGCTTTTTACATGTAGACTCTTAATCAGAATATTGCCTTAATCATATTAAAATCAGAGTATTGACCTTGTAAAATGCGGAAGTGCGCTCGTTTTTTCGATTGTTTTAGAACTTCCGATTGAGTTGCAGAAAACGGTCAAACTACTTGCTCTACAAACTAGTGAGTTTATGACTATACAGACATGCAAAATAATAGAATAAGAAAATATCAGTCTGCAACATCAAACAGCAGAACGAGCTGTTTTTAACGTCTAAAAACAATGAAAGTGAATGAAACCAGAAGTCTGGAGCCAAAGAGATTCAAATGGATGCACCCACTAGTATGTGAAGAATGAGGTGAAACGCAGCAAGTAATATGTAAATGATGTTAGCACATGCATTATAATTTTGGCTTGCAGGAGGGGTGGGTGGGGGAGGGGAGCTTGAGTAAAATTAGAGAAACTTTAGGGACTGTGTCCTAAAAGGTTGAAAACCCCTGCTATATAGAGCTTAAATTTTTTTCATGCTTAATTGCAAGCTAAAGAACCACTGAAGCTTTTTCTAGTCAGGTAAGACAGTCACAGTGTAAGATTATTTGATATTTGTATAGACAAAATATTGATGTGTTTGTTGTGTGTACCAAATATACCGGACTACACGTTGTTTCACAATCAATAATGGCATTGTCTACAGCATGCATTCAGTCACTAAAGGTTTAGGACACCCTGGAGTACTTTTTTTGGAAATTTTACCAGATTTGTCTGTGTGTTGAACATCAATTAAGACAAAGTTAGCACCTATCAGCTTTAATTGTGGGGTAAGCTGGATAATTTTGAGCTTTGGTCAGATGCACTTTATGCGCCAAATGCACTTTATTTGTGTGTCAAATTCACTTCAGAACAGATGCGGATTTGCGTCATGGGCAGGGCTTCTGTCTGCCCAGTGACTGTAGCTTCATTACTAAATGGCTAACATGGAATTTATTGAGAAAATAACTGTGTTTATGTGCTTTATAAAGGCTGCAAAACAGCGTTGATTCAGTTGGAGTCCACTAGATCGTTTCAGAGGTGCACCCAGCTCTGTGAGCTCATAAACTCCTCCAGAAACTGAACCTGGATGATAGAAGCGTTTAGCGGTGCTTCTGACTGAGTCAAGCCCAGTTTGATGAACTGTTGTTGGTGTAGGCAGAAGGATTTTCCCCCGGGACACCAACAACAGACACTACGCCATAATCACACCCCCACAAGAGCAAGCTCCTGATTGGTTAACGCTCAACTCGTGCCGCGCCAGTTGCGCAATTTGCGTCATTTGCGCGTATCATGCCGCAGGATGTCTATTTGCACCTTTGCATTGACTTAACATGTAAATCACTCGCGCTTGACGCTTCTTCCACGTTTGGTGTGAACGCAGCATAAGAAGACCCTGCTTCTTAATTATTTATGAGAGCACATGCTTTCAGAAAACAAGGCAGACCTGCCAAGCTGTGACCCAATGACTGGGTGAGACCGCGTCTGCGAACGCCACTGGTCGTATGTGTTTGTTTCCATGATCCACAGGGTTTATTGCATGTTTTTCTCCATGATTCTGTCAGTCCCGATACAGCAAAGCTGTTGGCTTGCAGCAAGCATTTTTGCCAGGAGAGCTGTATGAGAATTAGAGAATGGTGGACTTTGTCTTTTATCAGTTGAGTTTGTTACATTCAGACACATCACCTATATCTGTGCTGCAGTGTTCGCCTATGTTTAAAATCCTCTGGATTACCAGCTTACCAGGTTGAAATAGACAGAGCTAGAGACCTGCTGCACTGCTATCAACTGTGTCTGCATTCAGACCCAGGGATTCAGGAGGAGAGAAGTCCTCCCCATTCATAGTGTTTATATAAACACGATTATCTTTATGCTGATATAACAAATTGTGGTTATGTGTATATGAAATTATGAATTACAAATATAGCAGGGCATTAAATTACTTACAGTTTATGTCTTTGCATTTTAACATTGTAAACTATAAAATCATGGGTCTTCTCATTTTGTGAGCCAACTGATAGTTGTTCACTCAGCTCTTTCTCCCCTGCTCTGCTAGCCATGCCCACTCCTCCCTCTGTTCTCAGCGCTCCACGCCCATCATGGAGCATTTTTTGAAAAAATTCTGAGGTAGACTTGAGCTAAAAGAGGAGGGGTTTCATGACCTTTTAAGAAGCTTAAAAATAGAAACATGCTAGACTTTCTGCAATGACGACTTCAAGTGTCACAGACATGGTGTCAATTGTGCACTATTGCACATGAGAAGAAACAATTTTATTCTGATGGCCATTTGTCATTTACAAATCGCAATGATTCTACATTTAGCAAAGCTTGCCAAAATTAGGGAAAATTTGTGTAATCCGCATTGGGTTTTAGGGTGCTAAATAGCACATCAACGTCCACAAAGCTAAAGAACCAAATAGGTATTGACTGATGTATGGATGGATTGACTGTATATGTACAAAAACATGTAAACGCACGTACTACACAATAAGTGCATTATATCAAATGTCTACAAAAATGGAAGTACGTTGCAGGTGATGACACAATATAAAGTGGGTCTGGTCAAACGACTGTCTTTGAATGTCAGACAACAAATGATTGATTGATGGAGGAATGAAGTAATGGATCAATATTTTGAAAGACTGAATCTTACCCAGCCAAACTGAACGCTGATTTTAAGCTCAAACCAACCATGCTGTTTAGATTCTTTTCCACACGGCTAGGGATTCTGCTCATTATACAATAAGAATAATTATTTACACTCCAAATATCACATCTAATCCTCATTTGGTTAATGCTGATTATCTTTTGATGTGATTCTGAGCAGTAAGTATCCAATCATTGAGAATTCCTTGTGGATCTGAAAATCCAGATTTATTTAACATATAACGATTTGGATTGTTTAAAAGGACAAAACAAGAGCTTGTTCATTGCTATCATGCCTATGGTATTTCATGACAGAAATAGCATCATACTCATCAAGACAGCTACAACCATGACTCTAAAGGACCAGCACGCATACAAACTAATGTGAAGTCCTATTCAGCATGACAGCCAGACAAAACACACACAGCCGGAGTAATACCTGAGGGGCTTCAGGACCTGCAAACATCCTCTAGTCGTCCAGCCAGTTGGCCCAGACTTGAACTCCTCTGCAAATTTGTGAAGAGACTTCAGGTTTGCGCTTCACATACTCTACCGGAGCAATCAGAGAGAGGTGTAGGGGATTTGGAAGATGGACTGGTAGAAAGATAGAAACTGAAAAACACGTGTGGTATACTCAAATATATTATATAAAATAACAAATATATATATTATAAGGGCCTAAATGCAGTTTGCAAGCTAGACTTGACTTCTGTTTCTTTTATGGAGTATTACTGTATGTGTGACACCATTTGTGAGATTATTATAAATGAATATGCCCCCTTTTAAAAATGTATATTTTTTTATCAATTTCTTGGTGAATATAGACAATTTATAGTATTATAAAATTGATTAAATATATTTAATATATTTTTATATATTTAGATGTTTTAAATATTGATTAAAATAGTAGTGTGGTGGCTGAACATCTTCATGATTATAAAGATAACACATGTTAATTCAAGCGAGTTATTACAAAAATAAATGACCAACTGCAAATATTCAACAAAATGTTATTTTAATTAATTTTATGTTGATTTTTCCTGTTTATTAAAATTGTATTTAATATTTTTTCTTAACATTGATTTGGGTGTTCTCATTTTTGGACTGTGATCGCAGTTATTTTGTTAGATTAGTTCCAGTTTGGGCTTTGGTACTGACTTATCTAATGTATATATGTATATGCACAATAATGTTATAGAAAATAGAAAATATTAAGTTAAAAGAGAGATCTGTGATCAGTTATGTTCAGGGCCGGCGCGTCCAGAGAGGCGACCTAGGCGGCCGCCTAGAGCGGCATAATAATGAGGGTGGCAAACGCACCCTGTCGCCCAACCCAACGTACTGACTTTCATCCACAACATCAACAGAACACTTGCATAATAGGGGTCTGGCATAATAGTGAGGGCGGCAAACGCTCCCCGCCGCCCAACCCAACGTACTGACTCATCCACAACATTAACCCTTGCCTCACTTTATAAACTGGTCAGGTTTGTTTTCACTTTCGGGTTGAGGGCGGCGTGCTAGTCTATTGCCTAGAGCGAAATTCGGCTTGCTCCGGCCCTAGTTATGTTGAGCACTTTACACACTCACAGGCCACTTTATAAGGTACACCTGCTTGTTAACGCAAATTTCTAATCAGCCAATCACATGGCAGCAACTCAATTTAAGACAATTTAAGCATGTAGACATGGTCAGACGATCTGCTGCAGTTCAAACAGAGCATTGGAATGCGGAAGAAAGGTGATTTAAGTGACTTTGAACGTGGCATGGTTGTTGGTGCCAGACAGAAGAGCATCTCTGAACACACAACATGTCCAACCTTAAAGCGGATGAGCTACAGCAGCATAAGACCCACTCAGAAGATTCCACTCTTGTCAGCTAAGAACAAGAAACTGAGGCTACAATTCACACAGGCTCACCAAAATTAAACAATAAAAGATTGGAATAACGTTGCCTGGTCTGATGAGTCTCGAGTCGCAACATTCAGATGGTAGGGTTAGAATTTGGTGTCAGCAACATGAAAGCATGGATTCATACTGCATGCCTTCTATCAGCCTTGTAGCAGTTTAGACTGGTGGTGGTGGTGGTGTAATGCTGTGAGGGATATTTTCTTGGCACACTTTGGCCTCATTAGTACTAATTGAGCTTTGTGTCAATGCCACAACCTACCTGAGTATTGTTGCTGACCATGTCCATCCCTTTATTACCACAGCGTACCCATCTTCTGATGGCTACTTCCAGCAGGATAACGTGCCATGACATAAAGCCGGAATCATTTCAGACTGGTTTCTTGAACATGACAATGAGTTCACTGTACTCAATTGGCCTCCACAGTCACTAGAGCTCAATCCAATAGAGCACCTTTGGGATGTGGTGAAATGGGAGATTTGCATCATAGCAACTGTGTGATGCTATCATGTCAATATCGACCAAAATCTCTAAGGAATATTTGTAGTACCTTGTTGAATCTATGCCATGAAGGATTGAGGCAGTTCTGAAGGCAAAAGAGGTTCAACCCGGTACTAGTAAGGTGTACCTAATAAAGTGGCCGGT